>VDFB02000017.1:488607115-488839252 GCA_007258455.2 Sequoia sempervirens
AAGAAAATAAAAGAGAAGAAGAAGCTCTGGTGGTGTCCCCTAAGACACCTAGATATGTGTAGAAGAATTATTCAAAAAGTCAGATCATTGGAGATAAGACAAAAGGAGTATTGACAAGAAGCAGAGCTACTGCTAGTGAAGTAAATCTATGTTTATTTTTTGAGATTGAACCAAAGACTGTAAGTGAAGCATGTAAATATGAACATTGGATGGAAGCTATGAAAGAAGAAATTATGTGGATTGAGAGGTGTCAAACTAGGGAATTGGTCCCAAGACTAATAGAAAAAAAATTTATTGGATCAAAGTTGGTATTCAGAAATAAGTTGAATGAGAATGGAGAAGTGGCTAGAAACAAAGCAAGTCTTGTGTGTAAAGATTACTCATAAGTAGAAGGCATATATTTTCAGGACTCTTTTTCTTTGGTGGAAAGAATGGAAGCTATAAGGATGTTCTTAGAATTTTATACTCATAAATATTTAAAGGTCTATTAGATGGATGTCAAGTCTACATTTTTGAATGGTGAGCTAGAAGAAGAGGTCTACATGGAACAACCAGAGGTATTTTAGTTGTCAGAGCAACTAAATATGGTGTGCAAATTGACGAAATATTTATATGGATTGAAGCAACAAGGTAAGACATGTATTTGATTCAACAAGGTTTCAACAAAGGTACAAAAATAGTAATTTGTATTTTAAAATTGAAAATGATGAAATCTTGATTGTAGTTGTATATGTTGATGACTTTATTTTTGGAGGAAATGAAAAAAAAGTGTAAGATTTTTGTGAAAGAGATGCAAAAAGTATTTGAAATTTATATGTTTGGAGAGATGAATTTATTTCTTGGGTTGCAAATTAATCAAAAAGAGAAAGGAATCTATATTTCATAGTCTAAGTATGTGAAAGAGATGTTGAAGAAGTTTGGAATGGATGGTTCCAAACTAGTATGCACTCCTATGGTGACTAGTTGCAAATTGGGTAAAGATAATGATTCACATGATCAAAGCAACTACATATCTATGATTGGTGGACTATTGTATTTGACTACTATTAGACCAAATATTATGCATGCTATCTATCTTGTGGATATATTTCAAGAAGATCATAAGGAAACACATGTTGTTGCTGCATCTTCCTATACACAAGTTCTATGGATGAAATTGACATTGAAAGATATCATGATGATGTATGATGATCCTATTTATATATTTTGTAATAACACAAGTGAAATTAAAATTTTGAAGAATCTAGTGATGCACTTGAAGAAAAATCATTTATCTATCAAGTATCATTTATTGATAGAGAAGGTTGTGGAGAATAAAGTAAAGCTTGAGTATGTTCCTACAAAGGATCAGATTGTTGATATATTTATGAAGGATCTTCCTAAAGATACTTTTGAGTATATTTGGGAGATGTAGGGGTCATTTCCCCTCCTTTCTTGAACTAGATTCATATGGAGATGCATTAGTCTGGTGCATCTGTGGATCTATCTTTCTTTTGGACTAATGTTTTGGTGGCTACCTCTCAGGGGGAGCAGGTAGTGTTATGTGTTGATATTGTATGAATATTTTATTTTTAATGTCAAAGGGGAAATGAATCTAAAATATCTTTTTCCTTTTCCATTGATGTCAAAGGGGGAGAGGAAGAATGTGAAAAAAATGAGAGGAAGAATGTGAAAAACAAAAGAAGAAGAATGTGTAAAAAGATTATCTACCAAGGGCAAGAAACATAAAGAAAATATTGAGAAGTGTATTTAGAGCTAGTATGTTGTCTTTGATGCTTTTTCACATCATGTGTTGCCATCAATGAAAAAGGAGGAGATTGTTGCAAGAATGAAAAGAATGAAGTTGTTGTCATTGATGTCAACTAGTTGTTGTTGTCATTAATGTCATGGATGCAAGTTATTGGTTGTTCATTTTGAGGATATTGAGAAAATCGTATTGAAGAAAGGTTACAGGTATTCAATGGTTGCTCTGGGTTTTTCTCTGGGATTTTATCCTATGTTTTTTTGGTTCAAATGTGTTGATCATGGATGTTAGAAGCTGATATATCTATATTTTTAGCTTTTGATTCATTGTACAGTGTGAGTTATGTTCACTAGTTGTGAATTGTGGTTTTCTACATGTTTCTAGTTGAGGTATGAGAGAAATGTTGTTGGTTTGGATTTCTCTTTGGTAAAGTCCTATGACTTTCGGTTCTAGAGTTAAGTTGATTTGATCATGTTGAAGATAATTTTAATATCTGGAAGGATTGTGCTTAATTGTTTTATGTATTTTACACTAGTTTGGCTTTATTTTTGTTGAACACTATCTTCAAAGTTGTTGAAGTGTGTTGGACCTATTTGGGCCCTCATCAAGCATTCTTTTTCTTCGTCCTCATTCTAATTCCACCCTAAGATGTTTAAGCACTACCATAATTTGAATTTATTGGATGGACAACTTTGGATATGTTTCAAAGTTGAAGATGGTATAAATAAAGGATGAGTTAGTGGTGAAGAAAGAGAAGAGAGATAAGTGAAAAGAAATAGAGTAGATATATGTGAAATAGATGTGAATCAGTTGGTGTGTTTGCTGCAAGTGTGGTAGATTAGTGTGAAGTCTAAATGTTGAGTTTTGGGATGTAGTGAGCTGAAGGTGTACTCTATCATTCATGCATGTCTGCAAGTGGTTGAGAAAATTTTATGGAAATATTCATTGCATTGAGATTGTCTTCTCTATGTAACATATCTCTTCTATATTCTTTGTATCTCTATGATGATGAGCCCTTTGGGTTGTTATCCTTATTGGACAACGATTCCTAATTCAAATAGTGAGTCCTTGTTTTGCTAGTGAGCCTAGTTTCTTAGGTAGTGATCCTTTTGTAATTGGTTTTAATATTCTCTATAGTGTGAGTTAATCCTGACCATGGTTTTTCCCTTATTGGGTTTTCCACATAAATATGGTTTTGTGTTTGTGTGATGATTTTTATTTTCTACACTTGTACTTAATGTTTAATCATTTAAGTCGTGCTGACTATTTGTTACGGTGAATGATTTAAAGGTTTTAGTTTTTTAGAACTAATTCACCCCCCCTCAGTTGTCTTGTTCAACAAGGTCTAAATATCAATTTCAATACATTAATATCAATAACATGAATTTACAAATTCAATGTGCATAATTAAAAATTAATCCAACAAACCATCTGGTTATTCTCTACTCTTTATTGTGTCAAGTATTGCCTCATGGTCAGACTCACTCACCTTCCACAAGTTCTTGTTCAAAGGTCTACCCCCATATTTGATCAAATGAAAATTGGACACCACAAAATGGTTTGAGTAATGAAGAATATTTTGATGTGTGTCAATGCCTCGAAATAGCCAAACATTAACACTCTTATGTGGGTACCTTCTAAGCCATGTTACAATAACAACCACCAAATAGGTGTAGGGTATTCAATGTTTTCTCCATTTGTAACTAGGGCCTCTAGTTTCTTTTTGGCCTCAACACAATGAAACAAGTAATAGTCTACTCCCTCTTCATTGTCTTCATCTGTAATAACTACATAAACATGCATTGCATTCATATGTCTAGCAAATTAGTTGAAATTAGTTAACATTACAAAAAAACTACAAAGTAAGATATCATTAGGAATTTCAAAAACTATATAAGTAGATCTATTACCTAGTTGAACTAGATCTATTACCTAGTTGAACTAGATCTGATATGTGATCAAAGTCAATAGATGAGTCCGTCTATGTCAGTACCAATACCATCAGGAGATGATATGTGTGAAGGGGGCTAAGAAAACATGACCACCATTTTTCAACCCACTCCTTTGACTTGTACTCATTCTAGGATTGAATTGTACATGAAGAAAAAATGCATAGCATCTTCTGCATATGGATACTCCATGAACTTGCATTAGAGCTTCTAAAAGAGTGTAGCTCACTTGATCTTGTCATTGTACAACAATACTCATACTGTGAAATGTTAGCATCATCTATCAACCAATAAAATCTATGAACTGAAGAATTACCTTCATTACTCAGACCCATCAAAGCATTACACCACTCCAAAATTGATTTTGCATCTATCAACTTTGCATTATCTTTATACTTTAACTCTTCTTCTACTATGGATCTTTTGATACATGCTCCCCCTTTCCATGCCCAACCTCACAAAAGTTCCACATATGTTGAAAAATTGTAATGTTATGCATTTTTCTCAACCAATATAACATCCATGAGTTCTTGAATTGTGATGCACAATTATTCAACCATATGATATGCTGAGTGAATGATATGCCCTTTCTAGTCAAATCGCGGTAGAACAACTTAAAGAAACCTTGCAAAAAATCTATAGAATGTGTGTGATCATAATTGATATAAAATGAATACTCCCTACTGATCTTTTTGTCATCCTCTGTATTGTCATTGGTATGAATAAATGCTATGTGCACAAATATAGAAAAATATGTGGAGTTGTAATATTGTGATTGCACCTCACATTGTGACTGTAGATTGTAACTCTCTAAAAAGTTGACAATTGAAAAAATGCTACCAAGTGGAAATGTGTCATCGCATAACTTGAATTGCAAGACCAACCATCAAGCTCTATGGGTATTCCTTGCATACTCATACACTATACTATCACAAAATGTAGACATAAACTAATATATTGAAATATTTTGAATAACCAAATCACATTTTTTTCTTCTTTACCATCTCATGTATTGTAGGCTATTGTCTTATACTTTTAAAACTCTATTAGTTCATTTACAACCACATGTGTACTTTCCATATGTTCACATATTGACATACATTGCAAGCTATCACAATGCTGGCATGTGCCATCCAAGCATAATTTCCTTTAGAATAATTGACCTTCTTCTCTTTCACATGAAATTGTTGATATGTAGTCTCTTGAAGATGTAGGTGGGGCATGTATGCCACGATCCTACAAAACATTGTTAATATGAAAATATAAAAATATAGACCAATAAACATCAAAATTGTTAGAAAATTCAATATGTACTCTACAACAACAAGTAGTGTGTGTGTGTGATTTATTTTGCCATAAAAACACTTTAGCATTTCATAATATCTTTGAAATTTTTTAACTTGAGGATAAATCTCTAGGAATTTTCCAAAAAATTGTGTTTGAGTCATATCAAAAAATGCTTTGGATGTGGCTCACCGTTTCAACTACCAATTCTCCTTCTTACCAAATCCCTTTGATTTAGAGATAACCTTGTGTAATTCTTCCAAAAGTATTCAATAAGTGATCTCAATGCTTCAAAAATTGGTTTATCTTTTTGTGGTAGTCTCCTTGAGAATTCCCATAATTCATTGTCATTAGTGCCCTCAATTATTTGGCTCCTTCCAATGAATCTTGATAATTTTTATTTATTTATTCTCAATGCTTGACTTTTTTTTCTAATGAGACGAGCTTTCTTCATTTGATTACTTACTATTATCAATATAATGACACATCATGTGACATTAATATCTTTTGCGAGTGAAATGTTACCATCACTCATATGCATTTATTAGATTTTTCACTCGAAGCCTCCAATGTTCTCAACCCAAGAGTCTTCATAATGGATCTATACTTTATGTTTCTCATCATTTCAACAAATAGTTGACACCTTTCAGTATCATTTAATTTTTCAAAGAAAACTCTCCAAATCTTATGAGCATATCTTCTACACATATGTTTTGGAATATTATCTTCCATTAAGTACAAAAGATTATCATCAATATCAATCAAATACTTTGGATTTCTACATAAAATTCTAAGAGGTTTTCTCAAAGGTAAATTCATCTCAACAATAGGAATTTTATCAAATATTTAAATGAGATGGGATAGATGACATACCTTCGATTGGAGATGGAATAGATGACGTACCTTGAAGTTGAGATGGGAATGATGGAATACCTCCTTCTTCAGATGTGAGTGATGATGTACTTTCAACTTGAGATACGGTAGATAGTGTCCCTAAATCTTGACTTGTGGTAGAGGATGTGTCTCCAACTACAGTATTCAAATCTCTCTTAGTACAAATGTTTTCATTCACTCCTTTTGTGTTTCCATCTTTCGTTGATGGCTGAAGTTCCTCTTAAATTAGCATATCTTCTTATATTGTGTACAATTTCCTCTTCTCACGAAGTTCTCTCATATTTGCTACTTTCTTTGCATTCTTAGCTTCTTTATCTTTGTGTTGGTTTAATCCTTGATTGTTTCCTTGGCATTGCGATGAATTTATCTATAGATTGAGAAAGAGATAAATATTAGTTCCACCATAATACTATATAGTAAAAAATAATTTACACAAATCTAAAAATTTTCATGAAATTATGATATACACAATATATGATAGTCCAAAAGAGGCATGAGGAGTGTAGCAAAGGGCTTGAAACTCATACAATCAAAACACACTATCAAATAAAGTTCATAAAACTAATACAATCAAAACACACTAGACAATAAAAAAAAAGTAGGAGTTTGATGCACTCATACAATCAAAATGCACTAGAGGCCAGAAAAAATGTACATAAAACACATACAATCAAAACACACTATCATAAATATTTCTAACCATGATGCATGGTTAAGCCACTAGACACATAATGTAGGAGTTTTATGCACATAATTAATGATAGAAGCTTCACTCAAAAGGAATGGAAATCAAAGGATGCTATGTCATTCAACCTTATTGAACACCATATATGACATATTCAATTATATCTATTATATACTAGAGTTGATGCCACTCAACCATGGTGAATATGCAAGCACATTAGGCATAACATAATAGTTTCATGTATATTAGCCATATAAATAATGTCATTATTACTAATGCATAAGTACACTAGGACACACCATAAGACTAAATAACATGCATGGTATTTTTATGATTGACATAAAATACTTATAATCATTTACACAAAGTTAATGCCATCAATCCTAATGCATAAGAACAAAGGTTGCACATTGTGCAACCTTCGTGGCATTTTTCCTTTCACATGTAGCCACCAAAATTTTCATTTGGATTGTTTGTCATCTATAAGTGAATTTTTTTAGTTTGGGGTGAAGTTAAAGTTGTTTCCTAGTCATAGAGGGTTTGACAACAAATTTTCTGCAATTACTTTATCTAGATTGTGAGGAAGATGAGGGAAATGTTGCAATAAAGGGAGATTCAGTAAGGGAATTTGATTAGTGGTTCAAAGGGTTTTTTAGGACATTGGAGGAACCATTATTATGTAAATAAATTGTAAATTGGTGTGTGATTGGATTTATACTTGAAATTAGAGCATCACTAAATGAGAATGAAGAAAATTTTGAGATACAAAACTTAAAAATATAATAAGAACAATTGAAGATTGAGCAAGAGATTTTGGTAAGGCGAGAAAACAACCAATACAAGATTTGTTATTTTTAATATTCCAATGGACACCTAAGGAACAAGAACCCAATCCAAGAAGGGACAAGATGAGTTGTGGCAATAAAAGTGGACTTTGTGAAGCCTTCAAGGAGGTTAAAAAGTTTTTTTGTAGTCTTTGTGGAAATTATGATGAATGCTCTTCACTATTAAATTTTAGTCAAGGGATGAAGAGGAGTATAAACCCTAGTGGAACCACAAATGAAGAAATAGTGAACCTTTCCACAAGGTTATGGAAAGGACTAAAGGATTGGAAAAAGGAGCTCTTTACAAACAAAATTGTGGGCATCAATACCCCAAATGGAGAGATCAACAACATATACTCAGTTCAAAATGTGGCACTAAAACTCCATGAATAGATACCTTCTACTAGTTATAGAGAAGAATATAATGGAAATAGATCCTACTGCAATGAGTTTAGCAGATGCCATTGTAGAGGAAGAGATTAAGGTTAGAGCAGACAAACCACTACAAAGAGTGAATAATTTTCTAGGTTAAATGTGCCAAGAGGGGATTAGATTAGAATGATATTTTTCAAAGGAACCCCCCTTGAATGCTCATAGATGTCAAAAAATGAAAGAAAACAATGATGAACATGGAATATACATTTTAACAAAATCTAATCTAATCCCTTAGCAAAATATAATTCATTTTATTAAGGCTATGTATGTTGAGCATTCATAATTTTATTTTTTTTAGAAAAATATAATCCCATAAGAGAATGAAGGAAAATGTAAAGAAAATATTTATAGATTTGACATACCTTAAAATCAAGGATTCGATTGGGAAAACTACCTAATTATGTGTAGTCCTTTTTCTTCTTACATCAAAATCCTCAAAATTCTGATATTTTTACAAAATTGCTTCCTTTTCAATGTTCAATTGTATATAACTCTAATAGAATTACTAAAAGCTATAAAATTAACCAATGTATATTTTTAAATTATAACAATTCAATCATAATCAACATTGCAACACTACAAACATTGAAATTTCAGTTGATATAATCAAATTTGATACAAAAAATCTATTATTTCCTCCTTTTTAAGTTGGAAAACCAAAAAAGGTGGTGGAAAGTTGATGAAAAGATGGTGGGATGTGTACAAATTTCATGTGATCTTCCCAAAAACATCTAAAAGAATTTTTTTGTTGACTCATGTGTAGAAGTAGGAGAATAATAAAGCATGTGGGCTTGGATCATGGGTGTCCTACCTATTTTTAGAGAAAGAAAAATATTTCCGTGTTATAACACACTCATGTTATACCATGAGTGCATTTTAGCTTGCTCTAAAAATGGTCATATTTCAAATTTTCCAAATTGTGCTCGCATTTTGAAAAAGTTGATTTTTTAAAGGTTTCCTAACTCTTATCATGTGCTAATAGGGTCTTGGGTTTTGATGCATCAATGAAACCTACCTTTGACCAATTAGGAAATCTTCTAAGTCTTATGTATGTCTCATTTTGTGTATGATATGAAGTTTTACCATAATTCCTTAAATGATCAAGACTATACATTAACCCTCAACCTTGTATCTTAAATCCTAAATCCTAAAAACTTTATCCTATACACTACAACCTTAAACCATACACCCTTAAACCCTAAAATCTTAAACCCTAATCCCTCAACCCTCAACCATTAACCCTAAAATCTCAAATCTTAAACCCTAATCCCTCAACCCTATACCATAATCACTTAACCCTAATCCCTTAAACCCTAAACCCTCATCCCTCAACCATTAATCCCTTAAACCCTCAACCCTTAAAATCTTAATCCCTCAACCCTCTAGCTTATACATTAAACCCTCAAACCTCAATTATCAACCCTCTACCCTATACATTGGACCCTTAACCCATGTACCTAGACCCTATACCCTCATCCCTCAACCCTTAAACCCTTAAACCCCCAACTGTTAAATCCTTAATCTCTCAACCCTCTACCCTATACATTAAACCCTCAACCCTCAATTTTCAAAACTATAACCTATACATTGGATCCTCTACCTTAATCCATCAAACCTATACCTTAAACCCTAATCCCATAAACCTAATCCCTCAAACCTAATCCATCAATCCTATACCATCAACAATAATCCCTCAAACCTATACCATCAACCCTAAAAACTTTAAAACCTTAAACTCTCAATGCTTAGTTCTCAACCTTCTACCCTATACATTGGATCCTCAACCCATGTAGCTCAACCATATACCATAAAACCTATACCCTCAACCATATACCCTAATCCATAAAACCTAAAAAATTAAACCCTCAACCCTCAACCCTCAACCCTCAACTCTTATACCCTTAAACCCTCAACCTGCATCCCTCAACCCCTAAACCCTTAAACTCTCAACCCTCAACCCTCAACTCTTAAACCCTTGAATAATCAACCTTCATCCCTCAAATATTAAACCCTTAAACCCTTAATCCCTCAACCATTTATCCTATACATTAAACCCTCAACCCTCAGTTCTCAACCCTCTACCCTATACATTGGACCCTCAACCCTAATCCATCAACCCTATACCCTCAAACCTATACCCTGAACCAACAACCCTAATCTTTCAACCCTCAACTCTTAAACCCTTAAACCCTCAAACCTATGCCATCATACCTCAACCCTTAAATCCTCAACCATATACCCTCAACCCTTAAACCCTTAAAATCTCAATGCTCAACTCTCTAACCTCTACCCTTTATATTAAACCCTCAACCCTCGATTCTGAACTCTCTATCCTATACATTGGATCTTCAAACCTAGTCCCTTAACCTTATACAATAAAAACTACACCCTCAACCCTATAACCTAATACATAAACCCTAAACCCTCAACCCTATAACATAATACATAAACCCCAAACTCTCAACCCTCAACCCTCAATCTTCAAACCCTAATCCCTTAAAACCTCAATCCTCATCCCCCAATCCTTAAACCCTTAAACCATCAACCCTTAAACCCTTAATCCCTCAACCCTCTAGACCCTATACATTAAAACCTCAACACACAATTCTCATCTCTCTAACATAATCCCTCAACCCTATATCCTCAACCATATACCCTAAACCCTATACCCTAAACCCTCAACCATAATCCCTTAAACATCAACCCTTAAACCCTTAAACCCTTTATAGTATACCCTCATCCCTCAATCCTTAAACCCTCAAATCTGATCCCTCAACCCTATAACCTCAACCCTAATCATTCAAACCTATACCCTCAACCATTAAACCCTTAAAATATTAAAACCTCAACCCTCAACCATATATCCTATTTATTAAACCCTTAACCCTCAATTCTCAACCCTAATCCATCAACCCTATACCCTCAACCCTCAACCCTCAATTCTCAATCCTCTACCCTATACATTGGATCCTCAACCCAAATGTTTTAACCCTATACCATAAAAAATATAACATCAACTATATCCCCTAACCCCTTAACCTTAAACCTTTAAATATTCAAACCTCAACCCTTAAACCCTTAAAGCCTCAACCCTCATACCTAAAACCTTAAACCATCATCCCTTAAAACCTTACTCCCTCAACCCTTTACCATATACATTAAACCCTCAACCCTCAATTCTCAACCTTCTACCCTATACATTGGACCCTCAACCCTAATCCCTCAACCCTATACCCTCAAACCTATACCATAAACTCTCAACCCTTAAATCCTCAACCTTATACCCTCATCCCTAAACCCTTAAATAATCAACCCTAATCCCTCAACTCTATAGCCTCAACCCTATAGACTCAAACTTATACCCTCAAATATTAAACCCTTAAATCCTTAAACCCTCAACCCTATACCCTCTACCATATACATTAAACCATCAACTCTAAATTATCAACACTCTACCTTATACATTGGATACTCAACCCTAATCGCTCAACTCTATAGCCTCAACCCTATAGACTCAACCTTATACCCTCAAATATTAAACCCTTAAATCCTTAAACCCTCAACCCTATACCCTCTACCATATACATTAAACCATCAACTCTAAATTATCAACTCTCTACCTTATACATTGGATTTGCAACCCTAATCCCTCAACCCTATACCCTAAACCCTAAGCCATCAACCCTATACTCTCAACCCTTAAACAATTAAACCCTTAATCCCTCAACTCCATACCATAAAACCTAATCCATCAACCCTATACCCTCAACCCTTAAAAAATTAAACCATTAATGCCTCAACCCTATATCCTATTCATTAAACCCTCAACCCTTAATTCTCAACCCTCTACCCTATACATTGGATCCTGAACCCTAATCCCTCAACCCTATACCATAAAACATATACCATCAACCCTATACCCTATACCCTATACCCTAATCCCTCAACCCTAAACCCTTAAACCCTAAACACTCAAACCTCAACCCTCATCCCTCAACCCTTAAACCCTTAAACCCTCAACCCTTAAGTCCTTTATACCTCAACCATCTATCCTATATATTAAACCCTCAACCCTCTACCTTATACATTGGAATCTCAACCCTCAACCCTCAACCCTATACCCTTAACCTTTAAACCCTTAAACCATAAAACATAAACCCTCAAACCTAAACCCTGAAAACCTCAACCATAATTCCTTAACCATATACCCTCAACACTTAAACCTTGAACCATCTAACCACTATCCTATACATTAAACCCTCTACCCTACACATTGAATCCTCAAACCTAATATCTCAACCCTATACCATAAAACCTATACCCTCAACCCTCAACTCTAATCCCTCAACCCTCAACTCTTAAAACCTAACTCTCAACCCTCAACCCTCAACCTTTAAACCCTTAAACCCTCAACCCTCATCCATCAACCCTTAAACCTTTAAAACCTCAAACCTCAACCCTCAACCCTTAAATCCTCAACCATCATCCCTCAACCCTTAAACTCTTAAAAAATTATCCTTTAAATCCACAACCCTTAAACCCTTAATCCTCAACCTTATACTCTATACATTAAACCCTCAACCCCAAATTCTCAACCCTATACCCTATACATTGGACCCTCAATGATAATACTTCAACCCTATACCCTCAAACCTCAATCCTAATCCATAATCCCTCAACCCTTAAACCATCAAACCCTTAAACCCTCAACTCTATATCTTCATCCCTCATTCCTTAAACCCTCAACCCTAATCCCTCAACCTATACCCTCAACCCTTAAACTCTTAAACCATCAACCCTCTACTCTCTACCCTATACCTTAAAACCTCAACCCTCAATTCTTAGCCATCTACCCTATATATTGGATCCTCAACCCTAATACCTCAACCCTACACCCTAAAACCTATACAATCAACCTTATACCCTCAACCCTTAACCCTAATCCCTCAACCCTAAACCCTTAAACCTTCAACCCTTAAACCCTTTATCCCTTAACCCTCTACCCTATACATTATACCCTCTACCATCAATTCTCAACCCTCTACCCTACACATTGGAACCTCAACCATAATTCGTCAACCTTATAGTCTCAACCCTTAAACCCTTAAACCCTCAACCATAATCCCTCACCCCTTAATCCTCAAACCCTAATCCCTCAAACCTCAACCCTTAAACCCTAAACCATCAACCCTTAATACATCAACCCTCAACCCCTAATCCCTCAACCCTTAAACCCTCAACGCTCAACTCTAATCCCTCAACCCTATACCCTCAACCCTTAAACAATTAAACCCTTAAAACAACAACTCTCTATTCTCTTCCCTATACATTAAACCCTCAACCCTAATTCCTCAACCTTATACATTAATCCCTCAAACCCTCAACCCTCAACTCTTTACCTTATATATTAAACCCTCAACCCTATACCTTAAACCATTAATCCCTCAACCCTTAAACCCTTAATCCCTCAACCCCTCAAACCTCTACCTTATACATTATACACTAAACCCTAATACTTGAACCCCTAATCCTTCAACCCTAATCCATTAAACCCTAAACCCTCTTCCCTCAACCCTTAATCCCTTAAGCCATCAACACTCAACCCTCAACTCTTAAACCCTTAAACCCTCAACCCTTAAACCTTCATCACTTAAATAATTAATCACTCATCCCTCTATCCTATACATTAAACCCTTAACCCTCAATTCTCAATCCTCTATCCTATACATTGGAACCTCAAACCTAATCCCTAAACCCTATACCCTCAACCCTTAAACAATTAATCCCTTAAACTCTCAACCCTCCACCCTATACCCTATACATTAAACCCTCAACCATAATACCTCATCCCTATACCTTAAACCCTTCATACATGAATACCTTTAACCCTTAAAACCTCAACCCTTAATCCCTCAACCCTCTACCCTATACATTAAATTCTCAAGCCTCTATCCTATACATTTTACCCTCAACCTTTAAACCATAAATTCTCAATCCTTATACCCTCTACCCTATACATTAGACACTCAACCCTAATACCTTAACTCTATACCTTAAATCCTCAACCCTCATTTTCTAGCCCTATACATTAAACCCTCAACCCTTAAATCCTCAACCCTCAACCTTCAACCCTCACCCCTCTACCCTATACATTAAACCCTCAGCCCTAATACATAAACCTTATACTTTAAAACCTAATATCTTAACTCTCAACCCTTAAACCCTAATCCCTATAACCTATACCCTCAACCTTATATACCCTAAACCCAAAACCCTTACATACATAAATACAAACATACATACATAAATACAAGAATATATACTTACATACAAGCATACATAAATACATACATGCATACATACATACATACAATCATGCAAAGATACATACAGGCATGTGTACATACATATATACATACAAATATATTTACAAACATAGCTTGGGAAACATAAAGAAAAATTTTGCAAAAGGGAGAAAAATACAAAACAAGACATAATGCAAGTGCATTATAACGTGCTTGCATTATATCTTGATCTGGGAATCCCCAAGCCTTAAGCTTGGCTTTTCTTTGAGTTTCCAATCCAAAGGCTTGGAGTGCCTTCCTAATGTCAAAAGAGATGTTTTTGCATATTCTACATGATTTTAGATAATTTGGTTTGTGTTAACCATTAGATTTGCACGTGTTTCAAGGCTAAGTAAACCAAACACCAGGGTAATGTTAGACTCTCTCTTAGCTATTAATTAATTTATTTTTTCAGTTTTGACAATGTTAAGTGTTTCATCTTTAATTTCTTTTGTTTGTGTGTGTTTTTTGTCAAAAACTAGTGTTTGATATTTTTTACTTTATTTTTTAACCATTCATAAAAATTTCAAATAAATTATATATTTTTAAACTAGACTCTATACTACACATTAAAAAATAAATAAATTTATTTTTGATTAGTTTTCAAAAAATTTAGGGGTAGCATGGCCATAATTTTATTTTCCAAGATGTGTCCACTTTGAAAATTAGTAGAAAATCAAATATTAATTGAAAAATTATCAAGAAAATTGGGCATAAACTACATGTTGTTAACTAATTTCTCATTGAAGCAATTTTAAAAATACCAAATAAAGTTAACATTTTGAGGGAGCCATAAAAGATGCTATGTTATATTTATTTGATAAAAACAACACCAATTTGTGTGGCTCCCTTTTTTGAATCCCTTAATCTCTACCATTTAAAAGAAAAATAGTAGTTTAGAAAGTAGACTCAGAGCACTCCACACATTATTTTTGTTGCATCTTAAAATTTTGAGTGTAACTATCCTCAATTTCTCATCCAAGGTTAGTATTTCTTGATTTTAGAAAAAAAGTGACCACTTAAGACCCCTTTTGGCCCCCCATATTTTTGCATTTACCCACATTATAATGCTTATTTCTATCATTAGCCTACTCATTTTATTGCATTTTGTTCCTAATTCCATTCCAAGTTTAGTGAAGGGAAAGTTGACTCACCTTTTAGGTTGCAAGCCAGTCTTATATTGTGTTTAAATCCATCAAACCCAAACAACCTCAAATATTAAAAGAAATATTATAGGAAATACACATACCATTGAAATCCTAGGGTGAAGTTATGTATATATATGTATATATATAGAAAAGTCTTACTTTCTTTCATCATTTTGTTTTAATTTGTTTTTCATTTTAGTCATATATTATCTTTTGGTATCTTAAGTCTGACCATTAGCGAAATTATGTATTCTTTCAATTTTTGACTCACATATATATAGATAAGTATATATAAAGATAGATAGAGATATAATCTATTGGTATGTTCGATCTGGCAGTTAGCAAGATTTTGTCTTCAATTTTCAAGTATATATTCATTTGTTCAGTCTATTTATTTAGATAGATAGACAAATAGATAAATGGATATGTCTTACTTATTTTAATTCATCCCTTTGATTTATTTTATTCTTTATTTCAATCATTTCATTCATATAGAACCTGTTGGTATCTTTGGTTTGATAGTTAGCCAAATTCCTTTTTTTTTTAAATTTTCAAGTCATATATATATGAGAGAGATGTAGTTAACTTTGATTTATTTTATTTCATTACTTTGTTTTGATTAAATCTTGATTTTAGTCATATAATTTTTTTTGGTATTTTTGGTCTATCACTTAGCCAAATTTAATCTTCTTTATCGTATGTATAGATTAGGTATTTTCAATTAGGGTTTCTCATTTTACATTTTTGGAAAAAAATTATTTTAGTAATTTCCACTCATTGTAAGATTTTTTTTATGTTTTCTATTGGAAAAACTTCATTCATAATTCCCATCGGCATTCTACATGACAATGTATTTCAAATGGTATATTGATAAATCTTATTGGAATATTTGTAAAGTTGGCAATAAGTGAGGACTGAGGTGATGATAAGATTTAGGTTATTCTTCTAAACTTTCATTAAGATATTTAAAAAAATTATTTTAATATTCCCTTTTCTTATCAAACTGAACCCTTGGTAAATGACCTTGCATAAGGTAAATGTATTAGGAACTAGTAGAATTTTATATAATGAATTAGAAAAAGGTATGAATGAAGTCATAGCTTACTCTCCTATTATTTTATATATATGAGAGATGTAGTGAACTTTGACTTATTTTTTTCATGCCTTTCTTTTAATTAAATCTTCATATGTCTATATATATATATTGTGATAGATTTAGTTAACTGTCAGTTATTGTCTTTCATCCCTTTGCTTAAATTACTCCATTATGATATATAATTATATTTAGTTAATTTAGTCCATATATATATATGAGAGAGATGTAGTTAAGTTTAACTTATTTTCTTTCACCCTTTTGTTTTATTTTTTTCTTCATATCTATCATGTAAATACTCTTGGTTTGACCTATCTAGAAGTTAGCCACAATATTTCTTTAACCTATTGAAAATGTAGCTGACATGATTATATTCTCCTAAATAAATCATTTTATTTATGTGGAAAAATATTTATCATATCTATTTATTTGTTATATCATTTTAAATTTAGTACCCAAATAGAAAGTAATACTTATGTGTTTATTGATTTAAAATTTAAATGTCAACTTTTATTGATTTTTTCTATACCAAATATATTTTGTGTTTGACAAGACTACCTTTAGGTACAAAAAATTTTCCACACTTGAGTTCACCTATTTCTCCTAAGCTATTACAAGTTTATATATACATATATGTTTAAGTGTAACACACACACACACATGTATGTATGTATGTATCTAATTCATTTAGTTAAATCTACCATGCACACATGTTTAATTGGTCATGTGCGTTCAATAGTTGTATGTTTCAATGGCTATCCAATCCCTCATTTGAGTCATATCATATATTTGTGTTTAACACATTTCCTAAGGGGTAACAAGATTTCCTCATGTATGTATGTATATATGTATGAGTATGTATGTATGCATGTGTTTATATGTATGTACTGTCCCAATTATTTTTTGAAATAATTTAAATTTATAGAAAGAGATGATATGTGAAATTTAATTCTCATTCAAATTCCAAAATGAAACTGATTTATTAAATAAACTGAAGTGCCATCAAAGAATTAACAAGAAATCTCACAAACTATGCACTCAAATTGGAGATTTAACTGTGAAATAAATTTGAAACTTAACCAAACTTAAAATGAAAATAAATAAAAATAAAATAAATATTATTTTCAGAAAAGAAATTTCCTCAAGTCTAAAAAAAACAATAATATGCTTCTGCTATAAATTAACCCAAAACAATGAGCAAATTTGAAGCTTGGAATGCACTACAAGCTCACAAACTTTAGGATGAACCCACCAAAATTTAAGCCAACTTATTTAATGATAAAATAATGAGTTTACATAATAAAAATGTATTAGAACCATGTAATTTGGATTGTAAATGATCTCTTACAACTTATACTTAAGAAAACCCAAAATACTCCCAAGTAGGGTGCCAAAAGGCACTGTAGAACTACACTGCTAGAAACAAAACTTCACCAAAAATAAAAAATGCTTAAAATATCAAGTCTAAAATGATTAAAAACATAAAAAATACATCAAAAATGGAAATTAAAAATAAGAAACACAAAAATAAACACAAATTTAAAACTATTCACCACAAAAATCCTAAAAATCTCCTACATTTTGCTAGGAAAACACTATGAATGGGAAGGCTTCGACACAATGGAAATATCTAGGTGAAATTTCACCAATAGACCCTTGGAAATAATTCCCTTGAGCCATTTTCATCCATGTTTTATCATCCTTGAAGAACTATCTTCATAGGTTTATCAGCCTTGAAGAGAAAGCAACAACTTTTTTAGAAATTAACAAAGTGAACAATGCAATAATGAATCCAAATTCATGGTTTATTGGAAAATATTAAATTTCAAAGTTGGGATACCCAAGTTCATGAAAAGGGTAAGAGAATAATCTTGCATAAAAATATTTCTAACTCCTTTTTTCCATTTGTTCACCATCTCCTAATATTCTCTTCCAAAATCTCACTTGTCCAAACCTATTTTCCACCAGAAGATGCCTTCTTAAACTTAAATATTCTCTTCACAAAACCCACACCAACTTGGTGAAATTAAAAACCTTGAAACAATATTTAATATTTATCATTACATTAGGTTTTTCCCAACCAATTTGAAATATAAACTTTTCTAGTCTATTCATAAGTCCCAACTTACTAAAAATAGTAATTTTCTATTTTTAGAAATTCAAAAAAGGGACATGACAAGTCCTCCCTTCCAAAAATTACTTGTACTCAAGCAATAAAAACCATGGTGATTCAAAATATTGATACCCAAAATAACCAAACATTGCATTTTGCAAAATAGATTGTGATCATGTACCTGTGAATTATTGTACTTTCCTCTAAAATATCTTGATAATTTCTTGAAGAATGTACCCATGCTCTATAATTTTGTTGATATGAATCTGAATGTGAAACCTCTTACTCCATATTACCTAACTTTTTATATTTTTCTTTCCAATTTTTTCAATCAATAACCTCCTCCTTTCAACTCATTCTCAAAGTTATGTATGTGCATTGTCACCAAGAAAACAATACAAAGGTCTCTTGCAACCATTATTAAAGACAAAAATTTGTCTTAGTAGCTTAGAGGATGGTAAAATAAAAATACATCCTCAAAAATTGTGGATATCAATCTTGGAAATAATTTCCTTCATTACCTTGGAATCATGGAGACACTTCCTATATGATATATCAAAAACTGCTGCCAATCTTGCCTCTGTTTGAAAGATGCTTGATAGAACTTTTGGATCTGATTTGGAATAGTAATGGAACATATGAATAATAGATAATGTTATTCAATAAAATAATTCCAAACTCCACCAAACTATAAATATTAATATTGCAACACAAAGGGCCTTCTTTCCAAAGATTGTGCACTTTTTGAATCCTTCCACAAGCAGAATATGATTTTCATATAAAAAATTTAACATGAAAGTAGAAAATAATTTTATGACATTTTCAACCATGTTAGAGAACTTAATGAAATTCTTGATAACATCAACTTCAAGATACTTCCAAAACACTCCCATTGCAACACATATCTAGTATGCTAGGTAAAATTTGGAAGTTGGATCCATGAAGAGGGGAAGTTTCAGCCAAAACAAAAAAATATTAGGATATGAATACACATTTTTTCAAAATGTGTGCATGCTTAGGATCGGGTACCCGAGCCTAAATCCAAACATGTATGTGTTTAGATTCGGGTACAAACCCTAAAACACGTATGTGTTACAAAACACGTACGCGTTACTAACTCATACACATTTTATAATGTGTATGGATTTCTTAAAGCTATTTATTTTTTTAAATTAATGATTGTGTTATTCATTTTCTCACTACAATTCATCCACGTTCCTATGGGATAGCTTGATTCATGTATGCATTCTTGAGGGCCCAGTTCAACCAAATTTTCATTGCCACCTCCTCCTGTCGATATAAACAACCTCAATGACCTTTAGGTTGGTTGAATTTTTCTTTTTCTTTTTACTTTATATCTTACATTTTTTTTGTTTGTTTGTTTTATGTTGAATATTTTATAGTTTTTAAATTATATTTAAAACCAAAAACATCAATTAAAAAAAAAAATTAATTGTAAATTGAAAACCATAAAATCTACACCTAAATTAACTAAAATTTAACATAAATTGGACACATTTATCTTAGAAATCAAAACCCTAAACCCTAGTTTCAAAAAAAAAAAGACCTAAAAACTAAACCTGTTAATCATAGGACCTAAATCCTAAAACCTAAACCTAAAACCCTAAACCCTAAAACCTAAACCTAAATTAGATTTATAATATATAGATTTGTTGTCTTTTTACTAGCCCTGAAATCACACATTATCTCTAGATAGGTTTATTTATAATGTCATAAAATTATAATCCCTAGATAGTTATATTCATGCTTAGGTGCACAAAAAGTCCCTAAAATTTGTATCCATGTCCTTATACATACCTCTAAGTAAGAGGGGAAGTTGGGTCCAGAAAGAGGCGAAGTTTTGGCCAAAACAAAAAAAATCGTAGGAAATGCATTTGCATTTTTTAAAAATGTGTGCATGCTTAGGATCAGGTACCTGAGCCTAAATCCAAACATATATGTGTTTAGATTTGGGTACACACCCTAAAACATGTATGTGTTAAAAAAACGTACTCATTACTAACTCTTAGACATTTTATAATGTGTATGGATTTCTTAAAGCTATTTACTTTTTTAAATTAACGATTATGTTATTCATTTTCTCACTGCAAATTCATCCACATGCCTATGGGATAGCTTGATTCATGTATGTATTCTTGAGGGCCCAGTTCAACCAAATTTTCATTGCCACCTCCTCCTGTCAACATAACCAACCTCTAGGTTCGTCAAATTTTGCTTTTTTTGCTTTATATCTTTCTTTTTTGTTTTTTTTGTTTGTTTTATGTTGAATATTTTATAGTTTTAAAATTATATTTAAAACCAAAAACATCAATCAAACAAAAGCGTTAAATTGTAAGTTGAAAACCATAAAATCTATACCTAAATTAACTAGAATTTAACCTAAATTGGACACATTTAACTTAGAAATCAAAACCCTAAACCCTAGTTTCTAAAAAACATAGACCTAAAAACTAAAACTGTTAATCACAAGACCTAAATCCTAAAACCTAAACCTAAAACCTTAAACCCTAAAACCCTAAACCCTAAAACCTAAACCTAAATTAGATTTATAATATATAGATTTGTTGTCTTTTTACTAGCCCTGAAATCACACATAATCCCTAGATAGGTTTATTTATAATGTCATAAAATTATAATCCTTAGATAGTTATATTCATTCTTAGGTGCACAAAAAGTCCCTAAATTTTTTATCCATGTCCTTATACATACCTCTAAGGAACTTGAAACCAAGTATCAAATTTCACCAAAATAGGCTTAGCAAGTGCAATTTACCACTTAATTTTAACCTTGCAAGGAAAATGAAACCATATGGTTACTAGAAGTCAACACAAAACCAATTGAATATACATGAAATTGTCTTGGTATCACACTATCCACATGCACCACCTACCTATCCCCCTCTATGGGTGGCAATCAACCTACCTCTCCATCTAATTTATAATTATGAGGGCTCCTAGAATGCTCTCTCTCTCTCTCTCTCGACCTTGAGGCTTCTCCTCTCTATTCTCCCAAGGATGATGGGAATGCACTGAATGGGATGCCTCTTGATGAGGGCCCCTTACTATTATATCTTGAAGGAGATCAATAACTTGGGGACCACCAATAGGATTGATAGCGGGTTATTAGCATTCCCCTCATTCCCACTTTGATGAGTGACATGATGCCTAGGGGGCATCTTTAATTGAAAATCAATGCATAGGTCAAGACATACATAAAATCATCTAAAAATCATCACTAAGGCATGATGTTCATTAGTCCAATATAGAATGATACAATAATTTGAAATTAATAGCCACACACCACTCAATTTTAACCTTTCAAGGAAAATAAAACCATATGGTTAGTAGAAGTCAACACAAAACCAATTGAATATATGTGATTTAATAAAATTAAACTCTCTATCATAAAATAAATTTTATATGAATATGCTTGTTGGCTCTAATTCTCAAAATCATATTTATTAAAATAAAATTTCAAGGTTCATTGTCTATAATAGACAATTAAAAGGAATGGACAATTTATAATTTTATATATTCCTCTTCATGGAACTTATTGTGCCTATAGCACACACACCCCATTCAGAACAGGGATCCTCTCTTTTCACCTTCACTGGGTCACTTTTTCCTTCACCTCATATTGTGTGCCCCTATTTTCAGTTCCAATTTGTCAAGGAGTCATAGAGTTATCTTTTTGAGTTGACCAAGTTTCACCACCCTTGAAATTTTCATGTCTTTTTCCTTTGTGGGACTTAGTTGGTAGTTTTCCTCAAGTTCTTCAAATTTCCATTTGTGGTGCTTTGCAGGTCCACCCTTATAGGTTTCCCCATGCAGGATTCTTGTGGGTCTTCACCGTTTTTGCGACGGTCATCCCAAGTCATCCCCACATGGCAAACCTCGTGTTCATCATCATCGTCACTTTAGCCAACTTGCCAAGTGGAAAATTCTTAACTGTCACCTACCTCGCGGGCTCTTCCATTCCTGCCACTAGCCATTTTAAAAACCGTTATCACCGACCATGCCTACCACTGTACTAGCATCAAATGTGGGAATTGAATGGCTAAAATCCTATACATAGCAAGATTTCTCTTGTCATTTTCACTGCCATTCCTTCTTAACTTGTCAAAGCTCCTCCTGCCTCCACTCCCTTTGCATCTGCATTGCCTTGAGGACAAATTCAAAGCTTTCTCCATTGCCTTCCACCGAGATTATCAAGTAAGTTCACTGCTTCCCTAGTTATTCATAGTCTAGTTCATTTTCTTTGCAAATTCAAAAATCTTAAGGAGTGAACCTAGTAAAACATTAAGAAATTCGTTCAAGAATGAGATCCTGCACAAAACTCATGTTTTAGAATTTGAAAATCCTTCAAAAACCAACTAGTTAGAGCCATGCAAAACCTTCCTCCATGTTTGCCATTCTTGAACCAGGCTGCTCATGCCCTTGTGGGACACAATCCTCCCTTTTCCTTCTAGATGTTAACTAAAAACCTGAGGCCTTTGCTCTTAGCAGGTCTACGCATGCGAACAGATGCCCCCTTTTCACTGTGCCTCATTGGAGCAAATGAAACTAAGTATAATACATCCTTTGACCCTTGTGGGTCTACTTTTGTGGACTTCTTTGCATGGGTGACCCATCATTATTTTTCGCTTTGAGATGGCTATCCAATGCATGCCTCTCTACCTAAGGGTCCCACCAACTTTAGGTCCATCAAAGTCACAAAACATAGAACCCATTTGTGGGTATTCCAATGCGGACCTTTCCATCCTCACTACCGCCATTTTAAACAACCACCATATGCAGCAAATCCAATCCTTCCATTCACTTCACAAACCCCACACCTTCTATTTCCCATCTCTTGAGAAAGCAAGAATGACTAAATAAATGCCACCGCAAACCCTCCATTGCAGGCTACCATTTCAAATGGCCATGCCCTACCTTCCATTCTCCTACTGGACCCCCATCCTCCAGTTGATGTCTACCCCACCTTGAATGAATTACTCATGCCAACCTTCCTATGGGATTGATGTTGTGGACCATCCTGTGTGGGTTTCCATCCCATCCTTTCCGGTTCGAATGACCATCCCTCAGTGAATTTTCACGGGCCCTTGCTAGCATTATTGTAAAGGATTGAAACTCGAAAGACAAAACCAAGCTGTCATCCATGCTTGTGGGTACTGTAATGTGGGACTCCATATGCAGACTTCCACCTCATCAAGACCATTTCAAATGGTGGAGCTCGAAGTTTCCTTGACAACCCATGCTCCCGTAACCTCTAGATCGACATGCCAAAATGACTCAACTAACACCTCCTAGAACTTCATGAATTATGAACCCACATGTTTAAACACTTTAGCACCTTCGTGGGCCCTAGTAATAGTGTGAAGATATTTTGATGTGGGTGGTTGCATGCAGGTCGTGATGCCCTATTTATTTTCTTCCTACTGCACTTTCCAAAATGGATACTAGCCTAGGGAAACTTGCATCCCTGGGCCCACATTGTTCAAACTCCCCCAAACGAGAGCCAAATGATGAACTTTATCAAATATTGTGATCTTTGAAAGATGAACTACTTGATCTAATGACTTTTTGGTAGGATTTCTCTAATGCTCCCCTAATTTTATGTATGAATATGCTTAATGCACCTTTGCTTGTAGGATTTATGGAATCTATGAGAACCCCAATCCTAATACCTGCAAAACAATGAGAACAAACACATTAAGTTAGAAATTGCAAGTAAGAACAAGGATTCCCCATGAAATCCATTTAAAAAACTCAAATTAGGAAAATAAACAATGAAGAACACAATGAAAACAACAAAATAGATTGAATCCTAATCTAAATTTGCAAACTCATGATCCCATGGGGGAATTGGTGCCAATTTGATGTGAAAATTGGCCCTTTCCCAATTCCTATGATGCAAGATTGATATGTGTTGATGATGATTGACGAATGATCTAGTTTGTTTATGAATATTGAGTTCTCCAAACCAAAAACTTGCATAACCTAGGTAAGATTCAAGATTGATGGATGAAATTTGATAAATATTTGAGCATGGTAACTTTACATAATTTGTGGATCATGAAATGAGGATATGGGCTCTTTATTTATAGAATAATAAGATGGATGAATGTCCAAATTTGAGTAATGTGGGACTAACATTCATCCAATGGCAAGATACCACTTTTCAATCTATGAGTGGATGGAGAATGTGCAAGTTTTGAGGATTGTGCCAATAAATGCCTATTTTTTAATTTCAAATTTGTTGAAATGACTTGCAAGAGGGAAGGGAAAATGCAATAAATGCCACTTGGCTCAAGGAAAAGGACATGTAAGATGGAGTTATTTCCTTGTTGGATATACATGTCCACTTGGAATTTTTGAATTCAAACTTGAAGGATATTCCAAAAAGATGCCTTGTGAGGAAAATAGAGATTTAATAAATTAATTAAATCTATTTTCATGTGCAACTTGCAAAATATAGAGGATGGTACATGATAAGAGATTAAATTAATCAAGGGTTTAATTAATTTAATAGGAGAGGTTAGTTGATGTGACATATTTGACTCAAATTTATGGATTTATTTAAATCAAATAAGAGAGGAATATGACAAAGGATTAATTAAATAAAGATTTTGATTTATTTAATTAAAAGAGATGATGTTAGATTAAATCAAATAAGGGTTTAATTTATTTAATTTAATAGATAGACTTAGAGATTTAATTAAATAAAAGTAATTATTTAATTAAATAAGGATAATTAGATCAGATTGATTGATTTAACTAACAAAAGATAGAGACTTGATTAGATAAAATTATTTATTTAATTAAGAGAGGAATATTGATGAATTTAATTAGATAAGGGGATTTGATTAAATGGTTAGATAGAGGGATGATTCAGGATGAAGCAGTGTTAGTAGGTCAGGATCAAATGCACAATGTCATTCAATATATTTTTTCGTGTCTACAAAATCAGCTGTAGGACCATCAGGGGCATCTATAGAGAAAGACAAAGGGAAGAAGAATGCCAATGTTCCAAGAGGGAAGGAAGACAAAGATCAAATGAAGTACCAATTTTATGGGGTGGAAATCACCTCAAAGGTCATGTCCATGTGGGACTCAATATTAGACACCAACCTCAGCCATGTTTTGTTGACACAAAGGAATTTTGACAAAGAATCATTGCCAATCCTACTACAGATAACACAAAGAAGATCATAAAGATTGGTTTGGCTAAGGCAACCAGTTTTCTGCCTGCTCTTGTGGTTGTGGAGCTAGTGATGGCTTACAAGAAGCATATCAATAGACGAACATAAGGATAGTTGATTTTGATGGTAAAGTATTGGCTGGATTATCTGCCATATCCATAAGACAAACATTCCACATCCCCACATTTGACCCGATGGAGGAAACAACAAAGGAGTATGCAAAAAGTATGTGGAAATTTGATCCCCTAAAATGCAAAAATTTGATTAATCAATACTGGTTAAAAGAGAAGAGGGGGAATGCTAAGAAGGTGCCCTAGGAACTATTCAGGAGTGATTTCTATGAGGATTACCATGACTTGGTGACCTTATTGAACAGAGTTATGGGAATCACTACTGTAACATACTTTCAAGACTAGATGTTCTACTTTATAGAGGAGATTATCTGAGGAAAAACCAAGTTCAACTAGTCTGTAATGATTAGTAACTATTTGCATGAGCAGTTCATGGTGATCAAGAAGACCTCACAATTTTATATGGCATCCTATTTGGTCTATCTACTTGCTGGCCCCGTTTCCATAAAAAGGTCTATTTTTTGAACAAATTACAATGCCAGGAAGGGAGCTAAAGGAATATGAAAAGCACCCATAGCTCTAGTACCACAATTTCAAGGACTGCTATAGCGTGAAGGATGCCTTTATTGGGCATATTAGTAGACTTCTCGAAGGGGACTTTGAGAGGAGAGTTACGCATAATTCCTGTGCATTCATTCATAGGTTAAGATTCCTATTTATACAATTCCCCAAGTTTAATTACATATAGATAGAGGGATTCTTTGAGAGGTCATACAAGCTACCTTGATATCCAAAAAACCAACTAATTTTTCTAGAAGTCTCAAAGGAGTTGCAAAATGCACATAATCTCCTTAGTGGTAAGCATCAGGTGGGGATACCCTATCCCCTCACACTTGCACAGGTAATGTATGCCCTCACAGTGGCCCCATGTGCTGAATATTCAAAGAAGGATTTTATTGAATATAATTTGTATCTCCACACTACTCGTTCGAGGATGGATCCATATGAAAAGTGGAAGAAGTTTTTGGAAATGAATATGCCCACCTACACAACATTGAAGAATTTTGGGCTAACTTCCAGGATGACAAGGGGGTACACATGCAACACTATATGCGTATGATAGCCTACTTTTCCAAGGAAGTCAAACTTTTCTCGGTACTAGATCAGATTGTAGAAGATGAAAACATTTTCATATATCCAAGGTATGATGTTGTTTCCAATATTCCATTTCCCTTAGTATACTGGGGTGAGGAAGAGGTCAATGGCCTCGAATATATTGAGAAATCCAATTGAGCTCATAACAAAGCAATGGATTGATGCAAAAATTTCTCAATTGAAGCTTAAGGGGGCCACATTGACATATGGCGAGCTCGAAGATGAGCTCAAGAGTGAAATAGATAGTGGGACTACTACTGCCAAAACTAAAGAAGCTCCAAATTCTCCCCCCACCACAAGATCCAAGAAGAGAAAAGAGGTGTCAGAGCACCAGCCAAAACATAAACTATATTCAAGAAGCCCTTAGAGGGAGAGACCTCAAAGAATCCCAAACAGATAGGTGAATTCTCTGATATGCCAAAAATTCAAGAAGACCCACTACATTAAGGAGAAGAAGAAGAGGCCAAGCAACCTAAGTCACCACCTACCACCTCTGCTATTGACACAACCACCACTGTCACTGATGCTAATCCTCCAGTGTCACAAGAATTGTCTGCTTCCTACCCACCCATAGTGGACATCTTTGTTCACCTTACCTCCACCTCACCAACTATTCAAATTCTGGTGCAAGAATCCTCATCCACCACAACCTCCCCACTCTCATCCTCCTCAATGTCCCCCTTGACTATAGTCCCTTTGTCATCAATAATTACAACTCCCACCCTCAATCTTCTAGAGGCCTTTTCCTTACATATGAAAAATATAATTATGGAAATCTCTAGGGTATTGATGAACCCTATAGTACAGGCTATTGTAGCTCAAGCTATCCATGGTATCCCTACCTCTCCTCTGATAGAACCACCCACAATGGAGGTACCAATGCAAATTTTAGAAGAGCTAAGAGACAATGGAGGAAGGTTTCCAATTAAGAAAAATATGATGAACTTGAGGATCCCTTCAAATATGACTACCATGAGCACCTACAACATAAAAATGTGACCATCGATGAGGTATATGAAGAAGAAGGGTCACATTTATTGGAGGAATATGTTGAAGATCCCAATTCTAAATATCTAGTAGAATATTACGATCAAGTTTTCAAAGAAGAGTTGTCTAGGAAAATCAAGGACGCCAGAGAGGAAGTAAAAGAAAACCTTCTAGAGGGAAGGAGGAAAGTTATGATGACATGAAAATATTCGCAAAGCCTCCAGTGGGTGCAAAAGACAAAAAGCCTGAGCAAAGAGATGAAGTACCTTGCTACACCCTTAATATTAGTGTACATCGAGTTATGAATGTCAGCTTGTGGCTATCTTAACTCTTTATTAAGTCATATTATCACCAGTATATTGTTATTTAGTTGTTTAGGTCAACCTAAGACTTACATAGGTGTGTCTAAGTCAGCCTAGGTGATATCCTAGGCATAAATAGGTATATATAGGAGGTTGTGACTCTTGTTTCATCATCAAGTTGTGAAGTGTGTTCTAATTAGAGATATTTGGAGGTTTTCCCCCTCAAAGTGGGTTGTTATTCTCAGTTATTATCAAGCATTTGCATCATATTTCATATCAGATTCTTCTATTGTGTAAGTTATTTCATAACAAGTGGTGTCAGAGCATGATCTTGGCATCATAGAAGCAAGGTTTTTTCTCAATTTTGGAGGCGATTTTGGGAAGATCATATCTTTCAGATTTTGGAGAATTTTTTTCTAATTTTTAAAGGGTTTTTGAAGAACATATTAAAGAAGCTAAAGTCCATATTTCAAAAGATTTGGAGTAGAATTAAGCGAATTATTGTAGAATTAGGGTTTCTACACAATTTTTTTTGGAATCTGCATATCTCAAACATCTTATCGAATTGGAGTCTAATTTTTATTGGGTTTTTGAATACACACTAAAGGAGATTATAGGAAAATTTTAGAGAATTTAAGTTTCATTTCTATGATTTATTTAAAAATTAGTGGTTCCCATCATGACGGGGCCTACAACAAGGGGCAAAAAGAATGTTGTCACTCTGGGGAAGACTCGTGCTAAGGATGGGTAACAATAGAAGATATTAATCATAATGAGGAAATAAATAAGGTCAAGGAAGAAATTCCTCAATGAAGATGGATATGTGTGACCTAAGAGGAGATATTTTGGACATATGAAACATGTTAAGCACCTACATGGCTAAACCAAGAAAGGAGTTCTCAAGCGACCAAGGTGAAAATTATAGGTCAACTAACATTGAAACAAGCTTTTGTACTCCTATGGGATCTAGGAATTTATTTCCAAAGGTGGATATACAAAAATTCAATGGCAAGGATCCTCTAACATGGATAAATCAAATGGATTTTTTTTTTAAGTACACCAAATCCCAAATGGAAAAAAGGTCACGATGGCTTCCCTATATCTAGAACTAGATCAATTCATTTGGTATCATTGGCTTTGCACTCATCTAAGGAAAAAAGGGCTCACTGTCTCATGGTCAATTTTTATGAAGGAAATCCAAGCACAATATAGCAATAGTGTGACATACAACTTCTTTAGCCAACTAGCTAAACTTGAACAAACATGATTAGTTAAGGATTATATTTAGCAATCCAAAAATCTATCCTTAAGAGTGGATAAAATTAAGGAGCAAAAATTGAATTATTTATTCTTGGGGGGTCTCAAGGATCACATTCAACATGAGGTACGCATGTTTAGCCCTAGCTCCATAAATGAGTCTTTTATCATAGCACGTATGGTAGAGAAGAAGTATTTGATTCCTAAGAAGCAAGGGGCTAATGTGATAAGAGAGAAAGGATATTCAATACAACCTACTAGGTTGATCCACAAAAAAATGAGAAGAAAAGAGAAAAAGGGGTGTGTTTCAATTGTGATAGAAAATACAGTCGAGGACATAAATGCAGTGAAAATAAATTGTTCTATATTGAAGGTCCAAGTGAGGAAGAAGAGGAGGAACCCATACGAGAGGATGAAAGGGAGTCAAATGAGGAATCACATGATTCTGAACCAATAATTTATTGTCATGCACTCTCAAGTGTTAGTGCTCCACAAACTCTCAAGGTGGTGGGGTTCTTAAAGAAGTATAAGGTAATAGTGTTGATTGACTCAAGTAGTACTCATAATTTCATCAACAAAAAATTAGCTACTTGTGTAAATTGTTTTATATATCTAGCTCCAAAGTTTTAGGTTTTGATTGTAGATGGTGGTATAGTTAGTTGTTCAGGAAAGTTTCATAGCATTAAATTATCCATGTGATATTATCAAATTCATACCCCAATGTATGTGATATCCATGGGTGCAACATATATTGTTTTGGGAGTACAATGGCTTACTACATTGGGAATGATTGAGATGAAATTCCAAGAACTATTCATGAAATTTAAATTAGAAGGGTAGTAGAGCTAAGGGGGTTGAAGAAAAAATTCCCACAAATGGTAATCTTTCATCAAATGTAAAAGTCGCTTAAGAAAGGAGTGGATGGATTTGTGGCCTAGCTATGTTCATTAGAAGTCTCTCAATCTAATGTTCTTACTCAACCAAATTTGTAAGATATAATTGATCATCACTTTGTTGTTCTTGGAGATATTCCTAAAGGACTTCCTCCTAAGAGGGATCATGATCATGCCATACAGTTAGTTCCAGGTAGCCAAATACCGAACATCATGCCTTACAAGTATCAACACATATAAAAGAGTGAGATAGAAAAAATTGTTGAGGAGATGCTAGAGGCAGGAATTATCAAGCATAGCCAAAGTGCTTACTCCTCGCCTGTGGTGATGGTACGTAAGAAGGGTGATGCTTGGAACATGTGTCTAGATTATAGATATCTCAACATGTACACCATTAAAGATAAGTTTCCTATTGCATTCATTGATGATTTGCTAGATGAATTGAATGGAGCTATGCATTTTACCAAGTTAGATCTTAAATCTAGTTATTACCAAATTTAGATTAAGGAGAAGATATTTGTAAGACAACATTTCATACTCATGAGGGTCATTATGAATTTTTGGTGATGCCATTTGGTCTTACAAATGCACCATCTACACTATAAATTTTGATGAATTCCATTTTAAAGAATTTCTTAACAAATTTTGTGTTAGTATTCTTTGATGATATATTTATTTATAGCAAGAATTGGGAAGAAAATTTGCAACATGTGAATGAAGCATTACAATTAATTGAAGATCATAAACTCTATGCTAATCCATCCAAGTGTTCTTTTGGTCTTAAGGAGGTGGATTATTTGGGACACATAGTTCACATCAAGGAGTAAAGGTGGACCCTAACAAAATTAAGGCTATCATGGAATGTCCTATTCCAAAAACCATTAAGAAACTGAGGAGTTTCTTGGTATTGAGAGGGGTACTATAGAATATTTTTGAAGAATTATGGTCATATAGCAGCACCTCTCACCACTCTATTAAAGAAGGATTCTTTTCATTCGAATGAGTCTGCCAATACAACATTTTAGAGATTGAAGGAAGCTATGTGTACAACTCCAGTGCTTGCCATTAACCAAGGAATTCATTGTGGAATTTGATGCTCCTGGAAATGGGATAGGAGCAGTGCTCATGCAAGAAGGTCTTGATCAATTTCTTTTGAGAGTCTTCAATTAAATGGTAAGAATCAACTAAAATGTATTTATGAGAAGGAAATGCTAGCAATCCTCCATGCAGTTAAACAATGGAGGCCTTATCTATTGGGTAGACACTTCAAGGTTAAGATAGATCATGATAGCCTAAAATATTTTTTGGAAAAAAGACTATCTTCTGAAGAGAAACAAAAATGGGTCACTAAGATGTTAGCATATGACTTTGAGATTGTATATAAGAAAGGGAAATAAAATATTGTAGCAGATGCACTTTCAAGAAAGGATGAGAAAGATGAAGGCTTATTGTGTTTCCTTTCAATATTATAGGAAAATTGGGTGGAGGAAGCTAAAGCAAAGTGGAAAAATGATGTTGAGACAAGTAATCTCATCGAACAATTAAAAAGTGATCGTAGTAGTTCAGATAAGTTTTGTTGGAAGGGAAATAATTTTTGGTATAAAGAGTGTTTGTATCTCTGCAATAATTCCACTCTTAAACACAAGATTCTCACAAAGTTGCATGAGTCTCCAGTGGGTGGTCATTCAGGTTTTTTTAAGACATATCATCAAGTCAAGCAAGATTTTTTTGGGAAGGGCTAAAAGGTGATGTTCAAAAATTTGTGGCTGAATGTTTGGTTTGTCGAAGGAATAAAGGGGAGACAATTAAGAGACTAGGCCTCTTGAAAACCTTATCTATTCCTATTCAACATTGGGAAGTGGTATCGATGGACTTCATCATAGGGATTCCCAAATCTAAAGGTCATAATGTCATCATGGTAGTAGTTGATCGCCTCACTAAATATGAACATTTCATTACATTATCACATCCTTTTACAACAAGTGCAGAATTTTTTTTTTTTTGGAGAATATCCAAAAGCTACATGGTACACCTAAGGTTATTGTTAGTGATCATGATCCTATATTGACTAGTCACTTTTGGAAAGATTTATTATCATGTTTGGGTACTCAATTGGCTCATAGCTCTTCATTATACCCTTAATCAAATGGGAAAACTGAGGTTGTTAATAAGTTTTTGGAAGGATATCTACGTTCTTTCACTTCAGAGAAATAGTCTCAATGGGTAGATTGGCTACCACTTGTAGAATGGTGGTATAACACTTCTTTTCCTAGATCATAAAAAATGTCTCCATTTTTGGCACTTTATGGATATCATCCTCCTTCCATCACATCATTAATAAAGGTTTCACCAAGAGTTCAGGCAATAGAAGACCACTTGCTTCATCAACAACAAGTACTTTCAAGACTCAAGGATAATTTAGCCATGGCACAAAATTGAATGAAACAATAGGCAAACCGACATCATAGTGAAAGAATTTTTGAAGTTCGAGATTGGGTCTGTTAGCTCTCAAAAACATAGGTTTGAACCATGAAAGGTTGCCAAGCTTTCACAATGTTTTAGGGTAACAGAACAAGGCTTGAAGCAATCAAACCTTCTACTCTTCAGGTGCTGCTAAACCCAGGTGGATGTACCTCTTTGAATTATGCAAACTTAACTTGTGATTATCCTTCTAAAATGCTTTGTCCACAATGGTAGATGACAGTGAACAAAATGAAATCAAACTTGATAACTATCTTCTGATTTAAATCCTAGAATGCTTAATTAACTGATAAAAAGAGATTGAATGAATTCAAATAATGAAATTGTAGAGACCAGTGCCTTGTTGGGTATGTGGAGTCAAATGAAATAGAAGTGGGAAACTTATTTTGGCAGAAAATCAAATTGCAGGCATATGATCTGTTGATAACTTTTATAAACAATGCAAGACTATGACTACTGAGCTCTTCTTTAATAATCCAGATGAATCTTCCTAATTATTGTGATTAATGAAAAGGATTTAATCTCTACTTGAGAGAACTAGTCAACTAATCACACAAATACAACAAATGTGCATTGATAAACCGAAAGTAAACTTGTTACATCAATTTAAACAACCAGAAAGAATCAACATGGAGACAACTTCAACAATGCTTTTCAATAAATTTGACACACAATTGATACCAAAACAAAACTATCACATAGCTGAATTTCATTGAAACCACCATTTGAAAAACATGCAAATAGTCTCTGATAAGAGAAAATTATCCTACTGTAGCCATGCCTAATCTATCTAATCCAAAAATCCACTCTTTCAATTACAATCTGGGTGCATATAAATGCACCAGCATTAGAAATCATAAGGCTTCAAATTCATGTTAGCCACAATGGGATTCTGGAAAAATCATGTCGGCCAGCAACAGTTATTAAGCATTCATATGTCGGCCAACAACATTTGAAAATTATTAATTGCCAGTGAACAGTCGTCGAGACATCCCTATAGGTATGCTGAAGGCAACTATATCATCAATTGCTCCTTTGCTTGTCGCCGTGACCATCCATTTATTATGCTGAAGACCCCCTGTTCACTTTGTGTCGCTGTGACCTAGCAGAATTTTCACCGATGCACCATCCGATTTTATGTTCACTTCAATTGTCATAACATCCAACATCGGTGAAACCCCATGTAGACTTCATCTTGTTTCACTGAAAGTCATCAACCATCCCTGCATCATCGAGACAAGAGGAAACTCCTGCCGAAAAACAACCTTTAAACACATGCGGGTCGCCACAACAAACCATAGTTGGGGAGATGTCTCAGAGATTATTATATGTCATACCAAAAGTTCCCCTTATTTCTTGCTTGTCGCTGTGACATCTGACTATCGGTGAGACATCATATAGATTATACATCGCTTCACCAAAACACCCTGAGATAACCCTACATCGCCAAGAGAAAGCAATCCTCGCACCAAAAGCCATTTGTAAGATATTGTTGGCAAGACCCGATGGGCTCGTTGTGACATTATGCTGAAGCAACATAAGTCATACCAAAAGACCAATTCCTCCACAACTGGTCGGCGCAACACTGGAAAATCATTGTAACCATACATTGAAAGCATCCTGCTATGTCGAAGTGAGTTCCCACATGCTGTTTGGTGAGGCCATAAGAGTTCGCCATGACATTATGCCAACACCGCAACTTAAGCCGATGTAGCTTCATCCTCCGGTTGGTGTGACACACTACGTTCGGTAAGAGCTTTCACCGAGGACCAAACATACACCAATATGAATCAACATTTGTCATCGAGACCCAAAAGAAATACACTGAATGATACCTGCAAGAAAAATTTGATCATTGAGACAATTGCAAACATCTTGCTGATAGGAAACATAGTCATTTGCAAGTAGGAAAATGAATCGGGGAGACAGTCAGGGACCTATGCCGATAGGCACCAGAATGTATAGAATGTATGAATCGAAGGAACATATGATGCAATATGGTAAAATATGGGCAGAAAATGCTCAAGAAGACAATTTTGGAAAATTATGAATGAAAACATATGTAAAAATATCAAATTTTTATAGTTCCAATAGTGGCTCCGTCTAGGGATGAATGATAGTAAGATCATTGGAAGGATCCAAAATCTTTGGGTGAGTAGACCAAATGAAAGAAAAAATGAGCAAAATGGAAATGGACCAGAAGCAAGATGGAATGAATGCAAAATGAATGCAAAATGGTGGTGAACCACCATCCTAAATTACTATGCATGGAAAATAATTTTAAAGAGAACAAGTAAGAGTTGTCCATGCACTGGCAACCCTCAATCCTCTATGTGTTAACTTCTCCTGTCTTGAGTTGTTACAATTTCATACTTTCCCCTATCAAATACCTGATTTTCTCTTGAGTTCATTAGGCTTCTCTTGAAGACACAAATGCAATATTTTCTATCACTGAAATTTTTTAGAGAATCACCATGTTCAGCTTGGACCAATCTCCCAATAGTATTCAGTAGTTTGAATTCTCCATCATCAAACAAAATTCTGTTATCTTCAATATATAAAATATATGTGTATGAAATACAAAATTTTATATTATCTCTGTCACTGATATGAATTGTGAGACATTCACCCAGCTGTATAAGAATTTCACAATCAAAGTGCTTCTCTTGAAAAAAAAAAACTCTGTCATATCACTACTATTTGAGGAAAACAAGTCAAAAACCTTTTGCACTTCTTCAGTATCTCTATTCGGAGACAACACTGGATCATGACTCATGTCTTCAATATCATACATATGTGAACCAATAAAATCTGTACTTCTATCGTCCTTGGTATGCAAACAAATGTCTTCTTCACATGAATTAGAAATTTCAAAATCATATACTTGATCCTGAATGGAAACAGACTTCTGATCAACACCAAAAGTATCACCATCATTCAAAGAAATACACAGGGAGTCATAAGAATCTTTACACAAATATTTTTCACTATCAAAAGAAAAGTAAGCTGGAGACAAAACTTCAAGATCATCTTCATGCACACATCCTTGGTATTCAGAAGTAAACAAATCTACAATCTGTTCACTGACAAGTGAACAAGTCTCTATATTTTCATCACTACAATTATACTCCTCACTTTTGTCATCATCAAACAGAAATCCAATACCATCAGAGAATGGGAAATCAGAAACATCATCAGTGCAGTTGTTTATTCCATCATTTTTCTTGTTTGAGATTAGCTCCTCTCTTTCATAAAGTGAATTTGAAAATACCTGAAACTTACTCATTGACACACCTTGGCAAAAAATCATCTGATCTTCATTTAAATCTTCATCATATAATGAGTTCAAAAAAATTTGGAAATCACTTTCAAATGTACAAGCCTCATCATGATCAAATGTATCTTCATAACTTTCAACTACAGCCAGAGGTATTGTATACTCACTATCTGATGAATCAACATCTCCCACTACCTCTTCATCCTGATCTTCATAAGAGATAGAAGAATCCATTGACCGCAGATCAAAATCCTCAGGTTCATCATAAGAATCAAAATATTCACTGGATTCAACACTACTCTCTTTGTGACAATCTGTTATGCAAGAGAAATCTCTTGTACCTTCATCCTTCTCATGTAGGAAATCATAGGAATCATATGTCTTATCTTCGATTGGATGTATCATCTGATCAATTTCTCTATACTCATCAAAAATATAGCTATTGGATTCAACATTGATAGTGTTTTCATACCTTATTCCCTGGGACCACGCCTAGTTCACAATTCCTTGTGTCTCCTTTTGATCAGCAATAGTTAGTCTCTCCATCTCTTCTTCAGTAAGTCTCTTCATACTGTATTCAGCAGGCACCTCAACAAAATGTGGCTCTACATAATCTTCTTCAGAGTTAGAAAGGACCTGCTGCTTTGGCATATCAACATTGTATTTCTGATTTGAAAAATCATGTTGATAACCATCATCCTCTAGAGATGAGTACCTTCCCACAACATGGTGAAAGGTATTTGAAGTGAAATAAACTTTGTGATCCTCTTCATTGTTTTCCCTCAGCATTCCCTCCTCCTGTATTCTTTGGACTACAATACAATGATCTGGGGAATGTGGCTTATCACAAAAATCACAAAAGTAATTGTTACTTACCATGTAGGTTCCTTTCTTGCTCAATGGATCAAGAGCTCCCTCGCTTCCAGGCCTAGCTATTATAGGTTTTGTTGTTCTTCCAATCTGTATTATAAGGCATGTCATGCAACCTTGGCCTTTCGTTCTTGTGTGTGTTCTCCTATCTGTACTGATAATTTCTGCTTTGCTGAAGAACCCTAGGGTTGTCTCTTTTACTGATTATACCAACAACCTTCCTGTTGTTTTCAATTGTTTATGCCATCTTCTGTGCTTTAGCCAAATCTCTTGGGAATTTATTTCTCAGCTCATACCCTATCTTGGGTTCAAATGCATTCAAATAAATACTCAGTGCTATGGAATCTGGCAACTTTGATCCAATAGGTATTTTATTCTACAACTTATTGAATCTCTGATTGAAATCATAAATTGTATCACTTTGATCTTTCTAAATGTGCAATAATTCATGAAGAGCATAATCTGGTGCACCTAGATTCCCAAATTGCTTGAGGAATTGATCTTGAAATCCTTGAAGAGAATCAATTGAGACAGCTGGTAGGCTATTGAACCAATCCCTAGCATCTTCAACCAGTGATATCATGAATAGCCTCATGTGTAAATCTTCGTAGGGCACATCCAAATCTTGGATGAAAGCATCGAAACTTCTTAAATGATCTTTAGCAGTGATTGCATCACACCCTGTAAACTTTGGAACAATACCCCTCCAAGTGCCATCCATTGGATAAGGGGATAATGGAATCCTTGCCAAATCAAACTGTCTGATCATAGTTGTATGCTGATGGGGGGGCACTAGACGGATACGAATGCTGGTACATCAGACCGTAGTACTGTATATGATAATATGGCACATACTACTGACCATGAGGAGCTCCAACATGACCTCCCCTGAAATGAAATCCTCCTCAATTCATGTTTAAAAAATTGAAAAAATTCTTTCAGAGTCGCCACCTACTTTTCCAAAAGTAGGAAAATCATTATTTCTGATCTTTTCCCAGTGGAATCACCCTTTCTAAAATTTCTAAAATTACAACTTTTCCTCCAATGACTCTATAATGTGGTCTTCAACCGAATTTTCTGATATAATCCCCAACAGAGTCGCTAATTTTTTAGCTCTCAAAAATGTAGGTTTGAACCACGAAAGGTTGCCAAGCTTTCACAACGTTTTAGGGTAACAGAACAAGGCTTGAAACAATCAAACCTTCTACTCTTTAGGTGCTGCTAAACCCAGGCGGGTGTACCTCTTTGAATTATGCAAACTTAACTTGTGATTATCCTTCTAAAATGCTTTTTCCACAATGGTAGATGACAGTGAACAAAATGAAATCAAACTTGATAACTATCTTCTGATTTAAATCCTAGAATGCTTAATTAACTGATAAAAAGAGATCGAATGAATTCAAATAATGAAATTGTAGAGACCAGTGCCTTGTTGGGTATGTGGAGTCAACTGAAATAGAAGTGGGAAACTTATTCTAGCAGAAAATCAAATTGCAAGCATATGATATGTTCATAACTTTTATAAACAATGCAAGATTATGACTACTGAGCTCTTCTTTAATAATCCAGATGTATCTTCTTGATTACTTTGATTAATGAAAAGGATTTAATCTCTACTTAAGAGTACTAGTCAATTAATCACACAAATACAACAAATGTGCATTGATAAACCGAAAGTAAACTTGTTACATCAATTTAAACAACCAGAAAGAATCAATATGGAGACAGCTTCAGCAATGCTTTTCAATAAATTCGACAGATAATTGATACCAAAACAAAACTGCCACATAGCTGAATTTCATTGAAACCACCATTTGAAAAACATGCACATAGTCTCTAATAAGAGAAAATTATCCTACTGTAGCCATGCCTAATCTATCTAATCCAAAAATCCCCTCTTTCAATTACAATTCAGGTGCATATAAATACACCAACATTAGAAATCATAACGCTTCAAATTCATGTCGGCCACCATGGGATTCTGGCAAAATCATGTCGGCCAACAATGGTTATTAAGCATTCATATGTCGGCCAACAACATTTGAAAATTCTTAATCGCCAGTGAACAGTCAGTGAGACATCCCTGCAGGTATGCCGAAGGAGACTATATCTTCAATCACTCATGCTTGTGCTCCTCTGCTCATCGCCGTGACCATCCATTTATTATGCCGAAGACCCCCTGTTCACTTTGTGTCATTGTGACCTATCAGAATTTTCACCGATGCACCATTCAATTTTATGTTTGCTTTAGTCACCATAACATCCAACATCGACGAGACCCCATGTAGACTTCATCCTATTTCACCAAGAGTCATCAACCTTCCCTACGTTGCCGAGACAAGAGGAAACTCCTACCGAAAATAAACCTTCAAACACATGCGGGTTGCCACAACAAACCATAGTTGGGGAGATGTCTGAGAGAGTATTATATGTCATACCAAAAGTTCCCCTTATTTCTCTCTTGTCGCTGTGATATCTGACTATCAGCGAGACATTATATAGATTATACATCGCTTCACCGAAACACCCCGAGATAACCCTAGATCACCAAGAGAAAGCAATCCTCACACCAAAAGCCATTCATAAGATATTGTCAGCAAGACCCGATGGGCTCTTTGTGACATTATACCGAAGCAACATAAGTCATACCGAAAGACCAATTCCTCCACCACCAGTCGGCATAACACTAGAAAATCGTTGTAACCATACACCGAAAGCATCCCACTATGCTGAAGTGAGTTCCCACATGCTATTCGGTGAGACCATAAGAGTTTGCCATGACATTATGCCGACACTGCAACTTAAGTCGATGTAGCTTCATCCTCCGGTCAGTGTGACACACTGCGTTCGGTAAGAGCTTTTACCGAGGACCAAACATACACTGATATGAATCTATATTTTTCACCGAGACCTAGAAGAAACACGCTGAACGATACTTGCAAGAAAAATTTGATCGCCGAGATAATTGCAAACGTCTTGCTGATAGGCAACACAGTCATTTGCAGGCAGGAAAATGAATCGGGGAGACAGTTAAGGACCTATTTCGATAAGCACCAGAATGTACAGAATGTATGAATCAAAGGAACATATGATGCAATATGGTAAAATATGGGCAAAAAATGCTCAAGAAGGCAATTTTGGAAAATTATGAATGAAAACATATGTAAAAATATCAAATTTTTATAATTCCAACAGGGTCTTCTTTAGATTGCAGCCTTATAATAAAATATCACTAAAGCAAACAAAAAAAGAATAATTATTTGTCTCGAAGGTACTATGGTCCATACCAAATTATGCAAAAGATCGGTAGTGTTTCCTACAAGCTAGAGTTTCCACCACCAACAAAGATGCAACCAATTTTTCATGTTTCTTGTTTGAAGAAGATATTTGGGCATAATATTCTCACTCACACAACACTACCAGAGCTCGATGAAGAAGGAAGAATCATTTTGGAACCAGAGTGAATTTTTCATATACACACAAAGAAGTTGAGGAATAGAACTCTCATTGAGTACCTCATCCAATGGAAGAATTTACCAATTGAAGATGCCACATGGGAGGATAAGGAGTTCATTCAAAAGAATCCAAACTTGATTAGCATTGAGGACAATGCTTCTTTGAAGAAGGGGGGCATGCTACACCCTTAATATTAGTGTACATCGGGTTATGAATAGTTAGCTCGTGGGTATCTTAACTCTCTATTAAGTTATATTATCATTAGTATATTGTTATTTAGTTGTTTAGGTCAGCCTAAGGCTTATATAGATGTGTATAAGTCGGCCTAGGTGATATCCTAGGAATAAATAGATATATATAGGAGGTTTTGAGTCTTGTTTCATCATTAAGTTGTGAAGTGTGTTCTCATTAGAGATATTTGGAGGTTTTCCCCCTCAAAGTGGCTTGTTATTCTCAGTTATTATCAAGTATTTTCCGCATATTTCATATCATATTCTTCTATTTTACAAGTTATTTCATAACATACCTCCCAATTATGAGGAAGGAAACAAAAAATTTGAAACTGAGAAAGAAGATAAGCTTGAAGAAGTGGCTGAAATGGAAAGAAGCCCCACTCCTGAACACCATGTAGAGCTCAGGATAGAAGAGGAAAGGACATTTGAAGGAGAGGATAACCGCAAAGAAGATGAAGCTACTACTAGGCTGCATAAAGATAAGTCCATATTAATCAGGGACTCAGATGAAGAGGAAGAAGAAGATAAAATAGAGCAAGAAGCTTCAGATCATGAGTAGAGAAATTCAAGATGTTTAAAGAGATGAAGGTGATCATGAATCACCAAAGGAGGGGTATCAAATGCATGAGTGGTTGAAAAAGCAATTATAGAAGAAGACCCCTGCTCTCATCGGTCCAAAATAAAGGATAGAGGTTATCCTAGTGTGAGCTCAAATAGGAGAAAAGAAAGAAAAGAAGCTGAGGGTTTGATCCCACATTACAATGTATGCTTCTAGATCAAGGAAAGTACAAATTACCACTTTGATAATGGATAAGGGAGAAGGAGTTAGCTATAATATATCCACCATCCACCTAGTTACATCAAAAAGGGAGAAAAAGATAGACCATCTCTAGGGATGTGTTGCTACTATTGTGTACCAGATGAACAAGGATCAATCCTCCAAGGAGGAGTTAAAGGTACAAGTGGCAGACCTCACCGCTTAATATAGTATTGGTCTTCTACCATGGAGTTACCCACAAATTCATCTTCCCTACCCTTGGTACTCTCAAAGAAACATATAAGCAAGTTTGAAAGAAGAAATAAATTAACCAAAGCCACTGAGGAATGGTTTTGGTGGGTTCTCTACAATGGCGATATGGGCATAGGACACGCCATCAGAATGATTAATAAATTCTAGAGTGTTCAACAGTAGGTAGAGGGTATGGAAGAAATATGCCATCACTTCATAGAGATATACAAGAATACCTATCCTAAGCTCGAATCCATCCTTAAAATATCTGAGTGAACATGGGAAAAGGAATTTTCCATTGTCAAAGATGACCATTGGTTGGTTGAAATGTGGAAGATAGGCCTAGACCATCAGAAGGAAGTATTGGAGAAGGTGCCACATGAGGTCTAGGTAGACCTCAAATGGGGTGAGAACTTAGAATGGATGGAGAAGATTATCTCAAGCTAATGACATATCAAGATGTGCCCTCCGAGGAAATGGATGTAGAAGAGGTTAGGGAACATTTTCATAAGAAGATGGAAGAAGATGCAATAGATTATCTATCGAATGGCTTCATGGATTTTTCCGCAAGGGCCTTGGTTCATTCAGAGCAAGTGGTCCAAGACATGCCCAAATGCACAAAGAATTGGGAGTTGTTAACTATCCAATCCAAGAAGCTCAACTTCTAGATCCTCTAGTCTGACATTTGAGAATGGGATAAATTCTAGGAGATAGTTAGAAAGTTTGTGGAATACACCACTGTTAATAAAAATGAAGTAAAGCCTATTACATATGATGAGTTCCTCACAACGTAGCTACAACAAAAGGGCAATCAACTAGAAGAAAAAAGTTCTATAGTACCGGGCACTAGAGGAAAAAATAGGGATAAGACAAGAAATGTAATTTTAAATTGTAAAGTATTGGGGGTAGGTGAAACCCTAATTCATAGTTAAACTTGGCCAAACAATGAGATTGAATCTTGGCCACTCATTTTTCTCTATAAATAGTGGGTCTCCTCTCATTTTCAAGAGAGAGTTGAGTTGTGAAAACATGCTACTAAAATTCTAGTAGAAATTCATTGCTTTTGATGGGTTCTTGATTTTCATTCATGTTCCATGATTCATCTCCTCATAGTTAATAGATTTGAGTAGATTTGCTTTACTGTTTTATGTACTTTTATATGCTTTTAGTATTTTAATGAATTCTCTTCATTGGTATTGAAGAATACTGCTATGTTGATGCCCTTCCTTGTTCATGATTTTTTCTATTTATTGATGATAAACAATAGTGTAAAGCTAGTCTAAACATATATTCATTTCTGCACCTAAATTTCACCTTGTATTCATGCTTTATGGTGAATGAATAGTTGAAAATCTGAAGTCCTTAGATGACAACACTAGTTTCATGACGTTGTTAGTTGATTTGGTTAACTGCAACTTAGTCTTAGGAAAGTTGTCCACTATAGTGTTCTCCACTATCATTGTTCATCAGTAGTTGTAGGTCTAGTAACTTCCTTCTTTCCCTTCCATTTTCAATTTTCTTTGAATAGTAGTTTAGGAAAAGTTATAGCATCATTGAAAGGCCAAATATCATGATAAAGGTGGAGTTTTAGACTGATGTCCTGAACTGGCAACCTTAGAACATCATTTCAGAATTTCATAAACTCCATCTAAAGAACCAATTCCCCTCCAACTTAACATATGTAAGGCTGCCCTGTGATTACCAACAAATCATCTGAACCAACTGAGATATTCCAAGCAAGTCATGACCTAAAATCCAAAAGCTTGGGAAAGTTTTATGCAATTTACTTGTAGGAAATTGTCTTTCAAGAGAGGTGATGAAATTATGTATTACCTATGTTGAGAAGTGCTAAAACACCCATCAATAGAAATGGAACTAGGAGGGAATTAAATTGTGTTAAGCTAGATCGAATCAGTTCATTCTCCCTTGAAATATTCCATAGATTTTGAAGGTCAACACCAAACAAAGGGGAGTTCCAAGAACTACACCCCCCTACCAATGCTAAGAAGACTCAAAGAGGGATGCAACTTCATCCTCATCTATTCCATTCACTTCACCTCCATCCTCACCTCCCAACTTCATTCATCCACACCACACTCATCCTTATTTTCCAACATCACTTCTTTTGCTCAACTAATCCAAGCTACCTTCTAGCCTCTCACTTCACGTGGCTAGGGCATCTCCTCCACCCAACTCTTCAAATATAAGGAACAGTCCTAGATGTTGCTGCCCCTACATAACCCCAATTTATTGTTCAACAACAAGTACAACCTCTACCTCCCTTCATGGCTTGGATGGGAATCAATCCTTCCCTATTTTCCTACAATGATTACCATGATATTCCAAAGAATTTGAAGGGTTTTTGCAGAAATTTTCATCCTCATGATCCATAGAGGACAACAAAAGAGCACATCCAAATATTTCAAATGACACTGAAGCACATGCTAATTGATCATGAAGATGTGGCTTGCCGATTATTTCCTTATTCTTTGGGAGATGAAGCTTTTTATTGGTATATTAACTTGCCAATGGGGTCCATCACTACTTGGGACCTATTGAAGAACTCCTTGCAGAAGTACAAGATCCCAATCAGCCCTTCAGAGTTATATAAAAAATTCATGTCCCTTCACAAGGAGGTCAACAAACCAATCAAATCCTTCAATGATTGGTTCCATCATGTATATAAAAGATTACAAGCTCCATACATGCTTAATGATGCTACAACCCTACCGATTCATTATGCTACCTTAGACAACCTCACATCCATGCTAGTAAAAATAATTCACCCACCACCCACCAAATTGGTAAATTCTTATGCTGAGGTAGTCATAGACAAAATTGAATTGGGGAAAAATATTGATGGCCCATTACCTTCTTTAGGACCGGTGCTCATTCCATGCAAGTTCAAGGGATTACCCAAGCCTTTGCACATTAGACACCCCTTATGAACCAAGTTCCATAGTTTCCCATGGTCCCTCATCCTAGAACACCAATGAATTAGAAACCCCCAGTGCTTCACTACTTTCAGCTGCAACACCAATAGGTCTATCCTCAACCTTCCCAAGTTCCCACATATCTACAAGAGAATGAGTTCCCACCCATCCAAAAAAACCAACCAATAACATTACCATTTTACCTCCAGAACAAGGCATCACAACCGAATAATACAGAGAAGGATTGTCTAGATGAATTGATAGAGATGATTAGTAAAATGTTGACAAAAATGATGCACCCGAGGAACCAAAAGAATCAACTGTAGGCTTCCCAACATAGCATCCAGGCCAACCTTAATCAAGACAATAGAGATAACCAAGATGTGGGTCCCTCATCTAGGTAGAATTATGAGAGAGGACAAAATTCTAATCAATAATTTGAACGGAGGCATTCATCGAGGCAAAACCAGACATAAAATACAAGGCCAAACAATGGAGGTGTTCCTACCCCTCTCGATCATCCTTCTGGTGCAAAAAAGATAACTATTGGGGTGTACCTCACTAAGGCAACTTTGTCTAGATGGTGTCAGATTCATAAAACAAATAGGAACTTTGAATTGGATTGCCCGAAGTTCCTCATAGCCGTGAAGATCTTTCAAGTAGAGGTTTAGATGCTATGGAAAATGCTAGTTTTCAAAACCTAGTCCCATATGTACTATATGATTCCTCCATGCTTGTGGTCAACCAAGCTCCATTCCATAGAAGTGAAAGAAATGTGCCTGAAAGGGAGATTGTTGCCCCAAAGGATGAAGAAGAAAAGGAGGTAAGTAACAAAGACACCTTATCCCAACTCTTTACTTCAATGGATAATGGTATAATAGATGAAGAAGAGTCACATGAGGATGAGGTCTGTATGTTTCACTAGAGGGAAACCCCTTATAATTTAAGAAATAGGCAAGAAGACAACCCTTTCACAACCTCTACCCAACCTAATAACTTTAGTATTCTACTTGATCCTAATGCTAGCAATAATCTAGGTTACCCCTATGTGCCCACCTAATACTTCAACAAAAATAAGCAAAAAAATCAAATGAAAAACTAGTCCACTAGTCCTTCCCAAGGAAAATTATCTGAGGATGAAATTGAGCAAATGAGTGAATATGTAGCCAACGAATTCAAGAAGGTTAAAATAAGCTTATTTTCCCTCGAGTTACTCAAGTCCCCATAGTTAGGAATTTTTTCTTAAGGGTGATCTATGGGACCACTTCTTCCAAGCCAACAAAAGACATACCTACCAAAAGGGTCTCTTTTGATGAATCACAATATGAGCCTTTCATCAAAGAGATCATGGGAAAGAAAAAGGATGCCCCCTCAAATCAGAAAATGGGAAAAAAACCTACCAAGGAGAAAAACCAAGTGCCACCTAAGGATAGGACCAACAAGAAAGATAAAAAATAAAGTGGTTTAGGTAGGAACTGCCATGGGCTTGTTCTAGGGGAAGTTAGAAACACCACCCTTTCTCACCGCTATTAGGATATTTGGGGAGAACCTACACAACTGCTTGATTGATTTAGGAGCATCAACTAATGTCATGCCTCTGGTAGTATGCAAGGCTCTTAGGATAGTCCCCACTCCTTCCTTGTGGAAGGTGACTCAACTAGACAAAATAGAGGTGAACATAGTTGGGGAAATCAATCAAATCCCCATATAGATTGGTATAGATCTAAGAGTGTAGCAAGTTATTGAAATCCAATTTGTAGATATCTTGGATACGTATGGAATAATACTAGGAAGGGACTTCACTAGGGCATTGAATGGACATGCTGCAACATAATTTTCTCACACGTGGTTTCCATGGAAAGGTTTTCCAAACTAGATCTACATAGATCAGAAGACATGCATGAAATTTATGATTACAGAATACAAAAACACCAATGAGGTGTTGTTTGCTGAGATAGAGTTAGGCCATTACTTCCCCGTGGCTTATCAAGAGGAAGTAGGGCTCCAAGAAGAGGAGGCAACTAAAAAGGTTTTCCTTGTGTTGTGTAGCCCTCCTACCAATTTAGCATACACACCTTAGAGCACAAAAATACTGGTAGAATTAGATGATGATGAATCCTATGATGATAATTTGGAATTATTAGATGGATTCTGGGATTTGATGGAAAGATGTGTTCAAGATCAGCTCAACCTAGGGGCAATAATTGATTACCAAGAGCACTTGTTACCCAGTTGGTGCAGACTTCACAATGTTTCCCACTAAGAATTCAAATGTTGTTTGTGTCAAACAAGAGTAGAGCATGTTAAAGGACAAGTCATGTCCAAAGAGGGGCTATCAATGGGGTAGCCTACCCATAGTAATGATGAACCTGTGCCTTTTCTAGAAGCTACTGATGCAAGTGTGCAACAAAGGAAAGATGAATATATGATCAACCTTGGAGCCAAGGAACCCTCCAAGTTTTGGGCATTGTGCTTTGATGGGTCTAAGTCTAAGCAAGGAGTGAGAGCTAGATTTGAACTTATTAGCCCCATAGGTAAGACCTACTTTAATACTCATAGGCTTCAATTCTATTGTACAAATAATGTATTAGAGTGTGAAGCTCTTGTCCATGGTCTTTTGATGGCCCTAAGGAATAAGGTTAAGATCTTGCAATTCTTTGGTGACTCAGAGTTAGTAATAAAACAAGTTAGGAAATTGTATTTCTTCCATGACATAAGACGAGAAAATTATAGGCATAGGGTATGAGATATTTTAGAGAGCTTAGATGCATTCAATATTTAGCTAATCCCTTGCTCCTAGAACCACACAACTGATGCTTTAGCTCAAGCAGCTAGCATGCTGCAATCCCTCTCTTTGTCTAGCTTGAAGAAATTAACTGTTGAGCTCACTTCCACTCCATCGATGCCAGATAACATTACCAATTTACAAGTGTTTAATGATGACAAGCACATCTTAGATTGTATCACGAGCTCTGATGTGTTTGCAACTTAGATAATTGATGAAGCCAAGCCTAAAGAGGATGAAATGGATATAGAAGGAGTCATTAACCTTAAGACTAATATTGTTTCAAAAGGAATGGTCCTGCTTGAATGAATATTTGACTTAGATTAGATTAGAGATTAGGATCAGTGAGCAAAGAAGGATTCCATCAACAATAAGTGTGATTCTCATAACCTCGAAATAGCTAAGGAAGTTAAAAATGTATTCATTGGCAGAGTGTGCATGCTAGAAAAAAAGAAAGGGATCCTTGATGCCTTATGAAAGTACCATAATGTGGTCACTTGGAGCTATGAGGATTTGAAGACATATGACACCTCAATCATCATGCACACCATCCCTCTCAAGCTAGATGTGAGACATTTATAGCAACATCAATGTCCCATAAATGCATTATTGGAACCCATTATCTACAAGGAAGTATAGAATTTGTTGCTCACAAGGATCATATTTATGGTTAGGAACTCCACGTGGGTGGCCAGTTCAGTCCCAGTCAGAAAAAAGAATGGAGAAATTAGATTATGCATGAATTTCTACAACCTTAATAGAGCTTTAGAAAAAGACAATTATCTAGTTCCCTCATTAGATGAGGTGTTGCAAATTGTCAATGGGTCTCAAATGATATCCTTCTTGGATGGATACTCTGGGTACAATCAGGTAATGATGCACTATGAGGATAGGATCATGACAACGTTCACCACTTAGTGGAGAACCTTTGCATTTAGAAGAATGTCATTTGGGCTAATAAATGTTGGTGCAACATTCCATTGTGCAATGGATATCACCTTTAAGGATCTCATAAAAAAGTGCATCACCATCCACATGGACAATCTCATGGTGTTTTGAAAGATAGGAGATGATCATGTTGCTAATCTATGCAAGGTTTTTTAGAAATGTAGGGAGTTTTGGATTTCCCTAAATCTAAAGAAGTGCATTTTTGGGGTCACTGAAGGTAAGATGCTTAGGTATGTAATCTCAGAGAAAGGAATCTCAATAGACCCTAAGTGAATTCAATCCCTCTAGAAAATATAGCTACTAGGTAGCAAGGAAGAGCTAAAATATTTCTTTGGAAAGATAAAATTTGTTAGGAAATTCATCAAAGGCTTTGCTGATATAGTTAAGCCACTCAATGCCATGTTAAAACAAGACACCAAAGTTAATTGGATGCTAGAGGCCAAACAATCCTTCAAGTACATTAAAAAAGCAATTGCTGATGCACTCATGTTGGTTAGCTTAGACTACCTGAAGCTGTTTTACATCTACTCCTTCGCTTTAGAACATTCATTTTCTAGCATATTGACCTAAACGAATGATGAAGGGAGTGAGCACCAATTGATTTCATGTGTGTTCCATTGAAAGATACTAAGATAAGGTACCATAATGTGGAGAAACAAGCCTACACACTAGTCAAGGGAGTTAAGAAATTCAAAAATTACATCTTATGGAATAAGGTATTTTCCATAGTGCTTGATCAGGCAGTGAAGACATTGTTGACGTAGAATGAGTTGGGAGAAAGAAGGAAAATGGGTCACCTTGCTGTAGGAATATGACATGGAAATCCAACCCATGAATCTAGTAAGAGGGTAGGCCCTCACTCAAAGAATAGCTAAAACAATGGCTGAAGCTAGACTTGAGCTTACTGTCTAGTAGTACCAACTTGAAGATGTCTTCCCTAGAGAGTGGTATGATGACATCATCTACTACCTATTTAATAACAAGTGCCCACCTCATCTATAGGGAGTTCAAAAACATTCTCTCTGATTGTAGAGTAAGAACTACATGCTGCAAGGCTCCATACTATATAAGAGGAATCATGAAGGTGTCTACCTTAGATTCCTCAGAAAAGAGGAAGCAGCTCGAGTATTGGTTGATTTTCTCAATAAATTTGGCATGGGTCATGGGTCCGCCCTTTCCACCACTCATCAAATCCAATGGTTTGGGTACTATTGGCAAAAATCTTCAAGGATGTGTATAGCCATGTTTAGACTTGCCATGTGTGTTAGACTGCTGCAACCAAAGAATGAAATGCTACTCCTACTACAACCAATCCTAGATTTAAGACCATTCACCTAGTGGGGTCTCGACTTCATTAGTTTTGAAAACTCACCATCCTTTGTGGGTCACAAGTACATTTTGACTACCTATAATTATTGTACTAGATGGACATAAGCAATTGCATGTAGGCAATGTACTACTGAGGTGGTCACTAATTTTCTTGAAAGTTTTATTTTAAGTCATTTTGGTCGCCCATATGTTCTTGTCTGTGATAATGGCCTTGCATTTTTCTCACTAAAATTTTCTAGTTGGGCCTTTGACTATGGAATTTCCCTCAATTTTTCCTCCAATTACTACCCTGAAGGCAATGGCCTCACTGAATCCACAAACAAAAACATGATTACTGTGATTAAGAAGCTTATCAATAAGAGCCCTAAGGATTGGCATACCCTGTTACATTTTTCCATTTGGGTAGATCATACTTGCCACAAAGCCTCCTTGGGTGATTCCCTATTCCATCTCGTTTATGGACTGGAACCTATCTTCCCCATGCACTTGAGGATCCCTACCCTCTAGTTTTTCAACACTTTTTATGAAGAGGGAGATTGCCGAGAAGCTCGTTTAGCTAAGCTATTACACCTAGAAGAAGTCCATGACTGGGCTATTCAAAAAATTTCCAAATATCAAGGCATAGTAATGAGATGGTTCAATCACCGAGCCAAGGTTAAGGCCTTTAGAATAGCTGATTTGGTCCTATGTTGGGACAAGGCCCATGAAAATAAAGGGGACATGACAAATTCAACAAACTCTAGCTTTGTCCCTTTGAAATCTCCAAAGTTTTGGGAGATAATGCTTGCCACCTCAAGACACTAACTGGTAAAGATGTCTCATTTCCCATCAACGGGAAACACCTTGAATATTACTTCTTTTCCTGAGCTCTTTTGAGCTAGCCTTTGTAAATACTTGTATATAGGTTAGTTTAGGTTCCTTTGTTTTGCTCTCTTTTTTCTTTGTTTTTCTTGTTTTCCCAACCGCTTCATTTTGTTGGGGGATGTTCCATTAATTCTAATGTGGTGTTCATACTTGATTTTATGAACAGTTCACTTTGTTGGCTACTCTTTGTGATGTCTGGATAAATATTCACTCCCAACTATTGATATCTAATTTATTATATGAGGTGCTTTCCTTATTTGAACTCTGACTTGACTGAGAACATGACCCTTAATGGAATCCTTTCACACTCACCTCATATCATGTATAAAACACACACTAAATTATTTCTGAAGGGCTATACAGTTGTTGTTATGAGGGTCTAGCAAGTGAAAAATTCTAAGTCTACTCTTGTGACCACTATGATTCCAAAGCCATAGTAAGATTCGATGCTTACGCAGTTGAGAAAAAGAAAGAAGTACTCAAAAGTGAAATATCTAAAGAGAAAAGAAAGAAAGAAAGTAATGAAAATAAGGCAACTATGTGGGTGTGTGAAAAAATATATCAGGGTTATGGATGCTTGATTGGCAGTAGAGAAATGTTCATGGGATTGTAGTGACAACTTCATCGGGGCTATGGATGCCTGACTGGCAGCAAAGAAATTTCCAAGTTAATTTTAGGGTTAGACAATTTGTGTAGCTTTAATTTCCTGATTGATGGTCATTTGTTATAGTTTATAAAGGAAGGGAATGAACACACCATACACATACTTCTGATATATCCCCATGATTTGATTCAGCTATAGATCCTATTCTCCTTTAAGCCTCTCAGTATACTCATGGAAACTAGCCCTTGGTTTGTGAAACTCAAAATTATGGGTTTTGAATGAGTATTTATCCTTAGAACGATTGGAAGTGCTCTCCCCAGTAGAGTTTCCATTTGTTGTTCCTATAACACACACACCCCATTTGGAAAAGGGACCCTCTCTTTTCACCTTTGCTAGGTCATTTTTACCTTCACCTCATTTTGCATGACCCTTATTTTGAGTTCCAATTGGTTGATTCATATAGTTCTCATTTTTATTTTAACAATTTTTACCACCCTTGAAATTTTCATGTCTTTTTCCTTTGTGAGGCTCCACTGGCAGTTTCCTCAAGTTCTTAAAATTGCAGTCCTTGGTGCTTTGTGGGTCTGCCCTTGCGGATTTCTCCATGCAAAATTCTTGTTGGTATTTTTCATTTCCATGGTGACCATCCTAGGGAATCCTCCCATATGACGGGCCCCATGTTCATCATCGTTGTCACTATAGCCAACCTTCCAATCGACAAATTCTTGACTATTGCCCACCTTGTAGCCTTTTCCATTCCTGCTGTTAGCTATTTCAAAAATTGTGCTCACCTACTACACCTGTCACTGTATTGGCATTAAATGTGATAATTTAATGGATAAAATCTTATGAATAGCAAGATTTCTCCTGTCATTTTCACTGACATTGCTTCTAAACTTGTTAGAGCTCCTCCTGCCTCTACTGCCTTCTTTCCTGTGTTGCCTCAAGGAAAAATTCAGAGCTTACTCTATTTCCTTCCACTAGGATTGTTAGGTAAGTTCACTGTCGCCCTATCTATTCATACTCTAGTTCATTTTCTTTGCAAATTCAAAAATATTAAGGAGAGAACCTAGTAAAAGATTAATAAATTCGGTCAAGAATGAGATCCCATGCAAAACCCATGTTTTAGAATTTGAAAATCTTTCAAAAACCAACCAATTAGAGCCACACAAAACTTACATCCACATTCATTTTTTTTAAACTAGAGTGCTCATGCCCTTGCGGTCCACACTCCTCCCTTTGCTATCTAGATGTTACCAAAGAACCTGAGACCTTTGGTATTAATGGGTTAGAGCAAATGAAATTAAGTATAATACATCCTTTGGGCCTTGGAGGTCTACTTTTGTGGACTTCCTCACATGAGTGGACCATCACTATTCACCACTTTGAGATGACCATCCAATGGATGCCTCCTTGCTTATGGGTCCCACCAAATTTAGGTCCACTGAAGTCATGAAACATAGAACCCATTTGCAGGTATTCTGATGCAGACCTCTTCATCCTCACTACCACCATTTTAAAAGACCACAACACATGATAAATTCGGTCCTCCCATCCACTTTGTAGACCCTGCACCTTTTGTTTCTCCTCTCCCAAGAAAGTGAGAATGATTAAGTAAATTCCATCATGGACCCTCCATTATGGGCTGCCATTTGTAGACCTCTGACTGGTGACTACTATTTTGAATGACCATGCCCTACCTTCCACTCGCTTGGTAGACCCCGATCCTTTGGTTGTCGTCTAGCCTACCTTGAATGAATTGCTCATGCCAATGTTGTGGACCACCTTGTGTGGGTCACCATCCCATCCTTTCCATTTCAAATGACCATCCCTTAATGGATTCCCATGGGCCTTTGCTTGCATTACTTTCAAGGATTGAAAGTCGAAAGAAACAACCAAACTATCCTCCATGCCTGTGGGTCCTACAATGAGAGACTTCATTTGTGGACTTCCACCTTACCAACGTTATTTCAAACAATGAAGCTCCAAGCTACCTTAACAACCCTTGATCCCATAATCTTTAGACCCACATGCCAAAGTGAATCAACTTACACCCCCTATAACTTCATGAATGATGAGCCCACATGTTTAAACACTTAGCACCTTGGTGGGCCCTAGTAATAGTGTAGAGATATTGATGAGGGTGGCTACATGTAGGTTTCCATGCCCTCTTTGTCATTTGCTTGATGTCGTTTCTAAAATTTTTCTTAGCCCAGGGAAACCCACATCCTTGGGTTGCATTGTTCAAACTCCCCCGAATGAGAGCCAAATGATAAACTTTAGCAAATATTGCGATGTTTGGAAGATGAACTACTTGATCTAAGGGTTGTTTTGTAGGATTTTTCTAACACTCCCCTAATTTTATGCATGAATATGATTAATGTGCCTTCTTGAAAGATTTATGGAATTAGCCATAGGGCCATCGGGGGCGTCCGTAGAGAAAGAAAAAGGGAAGAAGACTACCAAGGTCTAAAGAGGGAAGGAAGACAAAGATCAAATGAAGTACCAATTCCACATGGTGGAAATCACCTCAAAGGTCACGTTCATGTGGGACTCAATATAAAACACCAGCCTCAACCATGTTGACATGGAGGAATTCTAAAAAAGGGTCATTTCCAATCCTACTACAGATAACACAAAGAAAATCAGAAAGAGTGGTTTGGCTAAGGTAGGTGATTTCCTGCTTGCTGTGGCTTCAGAGCTAGTGATGGCTTGTAGATAAGCCTATGAGGAGAAGAACATAAGGATAGTTGATTGTGATAGTAAATGATTGACCGACTTATTCACCAAGTCCATAAGATAAACATTCCACATCCCTGCATTTGACCTAATGGACGAAACAACAAATTAATATGCAAAAAGTATGTGGAAAGTTGATCCCCTAAAATACAAAAAGTTGATTAATCAATACTAGTTAAAAGAGAAGAGGGGGGGTGCTAACAAGATTCCCAATGAACTATTAAGGATTGATTTCTATGAGGATTACCATGACTTGGTGATGTTGTTGAATAAATTTATGGGAATCCCTACTTCAACATACTTTCAAGACTGGATGTTCTACTTTATAGAGTAGATTATCTGATGACAAACCAAGTACAATTGGTTTGGAATGATTAGTAATTGTTTGCATGAGCAGTTTGTGGTAGTCAAGAAGACCTAGTTTTATATGACCTCCTTTTTGGTCTATCTACTAGCTGACCCATTTCCATATAGAGGTCTATTTGTTGCACAAATTCTAATGACAGGAAGGGAGCTAAAGGTATATGATAGGCATCCACAACTCCAGTACCACAATTTCAAGGACTACAGTAGGGTGAATGATTCCTTTATTGGGCACATTATCAGAATTCTCTGAGGGAACTTTGAGTGGAGAGTTACAATTAGTTCCTATGCATTCATTCATAGGTTTGGATTCCTATTTATAAAATTCCCCAAGTTTACCTACATCCAGAAAAAGGGATTCTCTAAGAGGCCATACAAGCTACCTCAATATCCAAATGACCAGTTGATTCTAATAGAAGTATCAAGGTAGCTGTAAAACACACATGCTCTCCTCAGTGGAAAGCATTGAGTGTGGATACCCTATCCCCTTACACTCTGATATGGAATGTACGCCCTCGCAGTGATCCCATGGTGTAGGTGCACCCTAGCAAGCATATGCCTCCATGAGGAAATCTTAGGATTTGAATTATAAATGCTAATATCATGATTTAATAAGGATTTAATGGCCACAATAATCATGTAATAGGTCTTAGATTGGAATTTTAGGTTCATTTGGGCATAAATGTAAAAATTGCAAAAATTGACAAAATTTTGTCAATGCAAAATTGCAAAAATGCAACAAATTGAAATAAGTTGGAAGATCAAAGATCAAGGTAGTTGTAAATTTAGTTTTATGTGCTGAATATAATTTATAAAGGAATTTTTAACCTTCACAAATCTTGAGGAAGGCTAGAAGTTGATGTAAGAATGATGAAATAAATGAAAAACCCCTATTTTACTATATTTTATTAGAAAATTCATGGTTTTAGGCCACTGTATCTCCATTAATATTTCTTAAATCCACCTCTCCTCCACTTTATTTTGAATCCCTATGGATCTATTCCATTTTTATTTTTATTTCATTAAAACTGTTGAAGTTTGTAAGAGTTATGTGCATTTTATCATAGGTGGGTAAAACCCTAATTGAGGGTATGCAGAGTATAATAAAAATTATGTTTGTTTTAATTCCACGGTTGTAATATTCTATAAATTGGTGTGTAGGAATATTTTTATTTCTATTAAGAGAATCCAAAGCTCCAGAGTCAAACATGGAGGTTTGGGGTTGACTCTTTAATGCCCAAGGTCTATAAAATGTATAAAATTTGTAAAAGAGAGTGTATAGAAGGGTTTTAATGAGTTTTGTCAATGGTTTTTGAGTCCTTCAAGATCTATATTGATTTAAAAGGGTGTTAGTTCATGTATGAATCCATTTCATGATTTGGTTTGATGTATTGTTAAGTTTGAGATCTTTGTTTATTGACTGTCCTCTTTGGACAAAGCTATACAATCCTATTTTGTAGTTAGTAAATAAGGTTTAGGAATGAAGTTTGATAAGATGGAATGAGTAAAGTGTGGAATATTTTTTAATTTATTTGTTTAGATTTATTTTCATATGCTTGAAGCATCCACAAGGAAAATGGGCTTGGGAATATAGTGTTGTTTTGTTGATGAGGTCTAAATGTCTGAATACTGATTTGGATAGTCCACTTTGAAAAGTTCTTACAGTTGAGTTGTCTATGTTGGAAATGGGTTTTGAGCCTATCTTTTGATGTTGGCCAAATATTTTTGAAGAATATTCAAGAATTTGTGGGTTTTTCTCAGTTTGGTGTCTTGAAAAAAATATTTTTGTGAAGGAATATGAGTCCTAGCTGTAAGGATAACAAGTTTTGGTTGAGTTGAAATTGGTTGTTGAGTTTTGAATCCCCTAATTGCATCACACTATGTGTTGAATATTCAGAGAGGGAAATTATTCAATATAATCTGAATCTCCGCACTAGTCGGTCGAGGATGGATCCATACGACAAGTTGATGAAGTTTTTTGGAAGGGAATATGCCCACCAACACAACATTGAAGACTTTTGGGCTCACTGTCGAGATGAAAAGGAGGTATGCATGCAACATTATATGTGTACGAAAACCTACTTTTCCAAGACAGTAAAGATCTTCTTGGTACCAGATTAGATTGTAGAAGATGAAAAACTGTCATAGATTTGAGGTACAATGTTTTTGCCAACATGTTATTGCCCTTAGTAGACTGGGATGAGGAAGAGGTAAATGACCTTGATATCCTGACAAAGCTAGTTGAGGACATAAGAAAGCAATGGATCAATGTAAAAATTGCTCAATTGAAGCTCTAGGGGGGTACATTGACATATGGCGAGCTCAAAGATGAGTTCAAGAGTGAAACTGATAGTGGGATTGTTGTTGCCCAAACTCAAGAAGCTCGAATGTATCCCCCCACCACAAGATCCAAGAAGAGAAAAGAGGTGTCAGAGTGCCAGCTAAAACATAAAGTATATTCAAGAAAGGTCTTAGAGGGTGAGACCTCAAAGAAGCCCAAGAATATTGGTGGATTCTCCAAAATTCCAACAATTCAAGAAGACCCATTGCATGAAGGAGAAGAGGAAGAGATCGAGCAATCTAAGTAACCACCTACCACCTTCACTATTGACACAACCACCACTGTCACTACTGCTACTCCTCCTCTGGCATCACAAGCAATGTCTGTGTCCTCTGCACCCATGGTGGACATCTTAGTTCACCTTGCCTCAACCTCACCAATTGTTCCAATTCTGGTGGAGACTCCTCATCCACTATAACCTCCCCACTCTCATGCTCCTTAATGTTCCCCTTGACTGTAGTCCCTTCGGTACCAATAGTTACAATGCCCACCCTCACTCTTCCATAGGCCTTTTCCTAACATATGCAAAATAAACCTATGGAATTGTATAGGGTATTGATTAACCTTGTAGTACAGGCTGCTCTAGCTCAAGCTGTCACTGGTCTCCCTACCCATCCTTTGAGAGAACCACCAAAAATGGAGGAAACAATACAAATTTAAGAAGAGCTAGAGAGAAAATAGAGGGAAGCCACCAAAGAAAAAGATGATGAACCTAAGTATCCCTTCAAAGATGACTACCATGAGCACCCAAAGCATCAAAATATGACCATCAATGAGGTATATGAAGAGGAAGGGTCACATTCATCGGAGGAAGATGTTGATGATCCCATTGCTAAATATCTAGTAGAATCTTTTGATGAAGAGCTCAAAGAAGAGTTGTCCAAGCAACTCAAGGATGTTGGAGAGGAAGGAGGAAAGTGATGATGGCATGAAAATATCTATAGAGGCTCCAGTGGGTGGGAAAGACAAAATCCCTAAACAAAGAGAAGAAGTACCTCCCAAGAAGGAGGAAGGAAGCAAAGACACTAAAGTTGAGAAAGAAGAAGATAAGCTTGAAGAAGACGTTGCAATAAAAAGAAGCCCCACTCCTAAACACTGTGTAGAGCTCAAGCCAAACTAGGAAAGGGCATCTAAAGGAGAGGAAAAATCCAAAGAAGATGAAGCTACTACTAGCCACATAAAGATAATTACATATTAATCAGGGACTTAGATGAAGAGGAAGAAGAAGAGAAAATATACCAGGAAGCTTCGAATCATGAGAAAAGAGAAATTCAACATGTTCAAAGAGAAGAAGGTGATCATGAATCGCCAAAGGAGGGGTCTTAGATGCTTGAGTGGTTGAAAAAGAAATTATAGAAGAAAACCCTCACTCTCATGGATCCAAAAGAAAGGCTAGAGGCTATCCTAGCGCAAGCTCAAATAGGAGCAAATAAAGAAAAGAAGTTGATCCCACATTACCATGGATGCTTCTAGATTGAGAACATTACAAATTTCCACTTTGGTAATGGATAGGGGAGAATGAGTTAAGTACAATATCTCCACCATCGAACCGAGTACAACAACAAGGGAGAAAAAGATCAACCATCTATAAGGATCTGTTGCCACTATCATGCACTAGATGGAAAAGGATCAATCCTCCTATTGGTGTAATTCATTAATTACACTTTAGCATAAGTTTACTTAGGCATATTTAATTCCTAGGTTTATTATTCTCATCCTTATCTTGTTCAGCTATGTTGTTGCTCAAGATAATATTAGGGTTATGCATCTTTGCTTTTATAAAGCAAATCATTATCTTGTATTATTGAATTCCTCAATAATATTATGTTGCACATCCTTTTGCAACCTCTCTGCTTTTTTCTGATTTTCTCTTATGTGGAAGGTGAATTTTCTAGTTTGCAATCAGATCTTGGTTTCTAGCATGGTATTAGAGCCTTGATTTGCAGCCTCTTCTCAGATTTTTGAGAGATTCAGTGCAGAGTTCGTTTGGGATTCCTTGAGGGTTTCATACCTTGAGTTTGTCTCTCTATTTGGGTGCTCTTGCAAGGTTAATTTTAGTGCATGTTGGAGAAATTCTAAGCTCATATTTGAGTTTAGGGCTGTCAAAAAAGTTAAGATCAACTTTTGTTTTGCCTGAATCCGACATTTTATGCCAGAGTTATGAGGGTTTGAAAATTTGTCAGATCTGGGAGTTGCAAAGCTTTAGGTGTGTTTTTAGGCAGATCAGACCTCACCATCAGATCTCGAGTGTCTAAGAGATGAAAAATGACATATAATACACCCTATTTCAGTGTTAAGAGCTTCTGAGGAAAAAAAAATTGTTTAAGAGGTTGTACAGTTTGTGTACGACCCCTGTGCATGATTCTCAAAAAAAAAAAAGGTTTTTTTAAAATAATTTTCCTGCAAAATAAAAAAAATACATTAACCTTTTTGTGAAAATTAAAAATAAAAAAAAATGGAAAAATTTCTTTTTTAAAGAATCAAAAGGCTTTTTGTTTTGGTTTAAAGCCTGTGCACATGGTATAGGGTTGTACCCTGGCAGCAAGCCTGAGTAGCCCCAGGTGGGCCCCATAGCTCCACTGGCTCTCTATAAGTTCTACCGCGAGCCCCTCATTCTATCGGTAGAAGTTGTTTACCGATGGCTCCTCTTCATTCTCTGGTGGTTGCAAAAGCTTTCTCGGTGGCATCCTCCTCCGGGGACCCCATGGCGGAATATTCTTCTTCAAAAACCTCTGGCAGTGAAATCAATCGATGAATCTTTGTTCACCGACACTCCACAAAAAAACATCTTTGAAGATTCCATCAGAATCTCTGTGCTTTCGACAGTAGGCATAGGGAATATTCCCATGAAGTGCTGATGTTAGCATGGTGTAATCCATAAATATGGTGCTTCAAGGCCCCTCCTAGCCTTGATTTTCCCTAAAGGAGCACTTTTTTCTTTTTGGCATAACTTGGGCATATGGTATCGAAATCGAGTAAATGATATATCACCGAAAATTTTGTTCTGAGCACTTTCCAGTGGTACAAGTTATTTTTCAATAGTTCTCTATTTATATGCATTTATTTCTGTTTTAAGTCAGATGTTCATTTTGGGCTTCCAAGCTCATAAATTTTGTCCACAATCTCTGATTTTCGTCTTCATTGTGGTGCTGGAAAGGTAATGAGGAGCTCTATTTTTCTGTCCATGCACTTTTGTCCCAACTTTATCATTATTCCAAATTTGTCCCAATGGGTGTTTTGGAGATTACTTGGATGTTTTGGCAGTTGGAAAGGTGAAACTTGAATATTTGTACTTCCTTTTGGTACCACATCATCTTATTTTCTGTTTGTGCATATTTGCATTCTCTCCTTTTACAATAATTGGGTTATTGTAATAAATGAATTGAGATAAAGTTCCATCAGGGGGGTTTCTTGCATAATAATCTGATTAGAGTGTGCATGACTTTGATTTCCATAGCCATTTTTTTTTTATGGTAGCTCGCATTGGTTATCTAGTTTCTTAGTTTCTTTTGGCCACATTCTTTCTATTGATTGACACATATTAGATTCATTATTTCACACTTTAGATTGGGATTTTATGTTTCTTGATCTGCATTGGTTCAGATCCTTCTCAGTTTGAGGGCCATGTTTTTATGGTTAATGTTCTAGATTATTTTTGGTACTCCTTCCCATGGAAGAGTTTTAGTCACAGTTTGGCATCGGCATCGAGATACACACTTTCTAGATTATGTCATCATTCCATCTCCTATTGCTTCACAGATTCCAGGGTTGTTCCAGTTTGTGAGTTTTCTAGTGTTCTATGGCATCAAGTCTACTGTCGCATTATGCATTATGTGTGTTGAGAAGTGCTAAAACACCCTTCAATAGACCTAATACTTAAAAATTTTAAAAGTGACAAGGTTTGAGACTTATAAATATGTATATCAAACATATAATAACAAAACCTAAGAAAATTTTGAAATAGCCATGATTATCTTCCCAAACTAGTGAGGAAATATAGGCTAGTTAAGAAAAAAAACTCTAGAAATTTAGTTAGAAATTAAACCAAAATATCACCTTCCCAAAATCACACAATCATGAAATGCCAACAATAAATTATGATGAAGTATCTCATTAAATTATAATTAATACATTTATAATTTTTCCACTTGTCAAATCAATGACATAGGGCCTTGATATTATTATTGAAAGATTTTAAATTAGGGCCAGTATTTTAATATATTTGGAAGAAAGTGTTATATCAAGAGAGATGCAAGAAGCGATGAAAGAATATTCCTAGGTAACTCTGCTAAAAGCAAGGCCTACCGGTGCTATAACAAAAGACCGAGAAATATGGTTGAAAGTGCAAATGTCATAGTTGATAAGGACTCTATCAAATCATCTAGACACTATAGTTATGTTTCAAAAAAATAAATTACAAGCCAATGGAAGAATACTCAAACAAAAAATCTACTTTAGATTATTCCATATGTTCCAGTGAAGCAACCTCAATCTGTTCTAGTAAATGAAGTCAGTTAGGAGGCACAAACAAGTGCAAGTGTAGAAGAAAGATCAGAAGAGTCTGAAGTTCAAGAATGTCCCAAAAATCCAAGGTATGTAAAGTTGAATCATTTTGAAAACCAAATCATAGGAGATAAGAGTAAAGGAGTGTAAACTAGAAGGAAAATTGTAGAAGAATATTGTTTGATTTCCAAGATTGAACCTAAAAATGTCACTGAAGCCTGTCAAGATGAACACTGGTTGGAAGCTATGAAGGAAGAGCTGACATAGATAGAAAAGAATGACACATGGCTACTGGTTCTGAGGCCTAAATACAATAATGTTATTGGTACTAAATGGGTATTTAGAAACAAGCTGAATGAAGAAGGTGAAGTGGTCTGAAATAAAGAAAGATTGGTATGTAAAGGGTATTCTCAAATGGAAGGTGTTGATTTTGAAGAAACCTTTGCCCTTGTCCCTAGGATTGAAGTTTTTAGATTATTTCTTGCTTATGTTGCATACAAGGATTACAAAGTCTATTAGATGGATGTGAAGTTTGCATTTCTGAATGGAGAACTAGAAGAAGAAGTGTATATTGAACAACCAGATGGATTTCAGCTAACAGACAAGGGTGATATGGTTTGCAGATTGAAGAAAGATCTGTATAGACTTAAGAAAGCCCCCAAAGCCTGGTATGCTAGATTGGAAAAATACCTACTAAAGCTTGGATTCAATAAAGGTACTGATGATAGAAATTTATACTTCAAATTAGATCATGATAAGGAGTTAATTATAGAAGTTTTTGTTGATGGCATCATTTTTGGACGACATGATAATATATGTATGAAGTTTTCTAATGAAATGAAGAATGAATTTGAAATGAGTATGATTGGAGAAATGAAGTTCTTTCTAGGATTGCAAGTTACACAGTTGGACAAGGGATCTTAATAGCTCAGTCCAAATATGTGAAAGAACTACTAAAGAAGTTTGGAATGGATGACTCAAAACCTGTTGGTACCCCCATGGTGACCAGATGTAATTTGACATAGAATGATGATTCTCTAAGATGAATCAAACTAGATACAGGTCAATGATTGGTGGATTGCTCAATTTAACTCAGACTAGACCAGAGATTATGAATGATGTATGTATGGTTGCTAGATTTCAAGCTGATCCAAAAGAATCACAAGTAACTATAGTCAAGAGAATTTTTAGATATCTAAAAGGAATAGTTGACTTTAGACTTTGGTATCCAAAGGATGATGATCTCACTTTGTGTGCATATACTGATGCAGATTGGGATGATGATGTAGATGACAGGAAAAGTACTAGTGGTGGTTCTTTCTTCCTAGGGAAGAAGTTGGTGTCCTAGTTGAGCAAAAAGAAGAATTCCATTTCTCTATCCAATACTGAAGTAGAATACATTGCTGCTACCAATAATTGTACTCAAGTGATATGGATGAAACAGATGTTGAGAGATATTAGGGTGACATATGAAGAGCCTATTTCCATATATTGTGACAATTCAAGTGCAATAAATAATTCAAAGAATTTGGTGCTACATTCCAAGACTAAACATATATCAATCAAGTTTCATTTCTTGAGAGAGAAAATGAATGAGAAAGAAGTCAAATTGGAATATGTGCCTACCAAAGAATAGATTGTAGATATATTTACAAAGCCATTGCTGAAGGATACTTCTGAGTATCTCAGAGGAATGATAGGGGTGATAACCCCTCCTAAAAAGAACTAAAAGATACATTTTCTTCCATCAATCCGTGAGCTTTATTGGTATATTCTGATCTAGATTAAAGTTTCCATGGTTGCTACTTAGGGGGAGTAGTCAGATGTGCAGATATGTGGTTCAGACTGTGTATTTGGAAAGGTCCTAGTTACCTTTTCCATTGATGTCAAAGGGGGAGATGTACAATGTGAAAAATATTTCTAAGGAGAAGAGCCTTGTGGGGAAAAGAGCAATTGAGGAGAAGAAGTAAGTGTGTTGGGTTGATGGTATTTTTCACATCATGTGTTGCCATGAATGCCAAAGGGGGAGATTTTTGGATGTTGTGGATATGGTTGCTAATATGTGGTTGTCATTGATGTCAATACTATTAGAATTTGGTATATCAATTGCTTTATATGTCAAGGATATTGAGAAAATTGAAAAAGAAAGTATTTTAGGTTCCCAGTGGAACTGTGCAGGTCATGAAAGTGTCTTGTTCTGTACATTAAATATTAGATAGTGTGGATTAAAGGGTTTACTACTGAGTGTTTCTAGATCATCTACCTGAAGTTTTAGAGGTCCGCGTGAAGTTTTCATTGTGTTGTGGTCTGACAATGTTTTTGTGGTCTCTGTTAGTGTTCCTCAATGAATATTGTGTTATTTTGGTAATCTCAGTTGTTGTGGATGATTCTCTATTGTTTCTTGGTGTTATTTGATGTCTCTAGATCATTCCCTATCTTTGTGGTATGTCCATATTATCTAGAGAGCTCATGGTTGAAGATATTTTCTTGCTCATTCTTGATTTTTCATATTCTTGGTTGACATGTTGATGGTAGTGTGTTGTGGATCTTCGTGGTTAAATTAATTTAAAAAAATTTCTATTGGAGATGTTAATTTGGGTCTCCACTATGTTGTGGCCAACCTTGGTGGGTTTTCAATGGAAATTTATTTGTGAATTTGGGCCGACATTGAAAATATGTTTTTATTTTCTTGGCAAACTAAGTTGTGATGAAATCTCATGTAGTGGATATATAAGAGCGATTGGTTGAGTGAAGTGAGTGTGTGCATAAGTTTGAATGTATTCCAAAGAAAGTGTAAATGTGTGAATAGCATTTCTATCATTCGATTGCAAAGTAGACAGTGAAGAAGATTGAGCAAAGTGTGAAGAAAGTTTTCTGAGCTTAATTGGAATTGTAATCAAGCTTGTGCACAAGCTATTTTCTCAATTCACATTCTTTGGATTTTAATCCTATTTTGTATTTGAGCAATGAGCTCGAGGAAGTGTGCCTGAATGCATGTGAATTCCCCTTATTATTTCTCTCATTATACTTTTAATAGAGTATAATCTTGTGGACTAACATCAACTGTGGTTTTTCCCCTAATAGGGTTTCCATGTAAAAAAAATCTTGGTGTTATTTGTCTCTAATGTGTTAATTTTTTGTGGTTAATTGTTTATTCATCAAATCTAAGACTAAGTTAAGTTAAGTAAGAAAATTTTAAGGTTTTATCACAACTGATTCACCCCCCCTCTCAGTTGTGTGTCCTTGTTTTGCCAACAATTAATGGGAAAATTAGGTGGATTGCCTATAAATACAAGTCTCTAAACCCTAAATCATAACTCATCATCATTCATTCATCATTCATCATGTTCTCAAGTCAAGCATGCTAGGGTTTTAGCATTCTGGGACATCAAGATAGCTTTCTAAGGCATTCAAGGGTAGATTCTTCATCTATTGCTGCAGAAATTTAAGATCTATTATCATGACAAGTCTCTAACTCCATTGCCTCATGCTTCATCACATTATTTCTTCATTTTGGTTTAATTACCTAAAAAGGGTTTTGACCAAGGCAAACCCCCATTCCCTAACATTAACCATTTATTTCTCTTTATTGTGTGTTAATAGATTTAGGTACTTTGAAGTTTTGAAGATCATTGAAGAATAGTTTGAAAAGTTTTTGAAGACCTCTCTTTGTTCACAAAGCTAAAATATCCACAAAAGTCCTTACAGTGCCGAAAATTAGATTTTTAGAACTGGATAGGAGTTAGGTACCGAAGTACAGACTGAGGGCTTCCGTTTCCACCTTTAGATTTTCAAGTGGACTAAGTCACCAATAATGGTGACTTAATCCCACTGAACATGTTTTTCAAAGATTTCTATAGATTTGGATACCCATTTGGCTGAAATGTGTTCCAAAGCAGTTTTTCTAGATCTGGGACTAGGTCACCAAGATTGGCACAAGTATCCTAGTTGGCTTCTACATCGGGATTTTTTAGGATTCCAAACCTTCATTACATCCTTTTTCATCCTTCAAGTGCACACCTTCAGTTTCATCAGTTTCTATTACAATTTACCTTCATTTCTAGGTGTTTTTGCATATCAAAATGTGTTTTCAAACATCTTACATTTCCTTAGTTTTCATTAATAATCATCTTTCTTTTTTAGTTTATTGCAATTAGGCATATTGCATCCATCCTTGCATTGATTTTGAGTGTAGAAATTACATATTTTGGGTCCATTTCTCTTCTTTTAGGTGAAAAAACCTAGAAGAGTTAGAGAACCCTTTGGATACCAAAATATTTGTCCACATTTTGGTGAACCCACCTTTAGAATAATTTCTTTTCTGATTTTGGAGTCCATCATCATCCTAGAATTAGCTTGCATTAACACTGCATCACATTTTGCATTAGTTAATTTGCAGTCTAGGGTTTTCCAATTTTGCATTAGTGCAAGTGCATATAGTTTGCAATTTGGCATTCAAAATCATTGCAAAAAAATTGAAAACTATATTTTCCTTTAGTATTCAGGTCCTACATACTAAAAATCACCAAAATCAATTGATTTTTTTTTTAATTTTGAAAAAACCCTAATTGGGACTAATTCACCATTTTGGGCGACTTAGTCCCAGTCCAGATTTTTAACTACCTGTTATAGCATCAAAAACCTCATTAATGTGCTTCCTAAGCCTCCTAGTATCATATACCATAAGTTTGCAAAGTTTTGGGAACAATTTTTTTATGCATTTAGGTCAAAAAAATCAATTTAGGGTAGTCAATTTTAAAATCATTTCAATATAATGTATCATTATATCTGAAAATGCTCACATTTCTTAAATTTTGCACAACATGGATAAAAGTACTTTTCACTTTTGTATACACAATGTTTCTATTCATAAAAAATTGCATAAGTTTGATAAAAGTGCTTTTCATTCTTGCATATACCTTGTTTTCATTCTTAAAACTTTGAATATATTAGATAAAAATGTTTTGCATCTTTGGATATACATTGTTTACATTGCTGAAACATTGCATGAAATGGTTACATGTGCCTTTTATTTTTGTTCAAACAATGTTAGTACCTTGCATATTTAGACATGTTAAGAAATATTTCATATCCCCTCCCTATGAGAGTATTTAGTGAAAGAGAATACAACCTTGGACATTCCTAACGATCATATTTGTCCTTCTTCTCATATCTCTCCTATTACTAACAAAGATATTTTGGTAGAAGACTCAATTAATGAGAGTTTTGAGAATCCTAGTTGTTTCTCTCCTCTTACCTCTCTTAGTGAGCAATACATTGATGAACATGATAACAAAACCATAGGTAATCATGACAATAACATTTGTTGTTCTCCTAGTATCTCTCCTAGTTGTGAAGAAGATACTTTGATTTTAGAAAACACAATTAATGATGGTCATGAGAATCTTAGTTTCCCCCCTTCACCTAGTGAAACCCTTCTTGAGCACACAAATTCAACCATTGTTCATTCCCCTACTTGTGATGAAGTCCTTTTAGAAGAACCAACCTTTGAATGTCAAGAAAGTTTTGCTTGTAGTTCTCCTAAAAAATCTCCTCCTAGGGAGAACATCATGGTACAAGAAAATGTGAACATTGACACATATCCTTTGTCCACATCCTACAATAATTTAACAACTAAGCCTTTACAGTAGTGATTCATATATTGGAAATCTAACTTGAATAGCTATTTCAATCATCATGAAGGTGCATTTAACTTGTCAACCCAGGGACATGAACTTGAAATGGGTCAGCACAATATGTGCACTAGGAACCCAAAGTATCCATTTTCATTCTACAGCTAAGGAACACACAATGCTAATAGTAAATTGCTTAGAAGGGAATAAAATAAACAATAACCATCAATCAAAAATTACATCAAGCTAAAATGCATAATAGGAATGAAAATATGAGCAACACACAGGGCACTACTCTGTCTATTTTGGCTATAGGAATAGTCACATAATGGAATTATAGTGGCTCTAGGAACAGTCAGTGCCAGATTCTTAACTAGTTATTGAACAAAAAGTAATACTAAAATAAAGAATGGATTACTCACCAAGTGGGCCCCCTTGGATAAGTATCCTCTAGAACTAATGAGAGCTCAAATGCTCAAACTCATAACTTTATTTTATTCACTGTAAATCATGAGTACAAAAGAGTAATATATCTGGATTACTGAGAAATCAAGAATACAATTGCAATATGAAATTGTTCAACCTTCAAATAATGAGCATTAAATCTTTATTTATACTATAAACTAAACAAGGAAGTCAACTCCACGAATTGGGAGGATGCCATTTATGGAAAATAGAGAAAGTTGAGTGACGACGGTTATGCATGCATGGAATCCGGTAAGACATGTAGATCCAAACAAAAATTTAGCACAACAATAATGCCCGTGTTTTTTCAACATCATGAAAGTACACTAGAAGGCGGTTACATTTAGTTTGCATAAGAAATATTTTGCATTCGACCTCTTTTGACCTTTGAGTGATTCCTCTACTAGATGCTATGGTGCATGCCCAGCTGGCGGTGTCTTCCTCAACTTAGCATCCTCAAATTAAATCTGCATGGCAATGTCAGTATGCACAATAATTGCATATATATGACCACCTTAAGGAACATTCATTAACCACATGTAAAATTAATATAGACAATCCATTTAACATGCCATTATCATTAAATGTTTGCAGAAATAAGATTAAGCCCAATGTCTATAGTTTGAGGAAATATCATAAAAGTATCAACACTTAATGTCAAAGTCCATGGTAACTTCAGCAAATAAACCATAAATTCTACCCAAAAATAGACCATATTCTAGAATAATCACTCCCCCCAACCTAATATCTTGCTGGTCCTCTAGTAGGGGAAGGGTTGTTTTTTTGCTTGGTCAATGCTCTAAATTATGCAACTGACAATTATACCACATCAAAGTGTGTTGTACGTGAATCAATATCCCAATAAAATCCTCCCAATATGTCTAATCTTCTCCACCTCTATCTCTCTACAACAATATCATATTGGTAGTGTTTGAAATATGTGCCTCAATCTCATAGGCTGAAACCTCTAGAAGAGCAATGTCAGTGTGACATTCTTTCTATTTGGCCGACTAGCAGTTGTCTAATCTTGTGGAATGTTCAAGTCATTGAGACCTTGTTATAGTCTTGCTGAATGGTGCCTATCGTTGTGACATATTGATCGTTGTGATAGTTTCTATCTCTCACCGCTTGAGGAGATATTTGGCAGACAGTTTAGTTCTTGTGATGGTCAGAGAGAATCATAGTGACTGGAGTTATTGGAGTAACACAAAGGCTCCGGTGTGAACTCTTAGCGATGGAGGATTGTCTTGCCGAAAATTTTACACTCAAAGTCATTGGGGAGACCCTTGGTCGAAAGGCTTTCTTTGGTATGATGTTTCATCAATAGTGGTAAGTCTTGCTGACAATGTGACATGTGTTTTTTATTGGATGTCTTTGGTATGACTCCTGGTGCAAGGTGGTCTCAAGGTAACATGGAGGCTTCGATATGAAGTCTTAGTGACAAATGAAGTGTCACCGATGGTGAAAGATTGCAGTGTAACTTGAAGGCATCAGTATGATCTCTTGGCGAAGAGTGATAGTCTCACTGAAGAGAAAGTTTATATCTATGTAACCTGTGAACATCAGTATGATGTCTAATCGAATAATGATGGTATTTCCAAATAGTGATACATGTGATGGATAGTGGTATGATGTCTTGCCGACAAGGGGAAGTTTGAGCAACAACTTGTGAAGTCAGTGTAACCTCTTGCCTATAGTGATGAGTTTGGCCAATATTGACAGTTAGATCTTGTGGCATCAGGGAGACACGGTTAGTGTCTCATTGACATGAAAATAAGGTTTGAACTACTTTGATCGAGTGATGACCATCCTACATGGTGAGTCTATGACCAATCAGAGAAGCCGAATGGGAACCGTTGGAAGTTAGTATGTTGTGGTCATTCTGTGAGGAAGTTCGACAGATAGGGACGACATGGATATATTTTGTAATTACAAATGATGTTCGATTCAATATATGTTTGATGCACAGTTGGATGAACAGTTCGATGTATGATTAGTGTGAATTCAATTCTAAAAGATTGTAACTTGAATGTTCTGTACAAGGTTGATCATTGAATTTGTTGCTATAATTTGACATCAGAAAGATAAGTCTAATCTTTGTATGTAATCTCCATTACTATAATACAAAGTGACTTCTATTGGTGTGGTGGGTTTTTCTCCCATAAGGGTTTTCTCACATAAATCTGGTGTTCGTGTGTGTATGTTATATTCTTTGTTTCTATTATTTCTTAGAAGTGTATCTTAATTAGACTATAATTGAAAATTTAAAATCACCTCTGCATTCTTCCCTGAGGTTTTGATGTTAGGAAAGTTTCTGCACTTTAGCTTTCCTTATAGGTAAAACCTGAAGTTCAGTATAGGCCACATTAGGATGGGTGGCTGAAAAGTCAGGGGAAGATAGAATCACCCTTTTGTCCTTCCAATGTGAATATATCTGTAAATTCTTTTAAGATCTATTGTATAGTTCTGGATGGAATGAGGATCAACCTATTTGAGATCATCAGTTAGGTTGTTCCATCTTTGTGAGAGGTATATCTTCATGGTTTCCTCTTTTTATTTTTCCTTTTCCTCATATTCATTATAAACTACTTCTATCCAAGGAATAATCCTATTACCATAGCTAGGTCTGAAAAGCATTCTATGCCATTCCCTTAAAATATCCCCTAGATTCCTTGATTCAGCCCTAATGGGCAGAGGGATGTTAGACTCAAATTGCTTATAAGCTCCATATTGTTGTCACTAACTAATCTCTTTTTGTGCCCAAGACATAAATTCCCTGAATTGGACATCCCCAACATAAAAAAATGGGTTCCAATCATGGTCTTTAGTTACATCATAATTATGCAAATAAAACTCACACAACAAATTCTTCATTTCAGGGGAAGCAATCTGGTAAGCATTGAAAAATTCAATACAGGTCTCAATAGAAGGATTCAAACCTAAGAAAATTCTTTCCATTCTAAAAGAAAGATATTTCTCCTTCAAGTGTAGAGCATAGACCTTTGGATGGGTCCTACATTCCAAAATCTATGGTACCACAGATGCCATATCATCCACCTTCTTCTTAAAGGTGGCAATTTATGCATCTTTATCTTCAATTTCCTCATCTCTCTTTTATGTTTCTTTCTTCAATCTGTCTTTCCTTTTTCCATTCCTCTTCTCTTCTTTGTATCTCTTTCCATAAATGTATAGCTACTTGGTGCATTGAAAAATTAGGGGGGTTATGTATTCCTATTACTATCTTCTTTGGCACTAATGCTAAGTACAAGGATTTAGGTTGTCCCATCAATTCTGGCTGCACAGGTATTGATTGTTCTCCCAATTCGGGTTGTTGCTGAAGGGACTCCTGCTCTTGTTCTTGTTATGGATTTTGCTGTAGGATATCTAGCTACAAGAAATCCTAATTTTCCTCAAACTATTAATTTTCAACTTGTTCCGCAATATTGGCAAGATTAGGCAAATTTATGTTTGTTGTTGTCTTAAATATATATTCCTCCTTGACATTCTCTTGCCCAACTTTAGCTTCTATGTCCTCTTGTGATACTTCTCTAGACTTAGGGCTTTCCTACAGAGGTATACCAAAGGTTGGCCTAGTTGGTCTTGCTTTCCCAGGAGGGCTCTCATGTTTTCCTTTAGTTGTAGGATGAACAGTGTCAACCTTTCTCTTCTTAGAGCTTGGCATCTCTTTTTCTATTGGTTTCCTTTTGGCCTTTCCTTTTCTCATTTCTAATTATCTCTTGTGTGCCCTAGTTTTCATTAAAATTCCAAGTGGAACATCATCATCAGAGTCAGGAATTGAACTTTCTTTGTCTAAGTGCTCTGTCTCAAAAGAGCTAATTTCTATGGTTTCTTCTGCTACAAGAGGGTCTAAACTAGGGCTTGCACCAAAGGTTGAAGAACCAAGAGTGGATTCAACCATGCTCAATCACCTACTAGACCTATGAGGTTGAGGTACAACCCTAGATTACAAATATTCAAGTCTAATTTGATCAATTTTTATGAATTCATCCCAGGTCATTCTAGACACATCATGTAGAGACTTCTCAACTAGCAATTTAATCAGACAATGGTGGGAAATAGAATTGTCCCTACCTTTTTGGGTCTCAAATGCCATGATTGAGAGAAGTTTGTATAACATGTTTGACACATTCATCCCCCTTTCGTGCCTCATGTGATTCAAAAGCTTGAAGTGCATGGAATGCAAGTTCGATTGGAAACCCTCACAGGTGATTTATTTTATGAAATAAAAAACTATCTACTTCTATGGCTCAGGAAGAGACATTATCTTTGAACCCTATTTATCTATGCTCAATGGAGGGTCATTCAACTCTTTAAATTCAGCACTGGCTGATCTGGCATCTCTAGAAATAGGGTAATTTTCACCATAAGTAGGTAACCCTGTGACTTATGCAATTCTTCCTTCAGTTGCCATGACATCCAACCCTTTTACCATGGTCTTCCCTTTAGAAAATTTCTTGGTGAACTCTAGTGCAATTTATTCATTGAAATCATCCAACTTCAGGAAGTAGTCTATCCACCCGTAGTTTCTAAATTTGGCTAGGCAGGGTGCATCTTGCAGTAATACATCATGCATTGTGGGTTCATTTTGAATTAACCCACCTCCCATTGTTTGCAATCAAACAAATAATCTATGGTTTCTTTCCTACAATTCTTGTCTAAAAATAAAATTCACCTTCTTGCAACACTTGCTAACTTTCTAATGCCAATGCTGACTGAATTTTCATTTTACCTTTTTTGTGCAACATAACTTGAGATATGACAGGGTCAATAATGGCAAGGGAAGAGTAATAAATGAAAGATATAATATAGAGAAATGGCGATAGTATTTGGTTTCACCTCACACATGTGAGCCATCCTCTCACTCAGCTTTCAAATCGGCTCAATTTGAATTTTGCTAACGTAGGCTAGCATGGACTGACACGTGGGAAAGATATTCAAATATTTTTCCTCCCGCCCAACTTAAATTTTGGCATTCGTCCACACATGCAGAATGATGAATTGATAGGGTAGGGAATATTGGCATGCTATAGTGAATGTCCATACTAACGTACAACAATTAAATTAATGCACTTAAAGATAATTATGATATAGAAATTAATGTGCACATAACAGAATGTGTGGAGGATTTGTTGCAAAGATCATGGAGAAAGTACCAGTCACCTTTTAAAGAAATAAGTTGAGCAATTAATGAAGATGAGGTGGAATGAGGTGGAGTGAAGTGATGGAAGAGAGAGAAAAGTGGAAATGGATGGCTGGATGGGCAGATGGGTGAAGAAATGGACTCCCACGAAAGTGGAAGTCTTTATTATGATAAGTACATACCTTAATTAGCTAGAAGGAGGGACACTAGGTCCACTTCCTCCAACTGCAGGAAGCTCGGATGTTGCATGCTGAGTGAATTGCTGCAGGAACTCTACCTTGGAAGTTGGCTTATGATATAGTTTGAGGTGATGACCATTGAAAAGCAACTTAAATTTTACTGGTTCAATAGTAATGAGATGTACAACACCATTAGGAAATACCTCAACAAATTCATATGGTCCTAGTCACCTTGTTTGCAATTTTCCTGCATTGTCCTAATATCTTGAATCATAGAGTAGTGCCCAATCTCTTGGTTGGAATTTCTTGTCCTTGATGAATTTTTCATGCCACTTGGTTCTATGATTTTGAACTGCCTCTATGTGATGCAGGGCTGTCCTTCTCATCTCATCTAAAGCATTTACTTGCATGATTCTTTTTCTCTATGCCTAATAAATATCCATCCCCAAATCTATTGTATTCCTAAGAGTCTTATGTTCAAATTCAATGGGAATCATGGTTGTCTTTCCACACAAAAACTCAAATGGAGTGAAACCTATAGTTGTTTTCCAAGTTTTTCTATAGGCCCAAAGAACTTTTGGTAATCTGTTTGCTCAATCCTTTCTATAAATAGCTATCTTTTTAGTTAGAATGGCTTCAATTTCTCTATTGGTCACCTCAACTTGGCTATTGGCCTAGGGGTGATAAGGTGTGGAATTTTTGTGCAATATGTTGTACTCATTGACTAGTGTTGCAACAAGGGTTGATGTGAATTGAGCCACTTGATTAGTCACTATCTCTCTCAGGACTCCATATCTTATGAAAATCTCTTCATAAAGAAATTTTGCAACCTTGTTATCTCTTGCATGCTTCATGGCTTTAACTAATACCCATTTAGTTATATAATCAATGCATACCAAGATATAAGACTTACCATTTGATGGAGGGTCAATGTGTCCTACAAAATCCAATCCCCACTTATCAAAGGGAGTGATTACTACCTGAGGGTAAAGTGGCATCTCATCAGATTTTTTTGGTCTTCCCATTCTTTGACATTAGTCACACTTTCTGGTATAGCTTCCTGCATCCTTGTGGAGTGTTGGCCAATAATATCATGTGTTCAAAATCTTCATTTTTGTCCTCTTGGCTACAAAATTTCCTCCACATGGTTCATTGTGGCATGCGTGAAAAATGTCATATGTTTCATCTTATCTCATACATATCCTCATGACATGGTCTAGTCTAGTATAAAACAAACATCCAACAATCCACGAGAAAGGAAAATATTTTTCAATGAGTTCCCTTCTCTCTTTTGGATAGAAGTGAGGAGGAACTCTATCGATGACCAGATAATTGGCTATGTCAGCATACTAGGGTGTTTGTACACTAATGGAGAATAGATGATCATCAGGAAAAGTCATCTATGGCCTGATTATCCCCTGATGTAGTCAACCTTGAAAGGAAATCTGCAACAACATTGGCCTTGCCTGGCTTATCCACAATGGTTATGTCAAACTCCTACATCAACAATAATCATCTTTCCAGTCTACCTGTGATCAAAGGTTCATTCATGAGATACCTAATGGATACATGATTAGTGTGCACAAAGATTTGGTAACCTGTTCTATAATGCCTGAACTTGTTCATGGCATAAATCACTGCCAACATTTCTTTTTCTGTCACTTTATAATTGAATTCAGCTCCCTATAAATTTTTGTTGACAAAATAAATGGCATTCTCAATAGCTCCTTCCTTCTATCCTAAGATTGTTCCTATGGAATAATCTAATGCATCAATGTGGATGTGGAAAGGAATCTCCCAATTAGGTCCTTTGAGTACAGGAGCATGAGTCAAAGCTACCTTCAATTTAGAAAATGCCTTGTCACAAGCTTCAGTCCACTGGAATTTAACATCTTTAGTGAGAAGAGTATACAATGGTGCTGCTATCTTGCTAAAATCCTTGATGAAATGCCTATAATATCTTGCATGACCCAAAAAACTCCTAACATCCTTCTATTTTATAGGTGTGGGTAGATTTGTGATTACCTCAATCTTTGCAGGATCTACTTGAATTTCTTAGTGGGAGATGTAGTGGCCAAGAACTACACCTTCCTGCATCATCATGAAGTAATTTTTTCTATTTAAGGAAAATTTTTGGTCTTCACATCTTTGTAGGACTCTCTTGATATTTTCTAATGCTTCATTGGAATTGACACCATAGGTAGTGAAATCATCCATGTAAATTTCCATGCAATCATGAGAAATATATGAAAATACGCTAATGACTGCCCTCTGAAAATTTGCGGGTGCATTGCATAAGACAAATGGGAGTACTGAGTAGGCATAGGTCCCCCACGGATAGCTAAATTTAGTCTTCTCTTGGTCCTCTAGTGCAATTTGGATATGGTTTTAGCCATTGAATCCATCTAGAAAAGAAAAGTATTGCTTTCTTGCAAGTGTTTCCAAAACTTGATCAATGAAAGGTAAGGGAAAATGGTACTTCTTGGTCGAAACATTAAGTTCCTTGTAATCAACACAAACTCACCATTTTCCTTCTTTCTTGGGCACAATCACTAATGGAGACACCCACTGGCTATCTAAAATGGGGTAGATAAATCCTGCATCTAGTAATTTCTCCAGTTCCCCTTTTACAATTTCTCTTAGTGCAAGGTTAATTCTTCTTTGTGGCTGTCTTATTGGGGTGCAATCATATCTGATGTAAGTTTTGTGTGTACAAATTTTAGGATCCAATCCCTTCATATCATAGCTGCTTCATTAATGCATGGTACCTTGAGTTCATATGGCAGCAATGTATGGGACATACCTGTTGTTGTAGGAAGTCCATTTGCAGGAACAATGGTTGTAGGAAGAGCAGGTAGAAGTGTCTTGACTGAAATAGCAGAATGAGAAGATGATGCTTCCTCCACTTCACGATGATTGAGAATGATATTAACCAATACTTCATCCTCATCTTGAAGCTACATGAAAGAGCTTCTGCCTAACATCATAAGTTGTTCCACATAATTAACTTCCTCGGCCTCTTCCCCAACATGTGGCCACACGAGATTATCCTCATCATGAGATGGCTGAGTAGGAGGGTAAAGAACAAAATTCTTGGTGCTCTTCCCATCTGAAATGGTCATGTCACCTGAGTGACATCCAATATATGCATCTAAAGTAGATAACCATGGTCTTCCAAGAAGAATGGGATACCCTCCTAGTGTAGCTTTAGGAGAAAGAATCATGAAGTATGCTAGGTACTCCCAGGAGTCTAAAATCACCACAAGATCCTCCACTATACCATCAAGCTTAATAGTAGAACTCTCAGCAAGTTGCAGGATAGTAGGAGTAGATATCATGCTTACAATGTTTAGTTTCTTTAGGATGTCCTTGGTCATTACATTGATTGTGATCCCTAAATCAATTAGAGCATTTTTAATTTGGATCTCATTTATAACAATTGCTACCACATGACTACCTAGTTCATTGTATTTTTGGATAGTCACCTTCCCAAGCATGATGTTAGCTATCTATCCCACCACATGAACCATAGTGGGGTCTTTCTTTTTTCTACCTAGCTTCTTGAGGCATGCTTCCTTGATTTCCTTTCCATAGATTGGGACATCTTTTATGGTCTGAAATAGACGTATTTGGACACATTTATGCTTCAACTAATCCAAGATGTCAAATGTTGTATCCTCTATTTCTTCCTTCTTCTTGGAAACTTCCAATCTTTAAGGAAATAATGGTTCTTGTTCAGTCTTCTTGGCTAGGACTAGTTCAAGATTTTTAGGTGCACTTGGTTGAATGGGATCACTCAGAGGCTCCTCTTCTTCCACATGAAGCTCAGTGATAATGGGATTGAAAGGGGTTGGTAAAGAAGTTCCTAAATGCAAGTGGATGTCACTAACACTCATAGGATATGCAGGGAATTGATTTGAATTAGCAGAGTATGCAGGCTATTGCTAAGGTTTGTTATTTGTATTGGGTGTGGGATGAGCTAGTAGGTGAGTAGGTTTAGGTTGGTTTGAGCATAAATTAGTAGGTAGAGGCATTATAGTAGGCTGTTGGGGCTAAAAAGGTTGCTACTTGCAACTAGTTGTTTGGGTTGGCCATTATTGTCCTCCCCTCCATTGATTTGTTTGATGCCAATTTCCTAGAGGTGGTGGCCAATCCCCTTGGTATTGTTGTCAATTCACCTAAGGTTGCTACCATGAGGGTGGAGAGCTTTGATGATTGGGCCAAGAATTTTGGGGGTTACTCCAAGGTTGTGGTGGATATCCTCCATAACTAGATGGATATGGGGCTACCATTGGTTTCTAGATGAATAGGAATTGAAATATGGCCCAACATAAGAGAGTGGATTTGGTGGCATACCTTGTCTTGGAGCCCAGGCCTCCTTTGTCCAACATAGTAGACTTGGTCCTATTCAATCTAGATTGGTTTGAACTCAGGTGGAATCTGCTTGCTTTCAATATTAGCTACCATCTTGCATCTATAGTTCCTCTTCTTTTGTCTACAGTGGGGGCAATACTCTATCAACATTGCCTCTGCCTCCTCTTGCTTCTTCTTGGCTTGAAGTCTATCCATCTGAGTAGCTAAATTGTTTATAATTTCTTGCTTGAAATATTCTAGTAAGTGTGTGATCTCCATTCTTGAGACTCCACAGGTGGTTGACTTACCCATAGAGGATTGGTAAGCTCTTCCTTTCTTTGAAGCTACCCTAGAGTAGTTTTGACATATTTTCTTGATGTCTTCCCAAGATACTTGGGTGATATCTCCTCCTACCATTAGGTCCAAGGCATCAATGCAACTATAATTGATTCCTCTCAAGAAAAGCAACTTTTGTGAGTCTTCATTGAGTGTATGGTTTGGAAATTTTTGTAGGAAAAAACAAAAATCTTGTAATATAATATTCCAGGCTCTCGTCTTCCTTTTGTTGCATCTTGAAAATGTCACCTCCTCTCATGTCACTACCCTTTCAATATTCCTTTTATTTCTCAAGTAATTTCATCTTCATGTATTCCCAAGTTTCCATAGTATCTCTGCCTAAGCTCATGAACCATTTTAATGCAACTTCTTTCAAAGTGTTAGGAAATAGCTTAAGCCTATGGGCATTGGTGGTATAGTCATAAGTCTTGTAGAGTATGTCAAACTCAAAAAAAAAGGTATCATGACATTCTGTGACAAGTCCATAAAACTTGGGGAGTACTAAAGTAGTGATGTTTTTGATGTTGTCAACTTCATTTTCATGGGCAATGGGGAAAGGAAAAGCTGGTTAGTTAGGCATGTTCCTATTTGAATCACCCATGCTTACTTGATGTAGTTCCAAAGAAAATGGGTTCTCAAGCTGATTTTGGTCTTCAGAGGAGACTTCAGAGGTAGTCATATCAAAAAATGCATCAATAAAGGTGTGTGGATCTTCTTCTTCTCTTGGGAGGTTCTGATATTCAACTAGCTAGAATGAATTAGGATTGTTAGGAAGGAATCTCCCATAAGCCTCCCTTCTCCTTCCTCTATGCATGAAGTATCACTCACTATCATCCAACTCACACAAATAATTGGTAAAGAATATGGGGGGTCATTACATCCTAAATCAAGGTATACTAATCAAAACTTCTAGAAACACTAAAGCAAGAAAAACTACCAATGAATCCAAAGAACTCCCTAGTTTGACACCATCCCGGACAACGGTACCAAAAATGTCTGCCTTCTACAATGATTTAACAACTAAGCCTTTATAGCCATGATTCAGAGATGGAAATCTAACTTGAATAGATATTTCAATCATCATGAAGGTGCATTTAACTTTTCAACCTAGGGACATGAACTTGAAATGGGTCAGCACATTATGTGCACTAGGAACCCAAAGTAACCATTTTCATTCTATAGCTAAGGAACACACAATGTTGAAAGTAAATTTCTTAGAAGGGAATAACATAAATGCTAACCATCAATCAAAAATTACATCAAGATAAAATGCATAACAGGAATGAAAATATGAGCAACACACAGGGCACTACTTTATCTATTTTGGCTATAGGAATAGTCACAGAATGAAATTCTAGTGGCTGTAGGAACAGTCAGTGCCAGATTCTTAAGTAGTTATTAAACATAAAGTAATACTAAACTAAAGGATGGATTAATCACCAAGTTGGCCCCCTTTGATAAGTATCCTGTAAAACTAATGAGAGCTCAGATGCTCAAACTCAGAACTTTATTTTATTCACTGTAAATCATGAGTACAAAAGAGTAATATATATGGATTATGGAGAACTCAAGAATGCAATTACAATATCAAATTGTGCAACCCTCAAAGAAGGAGTATAAGATATTTATTTATACTATCAACTAAACAAGGTAGTTAACTCCATGAATTGGGAGGACACCATTTAGGGAAAATAGAGAAAGTGGAGCAACGACAGTTATGCATGCATGGAATCTAGTCAGACTTGCAGGTCCAAACATAGATTTAGCACAACACTAATGCTCGCATTTTCTCAACATCATTAAAGTCCACTAGAAGGTGGTTACATTTAGTTTTCATGAAGAATATTCTGTCATCAACCTCCTTTGACCATTGAGAAATTCCTCTGTTGGATGTTATGGTGCATTCTCAGCTAGCGGTGTCTTCCTCAACTTAGCATCCTAAGTTAAATCTGCATGGCAATGTCAGTAAGCACAATAACTACATATCTATAACCACCTTAAGTTACATTCATTAACCACATGCAAAATTAATATAGACAGTCCATTTAACATGCCATTATCATTAAAGTTTTGTAGAAATAAGATTAAGCCCAATGTCTATAGTTTGAGGAAATATGATAAAAGTATCAACACTTAATGTCAAATTCCATGGTAACTTGAAAAAATAAACCATAAATTCTACCCAAAACTAGACCATATTCAAGACTCATCATCCTTCAAACACTAAATCTTCCCTAGGAAAAGATAATAAACTGACATTAGAATCCCTTTCACTAACAAATCATGCGAATAAATATAAGATTTTTGAGGTTATGATGACACAAGTGGGATCTTCTTTAATTTTTCAGCTTCCTAAGTCACCTCCCATTAGTGAATCACACAAAAAAATGAGAGATGTTTTGAAATCCATTATGCAATCTAATCATAACAATGTTTTTGTAGCTGCTAAGTTGTAACTTAGTGAGTCAAACATCTAGGGGACCACACAACACTCCTACTCCATTACCTTTTCTTCCACATAGTGTGCCTAGTGTTCAAGACCTTAAAAAAACCCCTGCTAATATATATGTATGGAAACTTATTCAACTATCCCCTACATTCAAATTTCTATTTCATGAAATGTTGCAAATACAAAAGGAGGTGATCCAATCTTACATAAAATCATATAATGTAACATCCTCCTCTCATCCCATGGCATTCACCCAATCAAAAATCACATTCTCTAAGCATCAATTACCCTCACTCGAGATTCAAAACAAGAATGATCCCTTGATGATAAAGGTGATCATTAACGAAACTTTAATCAGGCACACCCTAATGGATAATGGATAAAAAATTAATAATTGTAACCTGGACCTCCTACACAAACTTTGCCTAAACAAAAAGCTCATCCAACTTAATGATGTTCATATTTGTGGCTTTGACAATGTTAATAGACAACCACTAGGTTTGATCACATTACGTATTGAGGTTGGACCTATAGTATTTCCTACCTCTATCCATATCATGCAAGGACCCCTTCCATACACTCTTCTCCTAGGGAGACAATGGATTCATGCTATGAAGGGAGTCCCATCTACTCTTGACCATACAATGAAATTGAGTACAATAACAAGATATAAATGGTTGGCACAGATGAGCAAAGCTATGAGTTAACTGATCACAAAATTTTCAATTCCCCTAATTATTTTATTCATAAATCAAAACTTGAACCTATACAAGTTGATCCTAACTCTTCACCTACAACAAAACTCTTTCGTGATAATTGTGGGTCATTAGATTCTACACATCCTTTTAATAAAGTTTCCAACATCTCACCCTCATGGTCCAAAGATTCATATAAAAATGATTCATTTTTAGAAACAAGTTCTTGTAATGATTGGGGTTTCACACCTACCTTTAGGGGAGAGTGTGAAATATCACAATCTAAACAAACACAACCTTTCATTTCATTTGATCAATTTAGTTGTAAAAAATCACCCCATGGTGGTGATTGGGGCTATATAAATCCCATCCATCATGGGGAGAAGACACATCACATTAAAAGGGATTTGTGTTCTTGTAAAGAAACCAATCCTTCTTAGAAACACAAACCCCCTTCATCTAACTTGGAAGATTGTTATGGTATCGGATACAATCTCCCTCCTTCACACAGATACAATAAGCACACCTACATATCATACTCTTTCAATAACAATTTAGGGTTACCTCCCTTATCTTCATTTTCATCTAAGACTTTGCACAACAAAATTCAACATCTCAAGGATTGTGGTGATCTTCCATGTGTTGAAGCACCTCATTCGTCTAACTGATACTTACTTTCATCCATTCCAAGATCATCCTTGTCCTATGCTAATTGGAGGCAAAGGGTTATCTATAGCCTTGTCCTCATATGCCACTAGTCATTGTCTCTTTTGGCTAGTCGTTAACCTTTCATGAACATTCAAGAGCAAGCTTGGGATGTGGACAACATGCCTTAAGTTGGATCACATGTGACATACTTATTCATGATGTAGCTAAATTCAGAAATGTATAACTTCGCATAGGGACTTTCCAATTCGGCTCTCATGTCTTCTTTCTTTTTGCATTTTTCATTTTCTACTTTAAATTAATTGCTCATAGTATGGTGTTTAGCAATTCTTTTAAAGTGGGGGAATACATTGGCATTATTCTTTTGCATTTTTCCTTCTTCTTGGTTCTTAGTGTAGCCTTGTTACTTTATATGATGCTTTTTGTTGCTTCAATGGGTATAATTTCCTTCATGAGCATGATCTATCTTAGCATATTACATTCCTCTTAGTGGCTTGATGCAACACACTACATCCCCTAAGTTACAAATTTTATATTCTTTGATTGGTCCTCTCTTGGAGAAATTAGACACAATGTTCCCTAAGTTAAAGACCTTGCATGAACTTAGAAAGACTTCTTTGAACATATTTTTCATGTTGCATTTTTCATTTCTTATATGGCCACCTTGCATAACACAGCTTGCACTCCTATGGTGCAATTTCCTTTGTTCATGAGTTCTAAGCATACAAAGTTTTTCTTCTCTCATAAATCTCAAAATGTCATTTTCTTTTGTGGCACCTTATTAAAGTTATCAGGAGCTATAAATTTGGTATAGTTGAGTGGGAATTCCAATCCAGGGCATGAATTTTCTTAATAGCCACTTGCATGTGTATGAGTGCATACTAACCATGAGTGTATGTTTTTCACCTTTTAGGACTTCTCACCTGACGAACAACCATGAGTTATTTTTCCTTATAGTGGGTATTCATTTTTGAATAAAGAACCTAGATATGATCCACATCATGTTATAAAAATGGTCGAAGCTTGGTACACCTCATTTTTATTGACTTTCCTTCTTTCTAGCTCTTGCCATTGCATGATCACATATCTTTTTTTTTCTGAAAAGCATTCACCCTTGTGCATGTCCTTTTGTGCTTATGTTGGGTTGACTTAGGATCTTGGATCTAGAGGACTTGACTGATGCCTTGATCTTTGTCATATTTTTTATCCACATTTGTATGATTGGACTCTTCTTGAATTCCTACTTTAGTGTGAGTTTGAAGCAAGTTCATCCTCTCATTATAGTGGGGGCTTAATGTGCCACCAAAAATTGTATATCTTGCTTGATATGGGAATAATTAATGATAAATTGGACTTAATGAGGCTTGATTTAGTGTTGTGAGGTGTTTTACACATCCACACTAGGTCTTGGACCCTTGCAAATTGAATAAGATGCATTTAACGATGTCTTGTAAAGGTGTTGTAAAGTGTTGTAAAAGACTTTCACCCTTTTCTAGATTAATGGACCTATCTTTCCCCTAATTAAATGATATAAAATATATTTAATTACATCTTCACACTAATCTAGAAAGCTTGTGAATTAAATTTGATTCTAATCTAGTGTTGTAATGTGTTTTACACATTCACATTGGATGTTATGGATTTCTAGGCTATGTGGACCTCATTTTAATGTTATAAAGTGTATTCAATCACACTTCCACATTGAAATTTGTGTCCGTAGCCCTAATTACCCTTTACATCATCATTAGTAGGCCCCTATGGCCCCATATTGTGCATCCCAAGGCTTAATTTGATCAAAGACCTAACTAGAACAACCTAGAAGCCTGATTTCTTCATTCCCTAATAATCCAGTTGGAAAATAAACCCTTGTGGGACCAAGTTTCCCATCTAGGTGAATTAGTCCAATCCAGGTGGGACTAAGTCACCTAGCTTGGCGACTTAGTCCCATTTGGGCTATTTTCAAGGACTAGGCAGGAAAAATTAGAATTTAAGTTTGCTTTTCCTTCATGTTAGCCTTGGGGATCAAATTATTAGAAAAATTAGGTGGATTTCCTATTAATACAAGTCTCTAAACCCTAAATCATAAATCATCATCATTCATTCATCATTCATCATGTTCTCAAGTCAAGCAAGTTAGGGTTTTAGCATTCTAGGTCATCAAGATATCTTTCTAAGGCATTCAAGGGCAGATTCTTCATCTATTGTTGCAAAAATTTAAGATATATTATCATGTAAAATATCTAACTCTATTTTTTCATGTTTCATCACATTATTTCTACATTTTGGTTTAATTACCTAAAAAGGTGTTTGACTAAGGCAAACCCCCATGCCCTAACATTCACCATTGCTTTCTCTTTATTGTGTGTTCACAGATTTAGGTACTTTGAAGGTTTGAAGATCATTGAAGAATAGTTTGAAAAGTTTTTAAAGACATCTCTTTGTTTGCAAAATATCCACAAAAAGTCCTTTACAGTGCCAAAAATTAGAGTTTTAGAACCAGATACCAATCAGGAACCGAAGTACACACTGAAGGTTTTTGTTTCCTCTTTTAGATTTTCAAGTAAGTCACCAATAGTGGTGACTTAGTCCCACTAAACCTATTTTTTAGAGGTTTCTATAGATTTGGATACCCATTTGGCCAAAATGGGCTCTAGAGCAATTTTTCCAGATCTGGGACTAAGTCGCCCAGATTGGCACAAGTGTCCTAGTTGGCTTCTACATTAGGTTTTTTAGGATTCTAGACCTTCATTTCATGCTTTTTTAGCTTCTAGGTGCACACCTTCAGTTTCATCAGTTTCTGTTACAATTTACCTTCATTTCTAGGTGTTTTTTCATATCACAATGTGTTTTCAAGCATCTTACATTTCCTTAGTTTTGCATTAATAATAATATTTCTTTTTTAGTTTATTGAATTTAGGAATATTTCATCCATCCATGCATTTATTTTGAGAGTAGAAATTATGCATTTTGGGTCTATTTCTTTCCTTTTAGGCGAAAAACCCTAGAAGAGTTAGAGAACCCTTTGGATACTAAAATCTTTGTCCACAGTTATATTTGATTATCTTTGTTCTGCATGATACTAAGGCTAGTTTTTAAATCTAATTCCCAGTTATTTGAGATTGGAGCACTAATTATATATTCTCCTTTAAGATGTTGCATATGTACAGATCTTGTAAATTGTCTGATGGGGATTCTATTTGGCAGGCCTTATTCTTGGTCACCTTTTTTACATTGGTATGCTTATTTTAGTGAGAGAGGCTTATTAGGAGTACCTAATATAGTTGTTCATTTGTATCTTTAGCAATTTTTTATGGTGCATGAGAAGCTTTATTCACTTTTAGTGGAGTTTTATCAATGATATTGGCCATGATTCCAAGTATAACTTAGTATTAATTTCATTGGGAGCTTTATGCAGTTACATAATGTGTTCTATCTCCTTTGTTTCAAGTTTTTGGTTCTAATTTGTTATTGTTATAGTATTGGGCCATGGATAATATTTGATTAGAAGATGGATGGTATTTTACAATGGTCATTGGTGTCATAAGGAGCTATTGGATTTTTTCTTTAGATTATAGTGGTGATTATGACATATTTGGTTCTATTGACAAAGGATGTGTAGCATTTGTATCTTCTTGGTTTGGAGATTATGGTTGTGGGTGATCCCACAAAGCTGGTTTACAATTTCTGGGAGATTCTGATTTTTTTTGAAATCACATATTTTTAGAAAATAGAATGATTTAAGCCTTAAAAAGTTCCATTTAAAGAATTCCAATTGAAGAGGGTTTGATCAAACTACCTTAGATCAAACACCCTTGGATAGAACCCTGCTAGTTTTAAACCATACCTATAATAGAGTATCCTTTACACCTATGAAAATGCTAATAAAAAACCACTTTATTTTTAGTAAGTATGTAGTCCTTATTATAAGCTTCCCAAAAATCATAATTTTAAATAAATTTAATTTTATTGTTATATTTATTTTTTATTTCTTGTGAAAATAGGTTTTTCAATGAAAAATTAAGCTCTATGTTCTGCACAAGTGGAAAAATAGAAGATTATAAAAAAAAAAATTGAAAAATATGAGTGCACCAGATATTCAAGTCCTTTATCCAACAAAAGAAAATAAATTGAATTTTGATACATATAAAAAAGTTACATGTTATATGGTCTGCCTATGTCTGAATTGTAATTGGTTTGACTTCGAAACTTGATTAAGGAAAATTTTTTCATTAAAACACTATTTAACCAAGTGGAAACACTAAATATCAGAGTTACAAGTCTAAATTCGAAATAATTATAATTTTATCCTTCATGGAAAAAACATTGTGTTATATAGTGAGTGTCACTCCTTAAAAATGTTGTTTTCTAAAAAAATATAGTTTTCGATGGAGATGGAAAAAGAGGTAGAATATTATTCCAAAATTTTTGAAAAAAATATATTTAGAATCTACGGACAAAATTTCACAAAACTCTATTTTGCATCATCTTCAAATTCCTCACGGTTTAGCCACTATAGGTTCCCGAAAGTGAAGATTTAGTTAGAAAAAATTATTTCATTATCCAGTTTGGCCAAAAATTATAAACCACTATTGTGGGATCACCCTTGTACTTTACCTTTTGGGAGTTGATGGTGTTGAGTTGTTTGACTATGCTGGGGCCATGAAAGATCTTCAATTAGGATAGCTTGGTTATAAAATTCAATGGGAGCTTTGGCAGTGATGTTGATTCATCATTTGATGATGTGATCTCCTGGGAGGGGATGTTAGATCATGATGTCATGATATGTTCCTGATTCTACAGTTAGAATTTTGACAATGGTCTTGTTTTTTCTCTTTGGACATTTTGATTATTTATCATTTGCGTGGAGATTCATGATTTTGTAGGGTTGCATTTGAAGTTGGGATAGATTGATTAGTAGATGCTCATGGACACTAGAGAAACTTGGGTGAGGCTAAGAGATCTCTTATTTATGGGATCATATGTAGAGATAATTACTCTTTGATGAGGATTTCAACATGAAGACCGAGAATTCTACACTCGGTTATGGATGTGAATCCATTATGGACCTAAAGAGAAGATTTTCATTCCTTGGTGTTGTGTGTACATGATAATCTTGTATGCCACTCTTTGTCTAATTTATAGGTGAATGATCTAAGAGTTATTTCCCACCTAATTATCAGATATATTATTTATTTTTTATCTTGTCTTCTCATATGAGTTATTCTTGAATATAAAAAATTTGAGGACTTGTTAAGAAGAAGATGCATGGTTTATAGATTTCCATTGTTCTACTTGTTTGGGTCTTGAGCTATGGATTTAGTTCTGAGGACTTCTTTCAAGAGGGACATGAAATGGTTTGTAGTTTTGGGCATATTCCCTTTGTTGTGGGAGTGATTGGTTGGTTAGATATACTGTTGGTATGATAGGTTTAGATTTAATGTTACCATGTTTCTCATTTTATTTGAATGTTAGATGTTGATATCATTTCAGTTTGGGAATGGTGAAGGAGATATTAATTTACACAACTTGGTACATGTTAGTGTAGAACAAGGATATGGTTTTATTTGTAGGTTCTCTCTTTAGTCAAAGTATTATTCCTAGATGTTTGATTTAACATGGTTGAGGGTGAAGATATTGGAAGAGCTATGAAGAATAATGGTCAGAGAGGTATTGAAACATATTTTTTTGTAGAAATTGCATATCATTGTATGTTTCCTTGATGCTTTGTAATAGATGAATTAGCCACATCCTTTATGTGTAGTACTATATATAGACTTGATATGTCTTGATCTATTTTTAGATTTGAAATTACTTGTGTAGTGGGAGTTTTTGGATGTATGTAAATTGTTATCCTCTATGATAGCTTGGTATGTTGGTTAATGTTGTGATGATGATTTTGCATGTTTCATTTGATTGGGATCTATGAGTTATGTAGTTGTGTGGGTTGATCACCCATTTGATTGTAGTGGGATGAATCGGGTGTGGACTATCTATATCCACAATATTATTTCAATGTTTATGTAGACTTATTAGTTGGCCTTGTTTATGGTCATTTATTCATTGGTATGTTGGATTGAAATAGGAGGATGGATATACAAAGAATTGATTGTAGATTTTTGGTTGGTATGCTAATGGCATGAAGTTACATCTATGTTTGGTATACCTTGGTTTGAGGTATGGTTATCTTGAATGAGTTGTAATTTTATGTGGTTGCTATTCTAGGTGGTATGAGTAAGGTAGCTACTCAGATATTTTATTATCATTTGAATTTGATGCTTATGTTCATGTAAATATTGGTGTAAGTTTTAGTGATAGTTGATATGTTTCACCTTGGCATGTTCCTTTTTTCTTCCATAGGTTTCATGTTGGAGGATGTGAAGGATTTTTTTCCTTGATGGTGGTTATCATGGTTGCTTTTGTAGGTATCCTGTTGGAGCGTGAGAGCATGGTGAAGATTTAGATGGTACATGTTTAGCTAAGGGTGAATTTACATTGTTCATGTCAAGTGGGAGAATGTTAGGATTAGGTACCATCCACCTTGAAAATCCTATGTCATATGTCATGGTTCCAAAATCTTGGAAAGTGTCTCTAGGAATTTAAGGTGTATTGGGAAAATATTTTGTAATATTAATTCTCATCATTATTTGGAATATACTCATAAGGGGTGATAGGTCCACTAGCAGCAATAAATGTGGGTTGTAGACATAAATATTTAATATTGTTTCCCCACTTGTGGACACCTAGAATGGGATAATAAAAATAAAGGAAATGATAAATAAGTGACTATTGGGATTCTCCAAATGGGTGCTTGGATAGAGGCAAGGGGTGTCACTTGGTTTTTCATCATTTATTGCATTTAATGTAATGTTTATATTCTCAAGTTTGGTTGCCCTAGTTGGAGGGAAAGTATTGGAGCCAAAGCCAGTGTCCTTTTGTATTTTGAGGAGGTAATACAAAGGTTGGGAATGTTTGGAATGAAGGGTCATCCTTGGGAACCTTTTTTAGTGCATTAGATTCCTTCACACATCTATAAAATCAGCCCGTTGGATGTAGAATTAGAGAGGAACAACTGAATGTAGTGTTACTCTATAGGAACAAGGACAAGTTGAGGCATAAGGAGGTTGTTCGTAGCTACACAAGTTTTGCCATGTTGAAGGAAAAGGAGGAAAATAAAAGTGGTTATAGTGCAATCTCACTTGTTTGATGATAATGCATACTTGGCCTCTATTCTTAGTGAAGTTTTTTCCTGCAACGATTTCTCCACGTAAATATTTTGTTATGTGATGATCTTGTGTTGCCAATTTGTGCCTCATTTCTACTATCTTATGTTGATGCTATTATTTTTATTTTATATAAGTTAACATAAGGTAATGTTTATAAGCATGTTATGCTGGTTGATTTTTGGCATCATAAAGAAGATGGATTTAATCATGGTATTTCCATTATAAGGAAACTTAATTTTTCAGATTTGCATCTAAGTTTCATATTTTCATGTTGATGTAGTTCAAGCTTTGTATCTCATCCTTTGAAGTCATATCTAGATAGAGATTGAATTTCCCAACAATCAATATTGAACCTGTTTATTTCTCATTAGGGTTCATCAAAATGTAGAGTAGGAAAAGTGATCCTAGGTCCTAATAGGATTAGCTTCTTTTCACTTGAATCCACATTTGAACATAAAATAACTATGGTTTTATGATTGGCCTACTACCACAAGGAACAATCAATCTCCTAGGGTTTTTTTCCTTTTGAGTTATAAAGAAGATAAATGTTATGTGTGTTTTAATAAGCTTATTTGGCATATAACCCTAGATCTAAAAATATAATTTAGTACATAGAACAAAATCAAAAACAAAAGAACAACTTCAGAACTAAGAATGAGATACATATATGAACATGTGATTGAAATATGATGCTTAATTATAGGGATAAGGGCATTAGGAACCATAGACTAAGATGATTCTTTTTTGGATCTAAAAACATTGAGAAGAATGTTGCAGTCTCCTCTATTTTTCCTATGACTATGAATTGAATTTTTTTTTGGATCTCACCTGCAAACATGAAAAGAGGGGGAAAGGTTGTGTTGTATAGAGGCTTTCCTAATTCAAACTTCATTTATGTATTTCTACCTCTACATATAATAATGATCAAGAGGGCATGCCCTAAGCCAAACAGAGGCCAAAGCAACAATAATTAAATGAAGTGATAAATAATAAATGACAATGTTACCTTGATGTGAAATATTTGATGAAGTGATGCCACAAAACAAGTTGCCACAAATATTGATTGACGGATTCCTTGATTGCTTGATAGACCTATAAAAGGTAGTTCAAAAAATATGATAGGTTGTTATAGCTAGCATGTAGATGATAACTCAATAATTATTCATAATTTGGAATGATTGATAATAATATCTCCTTGAACATAATTGCTTCCTCCCTCTTAATGACTTGAAAGCATGATCTTAATTGATGAAAGTGTTTTGATAAAACTATTAATTCTACCCTTGAATTGTCTTGACTAATTTTAGGCTCTTTGATTTTCCCTCCAAAATTGCTAGCTCTTGTTAGGATTAAAATGATAAAATGACTTGTATTTATATGCAATTCTTTAATTTCCTTCTAATCAATTATCAATAGTCAAAAAATAAAATTTTATTTTTAAATGTTAAAATATTAATGCCAACATATTCAAAAAAATTCCAAAATAGGTTGGCAGGGGCATTGGGTGCCCTAGTCCAAACCCATCCTTTATGGGGCCTTAAACATGTGTATTAAATATTAATATTTATTTTAAATTCCACTTCTGATTTTTTGAATATTATTGTAAAATTGGAAAACTAAATACATAATTGGGTCCAAGCACATAGGGAGGACCTAAACCTAGTGTGAAATTGTCAAGGGTGACAATTTATGATGCTACATCTTTACCAATAATCAAGTGCATAGATTGGTGATGAAGGAAGACTTCTCCATCATAAAATTTGTAAGATGATAACCACTCCTTAAAATGGAGTTAAATGGTAGGAAAATTTTGAATCAATGAGCTAATAATCAACATTGATATTATTAGAATAAATAAATAATACATCATTATCACCATCACCAGATAATTTTCGTGGAGAAATCATAGGATTTTTTTTTGTTTATTTATTCCTTATTTAAATGAATTTAACTTATTTGCAACTAATTCACATTATTTTATCTTCAAAGAATATCTTTTGAGATACAACTTGTTTTTTAAAATTTTGGATTGATAAATATCACCTATTGTCTGTCAAAACTCTTATCTAGTGGTCTCATTGAATAGATTTAAGAGGTTGAAATCCATAAGACACAACTAAATGATTCCTCATGTCTTGTTATCCAAATTTTACCAATATTTATCAAACATTATAGATGGACTTGTATCACTTGTAAGAAAATTTTATTAACCTCTTTCATTTATGATATCTTAAATCTTTAGCTTCCACATATCATACCTACTACAATGAATTTTTTCAAGATTTGAATTAGATGTAGATTCCATTATTTTCAATCCTTCAAAAATCTATTAAAAAACTTTTAAAAAATTACCACTATAGACAAAAAATTATTTAATACTTCTGGAAGGGTGTCCCTCTCTATATAGAATCAATATCTAATACCGAATGTTGTTAATATGAAGTAGACAAAATTTATAATGAAATCCTTTCTAAAGCATTGCCAATATATTTTTTATGTAAAGAACATTGGATTACCAATTAACTATCAATTGCTAATTATAAAAAAAATCATAAACAATTAAATTAAACCAAATTTACATGGATAAGTTCTTTTGAGAAAAAATCCAACATAACATAGATATTCAATAATGTATTACTATTCAACAAAAAAATACATAGAAACATAAAAAATTACCTTCAATTTGATATAATTATAATAGTGCCTATGTACTTGTAAAACATCATATGAAAATTATATTGCTAAGCTCCTATATAGGGTATATTGATACAAGAAATTATATGAGGTTTACAAAATAAGATACAAATTGTATGGACCCATACTAGTTTCCTAAAATGGCTTCATGCAAAAATTCCATGCTCAATTTATATGGGAAACCTCTCAAAATATTAAATGTAGCTCTCATTTTGTAAAATATAAAAAAATAACCCAAGACTAAAATAGTAACCATTATGAACATGTTTTATTTGTAAACTTGGTATACATTTCAAGGTAGGCATCTAATTTTTCCTCCATGTATGGATATTAACCCTATTAACAAGTTGAAATATACTCCATAACTCCCCTAGGTGCATAGGAAATAAAATCTAGAATAAGTGGTTGTTATAGCCACCACTACCAACTACACCTCTATAAAATCCATTACAAATATATCCCAAATAAAATAATAATAATAAAATATTAGATCACAACCACCTATGGATTTTTCCAAGTACCCTCTCTGAGATGTTTGGATACATGGAATTAAATATATATTAGGATTGCAATTAAATTTCACACCATCTTAACATATATTTCATTCTCTCTTCCTATTTATCTTTTTCTCTATCTATCTCTTTATCTCTACTTCAATATCTTTATATCTCATCCTCTACCTCTCCCTCAATAGTGAATAATTTGGTACAAATAAAGATGCATAATAAAGAGATAAAGAGATGAAAATATAGAGAGATAGATGAAGAGAGGGTGAAAGGGAGATTGAGAGAAAGATAAATATAAAGATGGTTAAATAGAGAGGGAGAGAAATATAAATATGGATAAAGAGAGGAAGAGAGAGTGGGGAAGAGAGATATAAAGAGAGACAAAGATATATAAAGATAGAGAGGGAGGAAGAGAGAGATACAGAGAGATACGGAGATAGAAAGATACAGAGATAGAGAGTTATAGAGGGAAAGATATATAAAGGAAATGAGAGAGGGGTAGAAAGGGACATAGAGAGTAGAAGAAATAGTTTGAGAGGAAGGGATAAAGAGAGAGAGAGGGAGAAAAATAGGTATAGAGAGACCAAAAGAGGGATAAAGAGAAAGAGAGATAAAGGAAATGGGTGAAGAAGTAGGGAGAGAGAATATGGTCTATTTTATTTAACAATATAAATTTCTCCTGTAAAAACATAAACCACATGAAGTTAAAATATTGTTTGGCACTACTAAAATACTTTAATAGAATTATTAGAAATAAGTAAACAAAAAAAAGGTACTCAAAAAATAAGACTTAATAAATTAGTAAAATGCTTACAAATTATAAAAATCATGTGTCATTATTCCAATTCAATTCAACCAACCATGTTAGTCTATTCTACACCTTATCTTTTCAATTATTTCTTCATGGTTAGAGATGAACTTTATTTTGAAGACCTAAAATACTAAGAGAGGTGTGTGAATCAATATTCTATTAAACCATTCAAATATTAGCCATACAATTACTAAATCATATTCAATTGTTACAAGGAAAGAAAGCTTGAAACAACCACAACATCACATAACACATGAACACCAAGATTTTTACGGGGAAAACCCAAAATGGGAAAAACCACGTTGAGGGTTAGCTCATAATATATTATAACTGGTTATAAGATATTATAGAAGTTCTCACTATAGGTGTAATCAATATCCAAGTGGACTCACTACCCACAAAGAAATAGATAGAAGAAAGAGGGGTGGCTTACGAACTATTTTGAACTATTACAAATTTCATCTACAATATGCAAGATTATAGTTCCAATGAAGTGAAATATTAATCTTTGCACTGATCTAAATCAATGCTCTACTCTTCTCTATATTTGCACACCTTGAAACTCAATTGACAAAACTCTAATCAAACTCATAAAACACATGCATGTCATGCACAATACTTTTCATCTATCACAATATCTCTCATCTATACACCCACATCAAGTGTTACATCAATTAGGTCGACCTAATTGGATGTAACACACACAATTCAACTTGTTGGGCCCAAAACATTTCATCCAACCTTTGTGACATAATTAAAAATTCACAATATCTTAAGATAGGTTGGTATGGACCTATAATAGATCCCACATAAGAGTGCAACACATATTAAGCCTTTGCATAATCATCAAATGTGTTTGGTTGGCATGACATAGGACCTAACCCAAAAACCTTTCAATTGTACATCCATTTTGCAACACGTGGACATCAAAACATGATACCATATATAATTCAAGCTCAACTAACATATAGAAACTTAAATTCAAAAGTGCAACATTGAAGATTCATCCATGGAAGAGTGTGGAATCTCCTACATCGACACATCGTACAAGAAATGATTGTAAAATGACAAAGTGAAATCTATTATACATAACTTCCAAACTACTTCACTAAACAAGATGAAATATTGGATTTAGATTCCTCAAAAAACCACAAAAATTAGGTTAGAAGCATAGCAAAAAAATTCCTTTACAGAGTAGTATGGACCCAAAAACTGATGCAGTGTTACCTTGAACTGGTAGATCTAACACTTAGTCAAATTTCCACACCATTGAACTTTCTGGACTAGCACACCATGCATAAATGACTTCCTCAACACCTCAAAAACTTATTAGGATTATCTAAAGTGATCCACAACAATGTTGACATCAACGAAAACACTATATCATGCATTATGTACATACCATGCTCATGTTTCCAACTAGCATCACCAATGCCAATCTCCTCAAACTTCCAACAATCTCCCCCTTTTTCATTCATGGAAACATGCCAAAAACTCCAAAAATTCTCTAATACTCTCCCCCTTTGACATCAAGAGAAAAGGGTACCTACCAAACTATTCTAACTCTTACTAGAACTCCCCCTGAGAGATATGCGCATATGCAAAAACAAAAAAAGAATGTACCGACTCCCCCTGAGTCATATACTAAAGAAAAAGCTAAAAAAATGTTCTATTTGGTCTACATATTTACAAGTAGACTGAATGTAGATATTGAAAATAAATAAAAGAATAAAAGATAGGTCAAGTAGAGGTGGTTGACACCTGCAACTTCTTCAATTGATCTTCCTAGGCTTTCCCACCAAGTTCCCATCCATTCTTGGCCTCCACAAGCAACATATTTTCTATTTCAAATTCCAACAAAAGTTCTCCTCCTTATAGAGTAGCAGGTATTAGATTCATCTTCTTTGCATTATCTACATTGAGAAGAACTCTTGAAACAAGTGTAAGTTTGGGATTAACTTTATCCCTTACCTCTCCAAACTATAGAATAATATATTATTTTTGTGTCTATAGATGGAAGAAATTCTTGTGAAGATTCTTTATGGTATTCCTTGTTACATAGGTGAGGTCAAATATTGGGTCATATGCACTGGAGGTGGCATTGATTTGAGACTCAATTGAGTCCATATCATTCCTTATGTATTGCATGGCTCTAGGCCACTTCATTCCATACTAAAGTAGTGTCTTAGCCTCATCCACACACCCTTCAACATCCTTCAGTAATTCTAAAAATTTCTTATGTGCAATATCACATTTCTCTATGATCTCCAACACCCTTTTATCAATGATCCTCTTCTCGACCTCTTTCTTAGCTTCTACTTTCAATCTAGATGCATATGTTTTGAAAGAATCAATTAGCAGTTTAAATTTTTCCATACTAGAGAGTGTAGTATCCACATGTGATCTGAGTATGATATCCTAAAAAGATTTAATTTCCTCATCGATTAGCTCTTCACTCGTTTGATGTGATTCAATTATCTTCTTCCTTACGGATGTATGGAACAAGTCTCCTAGCTGAAGCTTGTGAATAGGAGAGATCTTGTTCAAATCAACATTTCCTTGATTCACTGGCAATTGCAATAGTTGGTGAAGAAAATAGGTTGAACACTTAATAGATTTCTCAAAGAATCTCTAGAGGAGCCGAAAGGTTTACCAAAATACTTTTCAGTCTCCACATCCTTACTCTTTTCCTTTATAGTCTTTTCAGAGTCAAATATTCCAACCTTTTCTGCACCTCTGGATGCATCCTTGTCCTTAACATATTATTTCTCATTCTCTTCTTCCTTCTCTTCATGCTCTTTTACATGTTCTTCATCAACTTTCTCTTCTTCATGTTTTGCACAATTATTTTTATCATCAACCTTGTTAGATTTCTCTCCCTCTTTTGTATTTTAGTGTTTATCGAAGGAGTGAATTCATCATTTTGCACTAGAGGAGGAGTGGGGGAATTTTCTTTTTCAATGTCTTCTTTGATCATTGCACCTTCATCATTTTATTTTTCCTTATCCTCCACTTTTGAAGGAGTGTTGTGTATTGCAAATTCCTCATCAACATCATGCTCATGTTGAGAATCATCTATATGTACTTCTTCCTCTACATTGGGTTTCAGAGCACTGGTATCAAAATTGATTTCTTCTTTTTCTACCAAAACAAGTCCTAGCTTCAAAACAATCTCCTTGGCCTTGTCAAATCTCTTCTTTTAGATCCAATCAAAGTCATCTTTGTATTTCCCCATTAGGGTGGTTACCCTTCTCTTTGTTCTTAGCTCCTTATTGTATATTGTGGCCAATGTGGCTCTGCCTACTTTGGACAATGGAGCACCAGCTCTTTCTAGAGCTTCTTCCCTTAGCTTAGATTCTTCCTCAATAGCCTCTTGTCTTCTTTCTAGTAAAATATTCCACAAGTTATTAGGAATATCCTTCCTAATGTTCTACATATCCATTTTTAGTACCACAATATACTTGATAATTGCCTCAATAATGGTGGCCTTGTCTACCTCATTTAAATCCATGTACAACTCTAAAGTCTCCTTCAACATTTCATTTTTCAAAATACTGTTGAATAGTGCCTCTAACTTCATTGGGGCATGAGATCTTACCGGTTTAGATTTCTTATTTTCCTTTCTTTTACCCAGATTCATCTTTCCTTCTTCAACATTATTATTCTCTAGTGAAGCCTTCTTGGCTTCCTTCTTATTTTATCTTATATGAATTTTAAATGCCTCTTTCTCTTTTCCAACTTCCTCTTCACTCTTGGTGTCAATTATGCAAATTCTTTTCCTTTTGGTGCTAGCTTCACCCAGTGAAGCCTCTTTTTTGCCTCTCCAAACCAACTGTGGTCCTTATTCTTCCAGTTCTTCCTATTCTTCTACAACATTAATGCCTATGATCTTTTCTCTTGTTTACCTTTTTTTACTCTTTTTCTTGCAGGGATAGTAGGGGGTGTTGTGGTGGTGGTCAACTTCATCTCTTCCCTGCTAGCATGTACAACCGGAGGGAATTTCTCCCTTATCAAAGGACTATTAGTAGATTTTCTCTTCTCTCTAGTAGAAGGTAAATCCCTAGAGTATTTTTAGATAGAGGGAGGTGTGGTAGAAAATATACCTAATCTTCTTGTGCTCCATGATGCTTCTCCTACACCCTTATATGCTCTTTCTCTTTCCCTTACATACTTTACCTTTTCTTTTGACAAACTCAATTCTTGATCATATACATCAACAATTTTTTCAACATTTTTCCTCATCACAGGTTCTTTTTTCCTTAGGCTTTCCACCAAGTATTTTTCTTCATGTCCCATACCTTGGCTTGTTTGCATCCTTTGGACTCTTCAATAAAATTCCAGCCAACCTATGATCTCTTGTTTAGTAACTTCATATGCTAGAGGGGGAATCCACACACTTCTTGATTCTATAGCTTCCATCATGCATTCATCAGTTGATACCAGTAAAGTGATGTCATTGTGGTAATTCTCAACCATTGTCTTTGGAATTGTCTACTTTTAATGCATTCTTCTCTACAAAGGAATAAAGAAATAAAAAAAGTGATTCATCTTGTGTTGTTACATCTCCAAGAATTCTCATTCATTCTATAATTTTTATTTCAATAGGTCTTCCACTTGCCCAATTTACCTTTCCAAACATTGGAAGTTCCTTCAAAAAGTAGAAAAGTAGAAAAATAACCAAGGTTCCATACATGAATACATACTTGTCCTTTGTTAGCCTCAGATTCTCCATTAACTATTTCCTATGAAACTCACACAAGTCATAGTACTATTCTCAATCATTTCATGTGCCACATTGATTGCAATGGTAGAAACAAAGTTATCCTTATTTGTGAAGTAGATTTTGTATCTAATGACCATGGAAACATATCTAACATTAGGTTTTCTAATTAGATTCACTTTTAGAGCCATCTTATCATATGTATCTCATGTTTTCTCCAATACCACTTCATTCTTGATAGGTTTTAATACAAGAATAGGTGCGATGGAACACAAACCAGTAACTTCCCTTATTAATTTTTTATTATCATGTTGGGCATATCATTCCACACAAACTAGTTGTGAACTCTACTCAAATAAATTTTGATATACTCTTCATAGTAGTAGAATTGAGGAAACCATTTCCAAACATCCAATTTCTTCTTGACTAGGTTTTTGTATTCTAACTTCATATTGAAATTATCATATGTTAACTCATTTTACCATATATCCCCTAATTTAGGGTTAGTATTTTCTTCCATTTTTTCATGAATATAAGCCCTAATATCCTCAATTGGTAAAACCCCATATGGAATGTGTGATAGTGTGCCTACTGGGTCATCCTCTACAACTTTTGGAGAATATCTCTTAAATTTAGGTTGTGGTTTGTCTATAACCTTTACCACCTTTAGTGTAGCCATTGCAATATGTATTCAAATATAATTTCAAACAAGAATTTTAGAAAAATAGGGCATGCAAGATTTTCTAAATATCTTTTACACCATTTTTCAATCTAGGGTTTCAATGCTTGGAATCACTAATCACCTTTTGCATTCCAAATTTTCTTCTCACTTCTCTTCTTCTCTTAAAATTATTTGTGAAATAAAATTTCCTTTGATGCAGGAGCATCGAGTGGTGTAAGGGAAATCTTGCATCATCCAAAAATATATTTTCTTTTTCTTAGCTTTTTGTAGATGTTTTTGTATTTCTAGATACTCTTTTCATCGAATAAGAATTCCCAACTTTCAAAACTACTTTTCTGCTTTTTCTGGTCAACTACTATTTTTTAGAAATTATGAATTTGAAGGAATGAGGAGGAAAAAATTTATGGAAATATTCAAGATAGAAAAATAAGCACTTTGGTGAAAGAATCAGGCCAAGATCATTCTCAGTTTGAAAGTTATTCAAGTTTCAGTTTCCCAAAATTTCCCTGAAAAATCTTCTGAGTCTAGTTTGAGGCACTAAATAGTCCTGTATGGGCCCATAAATTGTTATAACTAGTGGAGAAGGTTTTTAGCACATTCTACACTCTGATACCTTTCCAACGGTTAAAACAATTTGTCAAATGGAGTCTCGGATCAAAGGTTATGCCTTCCGGAAATTGGTCAATTTTTGGAAAATTGCCAATTTTGGGATTGTGACTCAATTTCTAAATTTCAATTTTCAATTTTCATCGCCCAATTGCATAAATTAAAATTTTAAATTTTATTTTTGGCTCCAAGCCATAAAATAGCTATTTAGGACTCATTTTATAAACTCTTGGGTATTGGGAAAAAGAGAAAGATTATATTGGGGAAAAGGGGTTTCGCTTTTTAGTAATAGTAAAGTTGTATGTATTGCAGCCTATGAGTATTCAATCCTTTGGAATGAAATTTCTCTGTAATGAGAATATATTTCCCATAAATAAATAATAATTCTATCTTTCTTCTATTGTATGCTTTTTTGAATCTCAGGTTGTGACTCTCATCAAGTGGTATCAGAGCGAGGTTGTTCCTAAGCCTATGGAAAGATCACCAATTGTGAGGTAGTCTACACAAGGACTTGTGGTTGTGCGTCAAGGTCAAGATGCCTCTAAGAGTGATGCGCAGTAGGCATGGTGGTGCCAGAACTACTGGTGGGAGAAATGCTATGGTAAATGGGGGTTTCAGAGCTCTCTAGAGACAAATCGATGAATTGTAGGAAGAGTTGAGAAGAGGGTTAAACCCAAGAAGAAGGGAAGAGAGTGAGGATGAAGAAGATGTTGAAGATCCAACTGAGGATGATACAAAAGATGAAGAATATTGAAATAAAGATAAGTTATTAAGGGATATTTCCAAGATAGGAAAGAGACCCAAAATTAAAGTTCCCAGTTATTTCAAAAATCTGAACCCGAAAGAGTTAATCAATTGGATTAACAAGATGGAGGAATATTTTGAGTATGAAGAGATAGAGGATCTAGATCAGGTCAAGTTTTCAAAAACAAAATTGAAGGACCACACCAATATCTAGTGGAAAAAGGTCCAATTGGAAAGAAATAAGAGAGGAAAAGGAAAGATCACTAGATGGGATTGCATGGTTGATAAACTAAAGAAGTAGTTCATTCCAATGGACTACGAGTTGGATTTTCTAAAGAAGTTTTAAGGGTTGAAGCAAGGAAGAAATTTTGTGAAGGAGCATACAGAATATTTTTACAAAATGATTATTAGAATAGGCCATGCATAGGCCAACAAAGAGAAGGTAGCCCATTACCTTAATGGGTTAAGGCCAAGTAGTCAGGAGGAGCTAAGCTTGGTTAGAATGACCACCATTGAGGTGATGTACTAGTTTGCTTTGAAGGTTGAAGAAAAGTTGAACAAGAGGTTTGATGGAAAGAAAAAAGGATGAGGAGGTCAAGGCGAAAGGGTTGGTGGAAGATCCTTTGGGAATCGAAATGAGGATCAGAAGAAAATTGAAGATGTGGGTACTAGTCAAAGTCAGAAGAATGAAAATTCCTACAATCCTCATGATTAAAACAATGGTGAAGAAAGAGGAAGAGGAAGAGAAATACCTAGACTAGGATTGAGGAGAGGTGGTTTCAGAGGAACCTATTTTTAATGTGGGGAAGAAGGGCATCGAGCTTATGAATTTCCACAACACCAAAGAAGGACAAACAAAAGACTGGCAGGTCATGCAAGAGTTGCACATATAGACGAGGAAGCTCAGTCTGAGCATTTTGATGATGCTGAAAGGGGAGAAACCCCTATTGTCATGAGAACCCTACTGAATGAGGTGAAGGAATGAGACCAGAGGAAGAGTCTATTTCACACAAGGTACAAATGTGAGGATAAATGTTGTGATGTCATTATTGACAATGGAAGCACATATAATTTGGTGTCAGAAGAGATGGTCATGAAGTTAAAGCTAAGGAGGTAAAGGCATCCACATCCATATTGTATTGCCTAGTTATAGAAGGACCACAAGGTTCTAGTCAATGAATAATTCCTAGTGAAATTCAAGATTGGCAGTTACCACGATGAGGTATTGTGTGATATCATCCCCATGGATGCATGTCATATGTTTTTGGGGAGGCCATGGAAATTTGATAGACATGTTGTACATGATGGCCATGCTAACACTTATTCCCTGACGAAGGATGTAGTCTGCCATAAATTAAAACCCCTGAAGGAGGTGGAAGAAAAGGTATGTAGTAGTGCTAGAATTTGTTTTGTTGATCAAACAATTTTTTGGAAGGCATGAAACACAAATGCATGTGTTTTTCTTTCATACCTAGAATGGATAGAGAAGGAAGTGAAGACGTTCCAATAGAAGTTTCAAATTTGTTGAATGAGTTTCAAGAAATTGTGTCTGATAATGTGCCTAAAGTTTTACTGCCAATAAGGAATATTAGTTATCAAATTGACCTAATCCCTAGAGCCATTTTGCTGAATAAGGAAACTCATAGAATGACTCGTACAGAGAATGAAAAGTTGAAAAAACAAGTCCAAGAGTTTTTAAGAAAAGGATTAATTTGAGAGAGCTTGAGTCCATGTGTAGTACTTGTAGTATTGGCACCAAAAAAGGATGGGGAATGGATGATGTGTATAGACTCTAGGGCCATAAATAAGATAACAATCAAGTTCAAATTTCCCTTGCCAAGAATGGATGACTTGATGGGTTGTTTGAGTGGAGCTCAATACTTCACGAAGATAGATCTGAAGAGTGGATATCACCAGATCCATATTAGGGAGGGTGATGAATGGAAGACCATCTTCAAAACCAAAGAAGGCTTGTACGAGTGGTTACTTATGCCTTTTGGGCTAACCAATGCATTGAGCACATTTATGCAGCTCATGAACAAGGTATTGTAGGAATTTTTGGGAAAATTTGTTATTATGTATTTAGATGATATTTTCATTTTCATTGAGACACTAGATGAGCATATAATGCACATTCTTAGATTATTTGAGATGTTAAGAGAGGATAAATTATTGATTAACTTGAAGAAGTGTAGTTTTGTGAAGAAGGAATTAATGTACTTGGGGTTTGTTGTCTCGACAAAAGGTCTTAAAATGGACCCATAGAATTTGAAGGCTATTCTGGAATGACCTACCCCAAGAAATCCTACTAAGGTGAGATCTTTCCATGGTTTGGCCAATTTTGACAAGAAGTTCAATAGAAATTTTAGTAGTATTTGTGCACCCCTGACTGAAACAATGAGAGGGGATAGAAAATAGTTCAAGTGGAGCACTGGAGCATCAAATTTTTTTTGACATGTTGAAGAAGAAGGTGATAGAGAAACCCATTTTAGCCCTTCCAAATTTCAATACGATGTTTTAGGTGGATTGTGATGCTAGTGGTAATGCCATTGGAGTTTTTTTAAGCCAAGACGATAAGCTCATTGCATATTTCAGTGAAAATTTAAATGATGCAAAGAAAAGGTATATTGTGTATGATCAAGAATTGTATGTAGTAGTTTAGGCATTAAAGCAATGGAGGAATTATCTATTTCCAAAGAAGTTTGTTTTGTATATTGATCTTCAAGCATTACAGTACCCCAATAACTAGAGAAAATTAAATCAGAGACATTTCGAATGGGTAGAATTTTTGCAGAGTTATAATTTTTCTTTGAAGCATAGGAGTGGGAGGTCTAACAGGGTTGTAGATGCCTTGAGTAGGAGGCAGACATTGTTGAAAGAAATGTAGATTGAGGTGGTTGGGTTTTGCAAAATCAAGACCTTGTATCCTAAAGATCTTGATTTTATAGAAGCTTGGAAAGCTTGCAAGGAGCCTATTACATTAGACAAGAAAAAATAGTTGGATTTTATAATGCAAGATGGCATGTTGTTTAGGGGAATCCAAATGTGTATTCTAAGGAGCTCCATGAGATAGAACTTGATTAAGGAGAAGCATAGTGGAGGAATGGTAGGACACTTTGGTCGAGATAAGACTTATGCCATTATTAGTGAACATTATTATTGGCCTCAGTTATCACAAAATGTGAAGAGATTTGTGCAAAGTTGCAGAGTATGCCAGAGGGCTAAAAAAATGAGCTAGAACATAGGGCTATATCAGCCATTACCTATAACAGAGAGGTCGTGGGAAGATATAAGTATGGACTTCATTCTTAGTTTACCAAGGACATAGAGAGGAAATGACAATATTTGTGGCGGTTGATAGGTTTTCGAAGATGGCACATTTCATCCCATGCCAGAAACCTGTGATGCTATCCACATTGTTGATTTGTTCTTTAGAGAGGTGGTAAGACTACATGGTCTACCAAAAAGTATAGTTTCAGATCGTGAAACCAATTTTGTTGGGTACTTTTGGAGGACCTTGTGGAAGAAATTGAGGAGAGAGTTGAAGTTCAGTTTTGCACACCATCTCTAGACTGATGGGAAGACTGAGGTATGTTGGACTCAAGGAACACTAAGAGGGGGGAGGTGTTAGGAATTGTAAGTAGAAAATATCAATTAAATGCAAATATAGATTAAATAGAGGAATGAAAAACATAGAAATAATAAAAACAAGAGACAATATTTAATGTGGTTCACCCAAACTTAGGCTAGGCCCACCAACATAGAGTCCAATATTATTATCTAGTAAATCAAACCGATTACAACCAGTAATCCTGGCAACTCAATACCATTGCAAATGCTACAAATATAATGTCAACAGAAACCCAAACCCTTAGCCTTTTATCAAGACTTATAGGGAGCTCGCCATGGGTACTGCCCCTTGACCCCATCTTTGAGGTGCTTCCCCCAAACCCCCAGAAGGGGCACTGCCCCTTGACACCATTAAATAATTTGGGGAGAAACTACACCAATAAAAGTGGGGAAAATTTAACCTTGGAGTCTGATAAGGCTCCATATACCAACAGGGGGGTGAATTAGTGTTCAACAAAATTTAAATTGTAATCCAAATCTTAAACCATTTACAACATTTCAATAAAAGTAAGGTGCAACCATATGAAGGAAACAATAAAAATACTATAACACCAATATTTTTACGTGGAAACCCTCTAAGGGGAAAAACCACAGTGGAGGATAATCCATAATTTATACTCTATTAAAAGTATGAAGAAAAAGGGAATGGACTTGCATTCAGATACATTGCCTAGAGCTCATTGCTCAAAATCAGGAAGGCTCACTACCTTACAAAATATTTGGATTACAAAAAAGAGTTGAACTAAGAAGGTAACATCTAAAAATGCTTGGTTTCAGTTTAGGTGAAGCTCATAGATTAGATTCTGGACCTTTTGTCAAATTCTACACTTCGCTCTACTTTGCCTTAATTCGCTTCACAAAACTCCTCTTCTGCTCAACTAAAATTGCTCAACTGATCTTCTGATATTTGCACACACATCAATACACATCGAACTCACACCATGCATCCAAAATGAATTAACCAATATCTTATTTATATCTGCTATCAAAGAATTCAATCACTATATGTTGGCTTCAATAGAAATAGAAAATATCTTTCAAATGTCAACTCAGATCATGAGTAATCTCTAATACACATCCACATAAGTTAGCCAAACTATATCTAGGAGCCAAAACAAAATTTCCAACACAAGAATACCCTAATTAATTATATCTCAAATATCTGCAACATGCCATATTCACTAAGTTAGCCACCATGAGCAGAAAATCATCCTACTGGATCTCCTAACTTGTACACCGATTAATGCAAAATTACAAAACTTAACAATAAGGTAACATAGATACTTAAAAAATTTCCCCAAGATCCACAACTCAAAATGATGATCCGATGAAGCATACAAATCGACATACTAATTGGATACCCTGTTCTCCATTCTTACTTCTAGTAATACTCTGTTCTTAACTTTTCCTATCATTATGAACAAATCCTTATTTGCGGACCGAAAAAATGACTTAGGTTGCCATCAATGACAACACTAGAAGCCATATTCCAAAAATCAAGCCATATTCCAACAATCTCCCCCTTTGGCATTGATGTTAACGCTTAGTGAAAAATGACTAAGTGTTGGAACCAATATGATTATGCTGCTGGAGTACAAAATTTCAAAATTTTAGAACACAACTCTCCCTTAGAATGATAAGGAATTTTTCACTACTCTTTCTCCCCCTTTGGCATCAATGACAAACATGTTTTGGATCTCCACCCTTGCTAATTCAAAAATTTGAACAAAATTTGAAGAAATACGTTTGCTACTCGAGTTAGAAAATTATCTTAAACTTTTCTTTCATTTCTAGAAGAAATTTCATCTCAGCTTCTACTGAAATCCCAATGATTAAGATCAACTTGTTGTTCTCAGATGTCCAGTTGATAATCTAGATGAGAGATTCTGGAATTGTGATTGCCTCTTCTAATTTCTCTCCTTTTCTCAGAACCTCAATTAACTACTCAATTTTGCATTCGGTTAAATCCTTCACTTTCCAAAAGGTGTATGCTCAGACTGCAACTCTTGAATCCTTTTCTTGACCATGCCATCTAGATCCTAAAACATGTTATAATCCTATCCAATCTTGTTCAACTCAGATTCAATTTTCTCTAACTTATCTTTGTATCTCCCAACTGCATGAGGCCAACATCGACAATAGTTGTAGATATTATTTGCTTTATTTATGCATTGTCTCAACACATGAATTTTCATTTTTAGTTAGGTAAGAGATAGCTTGAATTTCTCCTTCAAATATAGAATTATTTCTAGCTCTTTCCTATATTGGGACTCAGAGACCATGCTTCCTTAATACACTCAATCATTTCTTTAGGGAACACATTCTACAACTCTCGAATCCAATGCTATTGTGCAAAAAATAATTACTTAGTGTACTCTCGATCAGGTCCTATTCATATTAGGGTCTATCAAACCATATGTCAGCAATTTTTTGCATCCCATCTTTCCCCTGAATAAGCTATAGTATCTTTGCTTTGGATAAAACACCATCTTCTTCACTTCCTTCTACCATTACTACATCCAGTTCAATTGATTCTAGTTCTTCCCTTGGAGTGTACTCACCAGATTCCTCAACTGGTATGTCCACAATCACTTGCTCTTTACCTTTTCCTTCAAATTTTGGAGTCTTGTGTGCTGGAGGAGTGTAATCAACAATCTCTTGTGCTCTTTTCTTCTTCCTCTCCAACTCAACAAAAGAGGATCCAACTTCTAGTGCTTTTATCAAAATGGAAATGCTAATTTCTCCAAACTTCCCTAGCAATTCTTTAAATAAGTTTGCATACTCTTGCTCACAATTTTCCATAGTATTAGAATGTTCAAAAATCTATTTACAAACTGGTTCATTCTCTTTCCACACAACATTATCAATCTGGGGCAAGCAATTCAGAAAATACATCACAAGACATATGACCAAGGTACCAAACCTGAAGGGGTAATTTGATGAATTCACCATTGAATTGACTTTACTCCTTTGAAATTCTACTGTAGAGTCTCTCCTTCTATTCTTCTTAAATGCAAGGTGACAAATGAGGGTTCCAATACCCTTTTATAATTCACACACCTAACCTTTTTACCGCATTAAATTCTTTTCCCTGGGTGTTCTGGATACTCTATTTTCTCAGACAACAAAAGAATAATTCATCTATAGACCTACTTCTCAAATTTCTGCACAAGTGATCATCGATACATTTGTAAACTATTAGAACAACTACTGACACTTTCTTACATTCTAGTGCCAACTACTGATAGGGGGACAAAGGATTTTCTTGAAAAACTCCCCTAAGCCTATGGCCTAAGATCAATTTTTGGAGGAATTACCAAAAGAAAATTCTGGTGCGGGCTTATTTCCTTCATCAGACTCACTCTTCCTTACCCATGTTTTCTTCATCTAATCTCTTATTTCTTCCACAGTCACTTTCCCCTTTCCTTTATCATCTTTCTATGGAATTTTTCCTTTGTATACCAGACCTCTTCTATCCATGTTTATGTTCCTGTAGAATCTTGCAATGTGACCAAATCTATTGCAATTATAACACACAAGATTTCTTTTTCTAGACCATTCATTCCATTTATTTCCTCTTAATCTGCATTGATTAGAAATATGTTGAAATCTTCCACAGGTGTAGCACTTAACATTCCTTACATTGATAGATATACTTCTACATTCAATTGACTTTTGACCAAACTTATTACAACTAAAACACTGACTAGGAAATGATGGAATGCTTGGATTTATTTTACTTCTATGCTGAGAAGCCATATGACCAAATTTATTACAAGAAAAGCAATGACCATGAAAATTTTGAGAATTAGGTTGTCTTATTAGATACCTTCTGCCTTTGTTCATCTTATTTCTTTGCCTAGAATCCTTATGTTCAAATCCTGAGCTTTCTCCCTTCTCATATCCAAGTCCTCGATTGTCATTTGCATCCTTTTGTCTATTAGTCAGCTCATCAAGCTTAGTAGAACTGATCCTAAACTTCTTATATTCATTTGCAGTAGTGAGTTCATCTCTGAGAATAATTATCTTTCTTCTCTTGTTCATTATTTCTGGATTGTTGCAGTTCAATTTCCAACTAAATGAATCCACTGCTAACTCTGCTCCATTCTTTAGATTTTTCTTTTAAGGACTGGGCTAGATTCTCCTCATTCTTCTTCCTTTCTTCAATCTCCTTTGTTAGCTTCATCGCCATAGATTCCATCTCAAGGTTTAGAGTAGCATTGTTTCTAGCAAGCTTTTCACATTCCTCAGTTATTTCTTTTAGGATTTGATTCAAGTGAACATCTTCCAAGCATTTACTTTCTTTTTTCTTCAGCTGGTCACATAGTTCCTTTCTCTTTTCTCTTGACTCATTGATTTTCTCCTTCAATGATTGAATGAATTTTTCAGCATCCTCAAGATTTGGTTTTAATTCCAGGACTTCTACTTTAGACTAATCAAGATCATCAAGTGCCACCAAAATCCATTGTTGAAGACCACTAGAGTCCATTGTATTCCAAGATCCACCTCAAGTTGTTAAACTTCTGCAGAGAAAGCTCGTGCTGATACCAATTGTTGGACTCAAGGAACACTGAGAGGGGGGTGAATTAGTGTTCAACAAAATATAAATTGTAATCCAAATCTTAAACCATTTAAAACATTCAAATAAAATTAATGTGCAAGCATACGAAGGAAACAATAAAAAAACCATAACACCAAGATTTTTATGTTGAAACCATGTAAGGGGAAAAACCATAGTGGAGGTTAATCCAAAATTTATACTCTATTAAAAGTATGAAGAAAAAGGGAATGCACATGCATTCGGGCACACTGCTCAAAATTAGGAAGGCTTTTCCTTACAAAATATTTGGATTACAACAAAGAGTTGAACTGAGAAAGTAGCATCTACAAATGCCTGGTTTCAGTTCCGGTGAAGCTCATATATCAGATTCTAGACCTTTTGTCAAATTCTACACTTCACTTTGTTCTGCTTTAATTCGCTTCACAAAAATCCTCTTATGCTCAACTAAAAATCACTCAACTGATCTTTTGATATTTTCACACACATCAATACATATCAAACTCACGCCATGCATCCAAAATGAATTGATCAATATTTTATTTCTATCCGCTATCAAAGAATTCAATCACTATATGTCGGCTTCAATAGAATAGAAAATATCTTTCAAATGTCAGCTCACATCATGAGTAATCTTTAATGCACATCCACATAAGTCAGCCAAACCATAGCTAGGACTCAAAAAAAAAATTTCAACACAAGAATACCATAATTAATTATACCTCGAATATCCACAAAATGCCATATTCACTAAGTTGGCCACCATGAGTAGAAAATCATCCTGTCGGATCTCCTAACTTGTATACCGATTAATGCAACATCACAAAACTTAACAATAAGATAATATAGATACTTAACAACTTTCCCCAAGATCCACAACTCAAAATGATGATTTGGTGAAGCATACAGATCGACATACTAATTGCATACCTTTTTCTTCATTCTCACTTCGGGTAATACTCTATTCTTAACTCTTCTTACCGGTATGAACAAATCCTAATCTGTGGACTAGGAAAATGACTTAGGTTGCCATCAATGACAACACTAGAGGCCATATGCCAACAAGGTAGTGAATAGGAGTTTGGGTAACCTAATGAGATGCTTGGTAGGAGATAAACCTAAGGGATGGGACTTGATCTCACCCTAGGAAGAATTTTCTTACAATAATTATGTCAACTGAAGCACTGGAAGATCACCATTCCAAATTGTGTATGGAGGCAGTCCCAAAACCACTCTAGAATTGAGGAAAATGGACCAAGAGAAGAAGACAAGTACTGAAGCTGAGGAATTTAAAGAGCACATCAAGAGCTTACATGAAGAGGTAAGGGAACACATTAACAAGATGAATATATAGTATAAGGCTAAGCCAGATCAAAAGAGGAGGTATAAGGAGTTCCAAATTGGTGATGAAGTTATGGTTTACTTGAGGAAAGAAAGGTTTCTAGTGTGAATCTTCAACAAGTTGAAGATGCAAAAATTTGGTCCCTATAGAATTTTGGAGAAACATGATTGAGGGAACACATATGAGGTGATTTTTCCAGATGGAATCAATATTTCCCTTGTGTTCAATATTGCAGATTTGATAGAGTATCATGAAGGTGACACAGAGGATGGATCAATAATGGAACAATGTGGCATTCCTGCACCTAATTCAAAGAGGGAGGAGATTGAAGCAATCCTGGATAGCCATGTAGGGAGGAGTCCAAAAATAGGTAGTATGAAGAATATCTGCTGAAGTGGAGAGGAAGACCTGTGGAAGGTTCATCATCGCTGTCTAAGGTAGAGGTTGATTGTTTGGGTTTTCCTCAACCATCTGAGACATGAAGTGGTCACTTCTCAAATTACCCTGGGTGTCTAATGCAGGAGCATCTAGTAGTGTAAGGGAAATCCTACGTCACCCAAAAATATCTTTTCTTTTTTTAGCTTTTTGTAGATGTTTTTGCATTTCTAGATACCCGTGTCATCGAATAAGAATTCCCAACTTTCAGAATTACTTTTTTGCTTTTTCTTGTCAACTACAATTTTTTAGAAATTATGAATTTGAAGGTGTGAGGAGGAAAAAAATATTGGTAAGCTTCAAGATAGAAAAATAATCACTTTGGTGAAAGAATTAGGCTAAGATCATTCCTAGTTTGAAAGTTATTCAAGTTTCAGTTTCCCAAAATTTCCCTAAAAAATATTCTGAGTCTAGCTTGAGGCACTAAACGGTCTTGTACAGGCCCAAAAATTGTCAGAACCAGCAGAGTAGGTTCTTAGCATGTTCTACACTCCGCGACCTTTCCAACAGTTCAAATGGTTCGTCAAATGAAGTATTGGATCAAAAGTTATGGCTTCCAGAAGTTGGTCAATTTTTGGAAATTTGCCAATTTTTGAATTGTGACTTAATTTCTGAATTTCAATTTTCAATTTTTGTTTCCCAACCACCTAAATTCAAATTTCAAATTTTTTTTTTTGCTCGAAGCCAGAAAAAGGCTATTTAGGACTCATTTTGTAAATTCTGGGGAAAAAGAGAAAGATCATATTGGGGAAATGGGGATTTACTTTTTAGTAATAGTAAAGTTGCATGTATTGCATCTTGTGAGGATTCAATCCTCCAGAATGTAATTTATCTATAATGAGAATATATTTCCCCTAAACAAATAATAATTCTATTTTTCTTTTATTGTATTATTTTCTGAATCTTGGGTTGTGACTCTCATCATCCTTAGAAAATTTTCTTATAACCCTTCCATCTACCAAAATTTTACAATAAATGCTTCAAAAAATAAAGCTGACATCACTTTTTTGTATACATAGATGACTTCTCAAGCTTCAAAAATATTTGCAATAACATATTTTCTTCTACAATCTTTACCAATAGATCAAGCATGTTGATCTACATCACATATCTTCGTGTTGTAGCCTCAACACCTCTTCTTTGCTGGGGGACAAAATATTTCCATTAAATCCCCCTTGAGCCAAATCTCTCATTCTAATTTCCAGAGGAAACATCTACACCAGATGAGGGAATAGATTCTTCCTTAGTCTTGGTATCCTCTTTCTTTCTCCAAATATTATTCATCTCTCTCTTTGTCCCTTTAGGATCAACGTTTTGCACTTTTTCATTCTTCTTCCCTAGATTATCCTTCTTAATATTTTTTCTTTTGCAAAACTTAGCAATATGTCTAGGTCTACTGCAATTGTTGCATATAACACTCTTTTTTAGTAGTATTCCTTCAATTCACTCTAGATCTACACTGGTTAGATTTGTGTACAAATCCATTTCATGTATAATAGTAACCATTAAAGGATTGAATCATTCTTCCATTTTCGTATTCATTCATCATTTGACTTATGTATTCATTAGCTCTATGTCCAAATCTCTTGCATGTAAAATATTTTCCAAAAAAATATGTAGCATTCTGATTCATTCTACTTCTACATTCCATTGCCTTATGTCCAAACTTATTGCAAAAATAGAAAAAACCATTGAAATATGGGTACCTTTGTGAATTTGGTTGCCTTAGTGGTTGTATTCTAGCCTCATTTCTTTGATTTTAAATCTTGCCATTTTTCTTCTCATCTTCAATCCTCTTAGGTCCATTGATCTTCTTTTCTACATTTGGTGTCTGATATTCTTTTAAGCTTTCACCTTTTTCAAATCCTAAACCACCTTTGTATTTAGAAGCTTTCTAGTCTACAATCATCTCACCAAGCATTGTGGAACTCATCTTGAATTTTTCTTCATGAATTCTTGCTTTCTATAGATCTCATCTCACATTTATAACTTCTTGTTCTAGCCTTGTGCATTCATCAAATCTTCTTTTCACCATTTCATTCAGACATTCCTCAACTCTTTTATTTTCCTCCATTTGTACTTTTAGTCCAGTGATAGTTTCATTTTCTTGATTCAGTTGCTCACTAACTTCCTAATTCCTTTCTATGAACTTCTTAATTTTCTCTCTCAATTTTTTGATGCTCTTATTTTCTTCTTTGACATTTTCCTTTAGATCTTTGTTCTCACCTTCAGTCCTTTCTAGATCTTCAAGGGTAACTCTTAGCTCTCCATATTTTTCTATCATGCAATATTCTTCTATGTATCTAGCAATGGGAATCTCTTTTGGAGGAATAGGAAACTTCATATCACCCATGTGTTCAATCTCCAATACCTTCCCAAATTAGTTAAGCTCCTTCCAGGGAACTTAGCTTTGATACCAATTGTTGAACACTCAGAATACTGAGAGGGGAGTGAATCAATATTCTATTAAACCATTCAAACACTACCCATCTAATTACCAAAGATTATTCAACTATTACAAGGAAATAAAGTATGAAACATCCACAACATCACATAACACATGAACAATAGGATTTATATGTGGAAAACCAAAAATAGGAAAAGCCACTATGAGGGTTACCTCACAATATATTATAACTAGTTATAATATATTACAAAATTTCTCACTAAAGGTGGACTTAGTTATCATAGAGAAAAAGATAGAAGAAAGAGGGGTGGCTTATAGCCTATTTTTAATTGTTACAAATTGCATCTATAGTATGTAGGATTATATTTCCAATGAAGTACAATATCAATCTTTGCACTAATCTAAATCAATGCTCTGCTCTGCTCTATATTCACACACCTTGCAACTCAATTCACACAACTATAATCAAACTCACATCAAACACATTTATGTTGTGTACAATACTTGTCATCTATCAAAATCTCTCTCATATTCTCCCAAAAAATATTTATATATACCCAAATCATGTGTAACATCAATTAGGTCGGCCTAATTGGATGTAACACACACAATTCAACGTGTTGGCCCAAAACATTTCATCCAACCTTCACACTACAATTCAAAATTCAAAATTTCCTATCATATTTTGGAATGGACCTATAATAGAACCCACATAGGAACACAATTCATATTAAGCCTTCACATAATCATCAAATGTGTTAGGTCTATGTGACATAGGACCTAACCCAAAAACCTTTCAATTGTGCATCCATTTTGCAACATGTGGACTTCAAAACACGATGCCATATGGAATTCAAACTCAACTGAAATCTAGCAACCCAAATTCAATAGTGCAACACCAAAGATTCATCCACAAAATCTCCCACACTAATACACTATATAGGAAATGATTGTAAAATGCTAGAGTGAACTCTGTTATTCATAACTACAAAACTAATTCACCAAAAAGATGAAATATTAGATTTATATACCAAAAATAACCACAAAAATTAGGTTAGAATCACAAAGAAAAATCTTCCTTTGTGGAGTAGTTTGGACCCAAAAATTGATGCGTTATTACCCTAAACCGGCAGTTCTAACACTTAGTAAAATTTCCACATCATTAAAAAATTTGGACCAAAACACCTTGCAAAAATGACTTCTTCAACACCTCAAAAACCTTTTAAGACTACCTAAAATTATCTGCAACAATTTTGACATCAATGAAAACATTGTATCATGCATTATGTACATACCATGCTCATTTTTCCAACTAGCATCATTAATGACAATCTAATCAAACTTCCAACACTTTCTAAATTTATTATTGTGTGGTCTATCCCTATATTTGATCATTACATATTCAATGCCATAAAAATGTAAAAATAATGAATAAATTTCCCATTGATGTGTTTGTAAATGGATTTGTCAATTTAAAATTTTAGTATGACTCACTCAATGGAGATTGACAAAATGTTCTTATATTTGGAGAGATCACCATGAAATAATAGTATTTCTCTATGTTGGAGAGGGGAAACTCCCTCGTGATATATTTTTTGGGTTCTAATCTACTATTTTTTGAATGCACAAGACAATTAAGAGGGGGGTGAATCAATTATACATTAAAACATCCAAAATTCTCATTAACATTCAGATCTACATTAGTCTCTTAAACCCTTAACAACCATTAAACCCTTATCATGCATTAGATGAATGTAAAAATGAGAAATAGTAATGCAAACACATCAAAACACATGATTTTTGATGATGATTTTCCTCACAAAAATAGGGTGAATAAACTCTTCATAGATAAACTGCAAAGAGATTCTTCTTGAAAGATATGGAACAGAGAAAATCTAAAGGGGATTCTACTTTAATAGGAACAGATTGACTCAGTTCAATCCCAAGTCTCTGATAATTAGGTCTTGATTATATTAGGTTCGCTCTTAGGAATAATGTGATATTGTTGTTAATATCAAAGGGAATATGTTTGATTGAACTCATATATATTAGACACTGAGTTTTCGATTGGAACTTAAGAAAAAATATTATGAAATTGAAAGCTTTGAAATAATATTTCATGAACATCAACAATTTCTTTGCTAGATCACTTAAGTAGATTCAACATTAAGCATTCAAAAATTTCATAGAAAATGAAATATTTTCAACAATTTTCCACCCATTCACTTATTTTTTTAGAACATTTTCAAGGAATTTAAACATCTATTGTAAAATAAAGCATAAAAATATTGAAAATTAAAATTTTATCCTAGTTATTCTCTATGATTGCCCCAAATAATTAACTATAATAGAGAAAACCACTTTATACTTCACCAGATTGCTTCACAGCTACATATAAAACAATGTGAGCCTTTAAAGAGAGGGGTTTTAGTTTGGACACCGAGTAGGTTCTACATGCACCCTTAAATGGTGCAACACACAGCTTGTTCAGTTGAACTAACAAAACCAACTACAAAAGATTCATGTGATAGGTAGCTATCTAATTGGATTTGATATTAATCAATGTCTATGTGCATACAAAGTTTTACATCGAAATGATTTAGAAAACAGTAAAAAAGAATAAAACTCAAAGAATTTTTGGCTCTTCTGACATCCACAAGTTCTAAACTTAACTCTAAAAGAAAGATCATCTGGCCTTTTATAGAACACAAGGCACAAGTAGGATAAGACAAATACATGAGAGGAAATCCAAGGGACCAATCACATCAAGGCACATGGAATGTAGTGATTGATAAGAGAATTGCAATTAAAGTCAATGAAGGTCAACTCCAATTGCACATTTAAGTTCTGTGGGTTTTAATCTTTAATCATCGCCAGGATGATACTTCAAATTGGGATAGTGTGTAGGAACTTCCCATACATTCAGATTGATTAGGTGGAATTTTCACCACTACACTTTGTTTTATTTTAGGTTTGCTATCCTCGGGAATGGGCTCTCCTAAAGATTGGCATTTTTCTCCACCGCATGTACAATACTGGGATCTCCAACATTCCGGTGGATTCAAATCCCTCTGCCTTATAACCTCCTAGAATAAGCAACCCGACTTGGATATAATTCTATCCATGTTTCAAGATTTCCTAACCATCCATACCTAAACTTTTCATCACAGTCTGCATCTACTACAATCACAAATTCCACACATTAAATCCCTTTTAAAGAAAAAAAAAATTATAAGCATCTCATGTAAATAAAACCATTATTCAAATGTAGGGAATATTTTAGTTTTTAGTGCCTTGTAAGATTTCCAGAGATTAATATTATCATGGAGCTCTGCAATGGTCATGGAGGAAAGCAACAGTTGAATGAACCCAGGCATGGTGGTAGAGGTCATGAGGGACCTAGAGGGAATAGGAGTGGGAACCTAAAACATGTTTGGAAGAAAGAGAGATGGGCCCACCCTTAGAATACTACTCAGAATGTTTGCTTTCACGAGGACTATGCTCACGGGAATCTTCCCATGAATAGAGGTGTAGGGTCTTCTCGAGGATGGAACAAGAATGGATAGTACAAAAATGAAGCTTTTCACAGACATCAACAATAGAATGAAGGTAAAAGAGGGCATAATGATATTCCATGGTTGGACAGATAGGGCCCTAGAAGAAACCCTAATCACAGAAATGGGAAAGGTGGAATGGTTTGGAAAAAAAAGTCAGTAGACAAGGAATGGGAGGAAGACCGAGAAGAAATCTCAAATGGAGAAAAGGGACACCATGGCTCACTCTCATTGAAAGAATCAAAAGGCAGAAGAACCAAAATAGTAATTAGCTCTTTGAAATTGCAAGCAGAAGTTTTGAGGTTAGAACAATTAGTTTTGCTTGGGAAATGGTATGGAATGGATCTCAATTGGGACTATTTGGTGAAATGGTGGAAAGAACATTGGAGTTCTGAGCTACAGTTCAAAATGCTCCAAAATGACTTCTTCCTGGTAGTATGTCCATCCAAGAAAATAAGAGACCAAATAGTGAAAGGTGTTTGGGTTCTAGATGGGTGTGGTTTTTATTTAAGGAAATGGACAATGGGTTTCGACTCAAGGAATCATGTGATGGAAACTTTGCAAGACTAGTACATTTTACCCAATCTTCCTCAGGAATACTGGGCTCCATCCATACTAGAGGAAATAGGAAATCAATTGGGCACATTTGTTTGCGCAAAAGAAAGGAAGTTGGCAAAGAAAAATCAAACTTATGTGTGCATATGTGTGGAGAATAAAGCAAACAGGAAGATATATAGTGAGATTGAACTTTTAATGGATTACGGAAGCTGGGTTCAAAAGTTGGAGCATGATTCTTTAATGCATAACAATTTGGTGCATGCTTTGGGATGTAGAAAATCCAATGAAGAGGTAGGGAAATCCAGCCTTTTGGATGTCCCAACAGAGACTCCTAGAGTGTCAGTCAGAATTACCACTGAAACCACAAACCCTCACTCCTCTCCTAAGGAAGGGGTTTAGAAGTCGTAGGATAAGAAGAGTAGGGTTTCTAAAAAAAAGGATAGGGACAATGGGAAACCTATGTCAGACGTCTCCTAGACTGGCTCACCAAGATCATTCATAGAGGACAAAATAGAGGAGAGGAAGGAGTTCCAGGAGGAACAGGAGGAGAAGGAGGATCAACTTGCATATTTAGATGAGAAAATCTCTGAGACACTAGAAATTTTGGGGGATAGTTGCCGAAATGTGGAGTTGGATTCTTTGATAGAAGTACGAAAGGAATTAGTGGAGTTATCGGTGGTAGCTAAAGCAAAGTTAAGAGTGTCAGAGGGAGGGATTAACTTTGAAGGTATATAGGAAATTTGGGAGACTGAAAGGGAAGAAACGATGGAGCTGTTAAGCCCACAATCAGGTAAGAAGAGAAAGATGATAGAGGAATTGTTGGTGGAAAAATCTAGATTAGGAATTCACATAAGGGATCTACTCTTAAAACTCACGCCAGATTGTGGGGAACAGCAAAAGAGGGGTAGAATCCCTAATCAAGAAAAGAGAAAATGGGATGGGGAAGCTAGCAGACAACAAAAGATTGACTCAATGATTAAAGTAGGGAAGGGTGGAGCCCTTCCTGAACAACAATGAAAATATTAACACGGAATGTTAGGGGCGTAGATTCCCCTAACAAATGGAGCCTCATTAGGCACCATATAGAAGTGAGTCAAGTAGAAATCTATCTTCTTCAAGAAACAAAATTAGGTGGTCCAGACCTGGAGAAATTTGGCAGAAAACTAAGGTCGTGGAAATGGATAGGGGTGGAAGCGGAGGGCGCTTTGGGAGGCCTAATAATTATATGGAAACCACTGTCAGTCCTAATAGAGACCTTGAATTCGAGCCGACACTGGATGGTGTGTAAGGTAAGAAGTTTGATCTCAAATCTACATTTTAATCTCATAAATGTTTATGGCCCCTCGTTGAGCATTCAGAAAAGGATGGTCTAGATAGAACTGGACGGGGTCTTGGGTGGTATGAATAGGGGTTTTAGCATAATATTAGGGAATTTTAATGCAATTCTTAGGCATGAAGACAAGAAAGGTGGCTCAGGGAAAGTCCTACAGTCCCAAATGGATTTTTGTAACTTTGTGGACATAAATTCTCTATTGGAAATCCCCATAGGCAATGGACGCTTTACATGGAAAAACCATAGAAAAGGGTTTGGAAGTATAGCGGAAAAAAATAGACAGATTCTTCTTCAAAGGAAATCTGAGTCTTTTTCCTTTTTCTCTTGAGAGCAAGATAAACTTTGGGATTGGTTTCGACAATTTTCCAGTTCAACTTCAAATAGTCGAGAGTGGGCGCCAGTTCGATGCCCATTTAAATTTTAAATGATGTGGTTTAAGGACCCTCACATGATGGTTTTGATAGAATAATGATGGAAGGAATGCTCTCCGAAGGGATCAAGTTTGTTCAACGTGATCACAAAGCTAAAATATGTGAAGCAACAACTCAAATAATGGAACAAAGTGAGCTTCAAGAATATCTTCTAAGAGAAAATGCAAATGGAGGAAGATCTGGACAATCTAGCTGAAGAAATTATTAATAATGGGATGGACGAAGCATGCTATATGAAAGAACAAGCATTATCTAACAAACTCAATGATATCCTGGCTAAAGAGGAAGTTTTTTGGAGACAAAAAACCAGAGAGGTATGGTTGAAGACAAGAGATAGAAACTCAAAATTCTTTCACAACTCCACAAAAGAAAGGAGGGAGTTTAACATAATATCCTACTTGAAATATGGGGATAGCCGATTGATGGAAGATTTGAAGGAAATCAAAGATTCAACAATTACATATTTCCTGAACTTGCTCAATGATTGGGAGGGTTCAAATTTAGATGCTCAGAATGCCTCCTTGCACTCCATACTGAAACTGATTTCTCAAGTTCAAATGAGGGTATTAAATGCCAAATTCTCTAAAGACAAAGTGAAAGAAGTAGTCTTTGGGATGCAACCATAAAAAGGCCCCCAGACCGGATGGATTTCTAGCAGCATTCTTCTAGAAAAGATGGAAATTTTTGGGTAAGGATGTTTGGGAAGCTATAGAAGATTCTAGGACTAACAGAAGAGTTTTAAAGAAAGAAAATAACACTCTAATTTCCCTCATCCCAAAGAAAGAAAATCCAGACTCTTGGGAAGACTTTCATCCAATATCATTGTGTAACACAATTTATAAGATATTGGCCAAAGTATTAGCCAACAGATTGAAGAAGATTCTTCCCACAATCATATTTGAGGAACAAATAGGTTTTGTCCCAAGAAGATCAATTCTAGATGGGGTGATAATTGCTCAATAATTCATACACTCAATCCAAAAATTGAACAAATTGACAATGCTATTGAAATTGGAAATTAGGAAAGCTTATGACAGAGTGAATTGGAGATTCCTCTTCAAGGTAATGGAATCCTTTGGCTTTCAAAAGGAATGGTTAGACTAGCTCTTCGGGTGGGTGGCTAGTCCATGTTTCTCAGTGTTGGTTAATGGTTCTCTGAAGGGATACTTTACTACCTCAATAGGTCTAAAACAAGGGGACCCTCTATCCCTTTTCCTATTCATTATAATGGCTGAAGCCCTTGGGAGATCTCTTGAAAATGCAAGGAGGTCAAGATGGATTGAGGGATTGCAAGTAACTAGCAACCTACCTAATATCACACATCAACAATTCACGGATGACACAATGTTGTTTGGTGAAGCTTTAGCAAAGGAGGCACAAAGATATAAAAAAATGCTAGAAGACTACTTTAGGGCTTCTAGGTAGGAAGTAAGGCTAAATCTAATATTTTCTTCTTTAATTCAAATTGTCCCTATGAGCTTCAAATTTTGTGAATTTTAGGATTTAAGAGGGGACAACTACCATACAAATACCTGAGACTCCCATTGGACAAGGGCATCAAAAGAAAAAATGTCTGGAGTTCTCTAGTGACTTGTTGTAAGGATTGAATAACCTCATGGAAAAATAGGTAATTGTCCTGGGCAGGGAGGTTAACCTTGCTGAAATCGGTTCTTTCAGCACTTCCCATCTATATGATGTCCTGCCTGTAGCTTTCAATAGGAGCAAGCAAAGACCTAAATCGGGTAATGAAGGAATTCTTATGGAAAGGAAATTCAGAACAAAATAAAATTCCTCTTATAAAATGGCAGAAGGTTTGCAAGAAGAGGGAGAAAGATGGGGCTAGTTTGAGGAATGTTCTCCGACAAAATAAGGCACTAGGGGCTAAATTAGCTTGGACTATTCATTCTTGCCTTGACCTTAAATGGGTGAAGATTTTTAGAGAAAAATATCTAGAAGAAGACCCTTATTGCTTCCCAACAGCAAAATCCTTTCCAAATGGGTCACAAATTTGGAATTTCATAAAAAACTCTAGAGATCTTATTACATACTTTCTTACTTGGGAAGTGAAGGATGGAGAGAAGGCTATGTTCTACGAAGACTCTTGGGAAGGTCATCCAACACTGGCTGACAACCCAGAGCTCTCAAGAGTAAAAGAGAAGACTAAACAAATTTGGGGTTTGAAAGTTAGAGATTATATAGATCGACTAGAAGATCCAGTTGACGGTTACCTAAAGTGGAAATTTGTGAGAAGTCTAGACCTTGAAGTCCAGGAAATTGAAGCCTTTGCCAAATGGGTCACAAATTTGGAATTTCATAAAAAACTCTAGAGATCTTATTACATACTTTCTTACTTGGGAAGTGAAGGATGGAGAGAAGGCTATGTTCTGCGAAGACTCTTGGGAAGGTCATCCAACACTGGCTGACAACCCAGAGCTCTCAAGAGTAAAAGAGAAGACTAAACAAATTTTGGGTTTGAAAGTTAGAGATTATATAGATCGACTAGAAGATCCAGTTGATGGTTACCTAAAGTGGAAATTTGTGAGAAGTCTAGACCTTGAAGTCCAGGAAATTGAAGCCTTTGAGAAAGCATTGTCAAAACAAAGGATATGGGGTAGACAGGGAAGAGATCGCTTACATTGGGATGCTGGACCAAATGGGATATACTCAACCAAGATAGGATACAATATCCTCTCATCTTCAACTGAAGAAAGTTCAGTGATCCCTCGAAGTCTTTGCTAGAATAAAGTATGTCTCCCAAAAGTAGGGATTTTCACATGGGTTACAACACAGGGAAGAATGATTATAGGAGATAGGTTTATCAAAGTGGGTTATCATGGTCCGTCTAGATGCTCACTATGTCAAGACGCTGAGGAAACAGTGGATCACTTGCGTATAAATTGAGAGTTTACTAATCAGATGTGGTGTTGGTTGTGCACAAAGCTACATTGGTCAATAGTTTTCCCCAACACCTTATTAGAATGCTTAAACTCTTGGCCAAGTTATGATCATAACACCATCTCCAGGGATCTCTAGAAGTTGATCCCTTCAATTCTAATCTAGGAAGTGTGGAAGGAGAGAAATAGATGTCTTTTTCAGGATAAAGAGTTGTTGATCCCAAGGCTTCAGTGTAAGATAGAGGTGAGCATTGTAGAACTTTTCAATGCACAACTGATGGATAAGCAAAAAAAATAAATTTCACTAAATAGGATGCTTGGATCATGAAATAATGGTTTGGAATCAAAACCACTCCCCTAGGTGGAACAGGAAACATGACTTCTACTAAAGAATGCAATAAGACCCAGTGGATTCCCCCTGAGCAGGGCTGGGTTGAATTGAACTTTGATAGGGCCTCCAAAGGGAATCCTAGGCTATCTGGGGCAAGATGCATAGTAAGAACTTCTATAGGCTTGATTTTGGGGAGATTAGCCTAGCCCCTTGCAGAAAGAACAAATAATGTAGTTGAATTCCAAGATCCCCTGGTCGGATTGAAGTTGAGTAAGGAATTGGGAATTAAAAATCTTGTAGTCGAAGGAGACTCAACACTGGTCATAAATTCTCTTAGGACAAACACATTCACAATTGGAGATTAGGGGTTTATTTGGAAGCTACATTAGAACAACTAGGGAATTTTGAACATGTGATGTTCAATCACACGTTAAGGGAAGGTAACACAAAAGCTGACTCCCTGTCTAATAAGGGAGTAATTGGACCGAGTTTTAAAGAATGTAACATAGAGTAATTTTTCTTGTGGGTGGTAGGGTGGGCCCCCACCCCCCTCATTAGGTTCCTTTTCTTATTCATTCATGAGATCAATGGAAAACCTAAGGAAAATTATTAGTTAACAATGGGGGAGGAAATGGGGTGTTGGTTGGGGAGTGAAAGGTGGCAGCACAGTGGCAAGGCCACATCACTTCATGCATTATCCAAGTCGTAAGTGGAATGAGGAAGGAAAGCCACCAAAAGTTTAGCAGTTCGCCAGATTTGGGCAGACCTCGACGATGCCAAAAGGTGTTTATGACACATCAAGCCAAGAATAAATAGATCAACACGTAGGGTACGACCATCATGAAAGTTTAAGCAAATTGGCCAAGTGGCAGAAGTTGATCCTCACGAAGGTGATTTCTGAATTAAGGCTGAAGGCTATAGGACAAAATTTTTATTGCAAGGACAGAGTGCCTTGCTTAGCCATCATTTCAGACTCGTGCACGGGGTCTCAGCCTTGCTGCATACGAGACTTTTACAGGTGGATGGATGATGACATTTTCACAGCATGGTTTTCAAATTTTGGTTTGTTTGTTGTCTTTGTATAGGGAACTTTTGACCAAAGGGCTGCAAATGGTGAAGACGAGTAGATCAAAATTCATCATCTCCATCTCAGCAGAGGGGTTGGAAAGTTTTGGTGTTGACACTCCAGTCTCCTTGGTGGCGATGGGGAGACAAATAGCATTCAGGGAAATTACCAATCAAAGGCTGAAGAGAATCCTACTTGAGGATGATCCCTTGATAATTTTAGTAGTCAAAATGATATTTGGAAAGGGCCACCTGGATAGAAAAGAATTTGCAAGGGATAACGAACACATTTCTTCTCGGTTCTTGGCCGTCATTCTGGACTTGGAAGTCCTGAAGGTGGAGCCAAAGGAAATGATGGAGCTTCTTTTTTGAGGTGACTTGTTAGGAGGGTTAGAGAAGACATTGAAAGCATCCTTCATGGGTAGATGAATTCTACAACCCTCAGACCTGGAACTTCTTTGGGAGATAGATGAGGCAGTTAAATTATATCCCTTCATTCTAGACCTAAAGGGGCCAGAGCTTATGAGGCACAAAATGATCTCAGCCATGGCGGTCAAATTCTTGAAAACAAAGCTAGGGTTGGTGATAGAGGAGGGGATGGAATGGGAAGAAGATTTCACCTTGTTTGCAAAAATAAATGGGTTCTTGTGAGGTTCAGCTTCAGTGTTTCAATTTTTTGTGTTTAAAACTATAATAGGAGCTACTTTTTTGAAATTGTACAGTGGGAGTGCATTTTTGGGGTCAGTCGTAGCATGCTCTCGGGCTAGTAGGACTAGATGGTAGGTTTGGATTTCATGGAAGAATGGTTTCTCCTGCTATGTAGACATAATGTATAATGTATAAAACTTAATACACATCTTAACCTTGCATATAGAAAAAAAACCATTATTCAAATGTTAGTACATAAATTTCATGCTTTCCAACATATCATAAGTCGTTGCATAATTATCTTCTACATATACCAGATTACTAGACTATCAAAATCATTAGATAACCTTAAGATTTCAAAAAATTCAATTCACATCATTCCTCAATACCCGGTACCCAGTATTCAGTTTTACCCATGAACTTTCCTCGGACTTCAGTTTCACTAGAACTTCCCTTTTTATAGGACTCCAAATATTGGATAGGAACACTTTGCTTATATTTGCACCACCTTTTACCTTTCAAACATTTCTGGTTCTCGATATTTGGTACTTGAAACACTTACATTATGAAGTACTCTTTGATTAAATATTTCTCTTTACTTTTCACTTCTGGTGATCTTCTCTACTTGCTAGCTCCTGCCATTTTCTTTGGTCCCCAAGTCTTATAGTCTTGGGGCATGTTATGAGAACACAAAACAACTTGCAACCAATAAAACCAAATTTAAACTAAACTTTAAATTAAATCACTAGTTGTAAATTATAATTTATACATATTTTAAAACAATAACTTTCACCTTTACCTAGCTTCTAGCATAAAAAAGTAAAACTCCACCAAAAACATTTGTGTGTGCTCTGGTTAATTCTAATTTTTGGAACTTGGTGAAAAGAATCAGTTCATTAACATTGAACTACATAATATGGTAATCATGCAAAGCCAACCAGGGATAGAGCCTTGATGCCAGTCAATTGTCCATAGCCTCGACAAGGTTATCTCTGTAAATCCCCCCAAACATAGCTCTACTACTAGCCAGGCGTCTATAGCCCCAGTAGAGTTATTTGGATAGCCTAAAGAGTTGATTTTTTTTAATAGATATTGCAATGATAGCTCATTTTTCAAATTTTGATATTTCAATAATAGCTCATTTTCAACTTGGAGGCAATGAAGCCCACTATTAGGTTGGGAAATAAAGTGATAGCCAAGGTTACCTTTTTATTTTTCATTCAATGTAAATCCCTTCATCAATTCACCATTTCCCAAAAAATCATTTAATAATTCCATATTCTTGCATATTTCCAACTAAATTTTACTACTTTATGCCAAATCCTAGCTAATGGCAACTTGCTATGTGTTAAAAAATATGCATAAATTAAAATTTAGCAATGAACAATTTAATCACCAAATTTAAATATAAATTTAGAAACATTAGTTACCACCCTTCTGAATAATTTTTATGGCAACTACTAAATATTTGGCTAGCACTCCCCATTTGATGGCACTGCACCTCATTAATGGATCGGAAATGTCATGATTACATTTAAGCATGATCACATTATTCTGCATTAAATTCACATGCCTTGTTTCACACATATTATTTATTTCAACTTACTCAGGTGATGACATGGACTGCCTTATCAACTTCATTTTTCTTTCTATTCTACACACATAAGCACCTCCATTATTAATATAGCTCAAGAAATATATGAAATGGCCATCCTTTACTTCAAAATCTTCAATTTGTTTGATTCGTAATCTTCGTATTGCTCAAATTTGAAGCAATTTATCACCAACTATGTGCAAAGAATTAATTTGATTTAACATTCCACTCTGAAGATAATTTTCCAATTTCCACCTTGCTTACAATTTCCAAGACTTCACTTGAGGTAACTATGTACCACAACTTCCTCACAGATTTCTATAAATTATGTGTTTCTTCTCAAATTCTCCACACTTTTTCTTAGCTTTCTTCTCTTGTTCTATATTTTTTCTCTATTTATTCACTCTTTCTTCTAGGCCATGGATACTAAAATTTTCTTAAGTTGTTCTTGCCACTAGAATGTTTTCCTAGGAATTATCACACCGCAAAGGCTTGAAAAGGTTTTGTTCATTCAAAATTCTAGCTTCACTATACCAAATTTGTGCTTAGTTGTTGGGGAAAAGTATGTGGAATCCAACCGCTACTTCCGCTTTTACTCTGACGTGGCTTCTCATTTTGTAGCATCACTTTTGGATATTGGGCTACCTATTGAAGATGTTCGTTCGATTGCCAATTTGATGGAAAGGCTTGAATATTTGGAGAATCTGGATACTATTTTTTCTGTTGCTCACCCAACCATTGGAATCCCTTCCATGGATGATATTTCCTGATTCCTAGAACATGGGGAAGTGTTTCCACTCCAACCTTTCCTCACTAACCTCCATATTCAGGACTTTGAAGTTCATAGGGAACTTTCCTACATAGGGTATTTAGCCCTGATAGATGAGGCATCCCATATCGGTTGAATGGCTACTACTACCTGCAACTTTACTCACTCTTTTGGCTTTTTGATCTTTTTGAAGCAAGAATTTTGATACTTCATGTATATGCATGATACACACACACACATATTTTAGTACATCTTAAATTGAATTTTATTTTGTATGCTTTTATCATTTTTGAATTTTAGAGTTCAAATTTACAAATGTTTGAATTAACTCTCATGCATAGGATAAGGTAAGCAAAATTTTCTAATGCAGAGGCCAAATAGAAAAGAAAAGAAAACACAACAAACCCTACAAAAAGAAAAATAACCCTAACTAACCAAACTTCAAACCTAACAACTGATTAACCTTGAAAAAACAACTTATCTTAATTTCTATAACTATTTCCATTGTTGTTTTGGTATGAATTACAAGTTTATCTTTAAATTCATTCAAAAAAATTTTAACAACTCTACTGTAATAATGAATTATCTTAAATTTTCTACATTTAATAATCATAAATTCAAAGGTGTACTTATCAATTACTTGGCTCATGTGTATGAAAAAGACCTCATTAAAGGTCGATTGCACACACTTCATCTGATGTGACCATACTCTATCTTCTTCTAGCCCTAGTTCATTTCTATGAATGACTATTCCATTTCTCAACTTTCTCCTCCTAAAATCTTCATGTCTTCGGTCCTGCCTTCACTTTACACTTTGTTAGACCAAGATATATCACAATTTATATTGTTATTAGAGAGAGAAAGTAAAATTTTGATACTCTTTATCTTGCATAAAATCAAGAAAATTTCCTCTTTTTATCTTGTGAATTTTCAACTTGGAGCAAAATACATGCATCTCCCGCTTGATTTTCCCACTCCTTTTCCTCATTTTCATTTTCCATGTATAAGGAGAATGATGACTCATCAATACTGTTTCCTCATTTCTGATGCGATGTATTTGACTCTCGACATTCTTTCCTATTTTCCTACAAAATGTTAGGATTTTATTTATAATAATTGCAATTTTCAAATTGTCTTGATGTATCAGTTAATTTTCTAATGTTTCCAATTCCATTAGGGTTAAATATTTTTCTCACTAACAATTATTTTATTCTAGCAGTTAAAACTTCTTCTATTAACAAAATCACTTTACACATGGCCAAGCTTATCCTAGTTAAAAAAATTTCACACTCGAGTTCATCATGATTAGTTGTATCATGAATTCTACACTTGGTGACTCTACCAAAGGTGAATAAACTCAAAGGATGTAATTTTTGGTTAAATTTTTTTGGAACATTTTCAAGCAATTTAAACATCTATTGTAAACTAAAGAATTAAAATATGGAAAATTAAAATTTTATCCTAGTTATTCTCCACACATGCCCCAAAGAATTAACTAAAACAAAGCAAACCACTTTATACTTCACCAAATTGCTTCACAGCTACATATAAAATAGTGTGAACTTTTAAAGAGAGGGGTTTTAGTTTGGACAATGAGTAGGTTCTGCATGCACCCTTAAATGGTGCAGCACATAGTCTTGTTCGGCTGAACTAACAAAACCAGCTACAAAAGATTCATGAGATAGGTGGCTATCTAATTGGCTCTGATATTAATCAATGTCTACATGCACACAAAGATTTACATCGAAATAATTTAGAAAATAGTAAAAAAGAACAAAACTCAAAGAATTTCTGGGTCTTTCGACATTCACAAATTTTGAACTTAACTGAAAAGAAAAATCCTCTAGCCTTTTATAGAACACAAGGCACAAGTAGGATAAGAAAAATACATGAGAGGAAATCCAAGGGACTAATCACATCAAGGCACATGGAATGTAGTGACTAATAAGGGAATTCAATCAAATTCAATGAAGGTCAACTCCAATTGCACATTTAAGTTTTTCAGGTTTTAATCTTTAATCATCGCCAGGATGATACTTCGAATCAAGATAGTGTGTAGGAACTTCCCATACATTCAAAATGATTAGGTGGAATTTTCACCGCTACACTTTGTTTTATTTCAGGTTTGCTACCCTTGGGAATGGGCTCTCCCAAAGATTGGCATTTTTCTCCACCACATGTACAATACTGAGATCTCTAGCATTCTGGTGAATTCAAAGCCCTCTGCCTTATAACCTCTTAGAATAAGCAACTTGACTTGGATATAATTCTATCCACGATTCAAGTTTACCTAACCATCCATACCCAAACTTTGCATCACAATCTTCATCTTCTACAATCACAGATTCCACACATTAAATCCCTTTTAAAGAATTTTTTTTTTATAAACATCTCATGTAAATAAAACCATTATTCAAATTTTAGTACATAAATGTCATAAATAACACACTTTCCAACATATCATAAATCCTTGCATAATTATCTTCTACGTATACCAGATTACTAGACTATCAAAATCATTAGATAACCTTAAAGTTTGAAAAAAATCATTTCACATCATTCCTCGTTACCCAGTACTCAGTATTTATCTGTACCCATGAACTTTCCTAAAACTTCAATTTCACTAGAACTTCCCTTTTTACCGAACTCCAAATATCGGACCCGAACACTCTTCTTATATTTGCACCACCTTTTACCTTTTAAAAGTTTTGGTTCCTGGTATCCAATACCTGCAACACTTACATTACAAAGTAGTCTTTGATTAAAGATTTCTCTTTACTTTTCACTTCCGGTGATATTTTCAACTTGCTAGCTCCTGCCATAAGAGTTATTATTATTTTTATGGGTCCCAAGTCTTACAGTCTTGGGGCATGTTGTGAGAACACATAAAATTGATAACATTAGATTTACATGGAAAACCTAAGAAAAGAAAAAACCACAATGAGAATTAGCTCACAATATAAAGTAATTGCAACACCAAATACAAAAGACTCACCATCAAAGGGCTCACTACCCAAAAGAACATAGGGTTCACTACCATATTACATAAAATAAGAAAGAATAATGTTACAATGAGAAATCTATCTCTATGCAAAAAAACATTCCACCATAGCATCACCAATACATTTACAACCTCTTTGAAGAATGTAGACACCTTCTTCTCATTGCTTCTTGTATTCTAACACATTAAACATTGCACTACACTTCACACTTTCATACTTCACAAATCTAAACTTCACATCATAGGAATCATACTTCTCCAATATCTCATCCTCCATCAACTCACAACTTATTTATATCATCCTCAACCTTGAAAAAAATCTCCAAGGTCAACTATGCACCTCAAGCATGCAAATTTAAATTAGGTCGGCACCAAAAAATTCTTGCAGTGGAAAGGAATGAAGGCGGACCACATCACACCTTAACTCAGACCTAAATATAGATATACACACCACTCCATGCTTCCACAAAAATCTAAAATTAGTGTAAAAACTCGAGGTTGGTCGAACCCATGTAAACACTATTAAATATTTTAAGTACACACTTCCTTTGATCCAAAGATGACTGATGGAGAACATACATCACTTGAACAAAACCAAAAACCATACTATAGAGAAATGCAGAGCAAAACCATTTCTCCCAAATAACACTGCATGCGTAGTTCGCACACTAGTAAAAACAACTCTCTTTTCACAACGACCTAGAACAAGAAAATCTAGATATAACACCTTTCAACACCTTTGAACAACATTTCGAACTACATGAGTATATCTTCAACATAGAAGAAATGCAAAGAAATACAAAACACAACTATATATGCCAAAGCACCTCACAACAGCACTATTTCTTCTTTTATTCAAAATTTCTCAAAATCACTTGGAAACCAAGCACCATAAAAACATTCTAGTTGAAACATGGAAAATATGGGTCTCTTTTTCACTTCTAGGGTTTTGGACCTAGAAGAAAAGGGGATATTTTCAATCTTTCACTCAAGAACAAACCCTTGAGATTTCAGTGCAAAGGAGATTGAAATATGAGAAAAGGAAGCTTCTAGGGAAATAATAACAACAAATGAGGGTTCACCACCAAGTGTAAACTTGGAAAATGCAAGATGTTTGCAAACACAATGTGAAATGCAAAAAGACCTAAAAAAATGAATAGAAATGCAAGTAAAACAAAATAGGAAATTAAAACAAGAAGTGTCCACCTAGAAATATATTGAAGACTAGAAATGTTGTTGATCCTAAAATTTTGACCTATTGGTACTCATTTTCCATTCTGGGCGAATTAGTCCTAGATCTAAAAAACTATATTAGAGTTTATTTTGGAAAAATGCATATCTAAATCTGTAGAAATCTCTAAAAAAGGGTGCAGTGGGACTCATTCACCACTAATGGTGAATGAGTCCACTTTGACTTTACTAAAAACTCAAAAGTGGAATCTGAAGCTCTCGGGCTGCTCAACCTGTACCTCCAGGTGTCCAGATTTGAAACCCTAATTTTTGACACTATGAGTGACCTTTTATGGATATTTTGACCTAGAAAATAGGGAGATGACTTGAAAAAAATTTCAACCTATTCTTCAATCATCTCCAAGCCTTCAAAGTACCTAGATCTACAACCACACAAAGAAAGAGAGATAAATGTTGAATATTAGGGAATAGGGGTTTGCCTTGGTCAAACCTTGTTTAGGTAATTAAACCAAATGAAGAAATAAGATGAAGCATGAATATAAAATAATGGAATTAGAACCTTTCCATGATGATGGATCTTGCATTTCTGCAACAATGGATGAAGAATCTTCCCTTGAATGCCTTATAAGTAGTCTTGAATGATATTTTGATGCCCTTGTGAAGACTTAAAATGCGTAGAATGCTTGAGTGATTGATTTATTATTTTTTTGGATGATTGAGGGTGAAATGAATATAAAAACCTTATATTCATACACAATTATGCTATAATTCTTGAAAATACTACATCACAGGCCGACCTTGGATCTTAGAAAATAAAAACCTGCTAGAATTTTGAATTTATTTTATTTTTGAGCCAAAGGGGACTCATTCGCCCCTAATGGAGAATGGGTCCCACTTAAGGAATTTTAAGTGGGTGTCAGAATTTAAGTATTTTAAATGATTTTTATTGGGTTTATTCTCAAAAATACTCTTAATTAATGCTTATAGATGTGAAATGGGGCCAATTAAAGCATAAGAAAGGTCAAATTATTAATGAGAAGCCTAGAAAAGTGTGAAATTTTGTTAAAACACTTTACAACACTTTGAAAGAAGGATCAGTAAGTGATGAAAATAATTTATTTAAGTGAAACATAATAATAAGATCCTTGAAAAGTGTGAAAGTGTGTTACAACACTTCACAACACTTTTGCAAGACATCATAAAATTATTATTAATTCACAAGGGCCCAAGACCTAATGTGAATGTGTTAATCACATTACAACATTAAATCAAGGAAAAGTTAAGCCAAAATCCAAAAGAAGAACTCAAATGAGCGTTTAAATATCCATAGATCCATTTTTCTACACTACATTTAGCCCCCACTTTAGTGAGAGGATTAACTTGCTTCAAAATCACACTAAAGTAGACATTCAAGAGAGGTTCAATTGTACTGATGTGGATGTTCTAGGATAACAAAGATCAAAGGAGGTTGTGCAAGTCCCCAAGATCCAAGATCCTATGTCAAACCAACATAGGCACAAAGGGACACACACAAGGTGAATGACATTCAACAAAACAAAATATGTGATCATGAAATGGAAATAACTAAAAGGAAGAGAAGTACAAATAAGAAAAAATAAAAAGGTGGATCAAGCTTCAACCATTTTTCCAACACGATGTGGACCAAATCTAGGTTTTTTTCCAAGAATGCATACTCAATCTAAGGTGACAAAACTCATGGTTGTCCACTGGGTGAGAAGTCTTAAAAGGTGAAACATATACACTCATGGCTGGTATGAACTCACACACACACAAGTGGCTATGGGGAAATTCATGCCTCAAATTGGGCTTCTCGCTCAACCATACCAAATTTATACCTCCTAATGGCTTTGATAAGGCACCACACAAAAATTATCTTCGAGCTCCATGAGGCAAGCAAAACTTCATATGCTTAAAACTCATAGACATTGTAAATGCAAAATAGTGCAAGGAATATTTAAAGGGATTTTTCTTAGTTCGTGTGAAGCATCATCTTATGGAACATTGTTCCTAATGTCTCCAAGAGAGGATAAGTGCAAATGGTCTCATCTTGTTTGCAAGAGAGGACAAGTGCAAGGTCTCATCTTGGGAAACATTGCACCTAATGTTTCCAAGAGAGGAAATCACATGATAAATAAAATCACACAATGAAATATGAGTTTCAATTTATGCATTGAATTTAAAGTGGTTGCTAACATCATTACTATGATCAATTGCTTTAAAGTAGAAGAATACATGAGAGCATATTCAGAAAGCCCTATGCCAATTCATATGTTTCTAATAAGCTACATCATGAAAAGGTAGTATGTCACATGTGAGCTAACTTAAGGAATTTCATCCATGTTCCAAGCTTTATCTTTATGTTCATGAAAGGTTAATGACTAGCCAAAAGAGACAACAACAACTGAAATATGAGAATAGGGATACTTAGTGTATGGTAGAGTGAAAATCAGTATCATTTAGAGGTATTAGGTACCCCCACATAAGGGAGAGCACTAAACTCCTTAATATGTTGGATTGTACTACTCAAAGCCTTACATTCATTAGTAGCATGACTGTGAAATCTGTGATAGGCATAAAATGAAGTCTCATAATAGAATTTATTTCATCTTCTTGGAGGAAGGGATATCAAGTGACCTTGGAGGAGTCTTGACAAGATACTCTCTTGATTTATAGAAGATGTTCCTTTATTATGTGACAAAGATATCTATTGCTTAGATGTACAAGATATCATACCTATGCAAGACCCTTGAGATTGTGAGATTTTGTTCTCTCCTTTATAGGAGGGTATAAAATCCAATGAATTCAAATCTCCAACAACATAAACATATTGATGTCAATGACAACACACAAACTTCCAATAATCTCCCCCTTTGTCATTGATGATAACAGATGATGTGAAAAACCACCAACACACTACTCCATCACAAATTTCTCTTTCTCCCCTTACTTCATAAGGTTTTCACTTAACTCTCTCCCCCTTTTTTACTTTAATCTCCCCCCTTTGATATAAATGGGAAAGGGAGGAAATTTTGCATCTCTCTCTCCCCCTTTTAAATTAAACATACTTGTACCTGCTTACCACTATATTGTAACTTCCTTTTCCTATACATCTACTCCCCCTTAGGAGTACACAACAAACTACACCAACGAGAAACCATTGTACATATCCCTTGACACAAATAATAAAGGACAAAAACTTGCAATTTACTGACAACACTTACTCCCGCTGACTACAACAACCAACAATACCACTACCTACTCCCCCTAAGAGGTAGCCACCAGCATTAGTCTAGAACAAGGAATGAATCTTGAGATCCACTAAACTGATGCATATCCTTATGTATCTAGTTGAAATAAGGAGGGGAAAAAACTCCTAACTCCTCCTAGAGATACTCAGAAGTATCCTTAGGAAGATCCTTAATGAATATATTAGTAATGTGATCCTTTGTAGGCCCATACTCTAGCTTCACTTCATTCTCTACAACCTTCTCTCTCAAAAAGTGATACTAGATTGAGATATGTTTTTTCCTTGAATGTATTACTAGATTCTTTGAAATATTGATAGCACTTGTATTATCACAAAAGATAGAAGTATGTTCATCATATACAACTTTGATATCCTTCAAGTTTTGCTTCATACATAACACTTGAGTGCAAAAATATGCTATTGCAATGTACTCTACCTCTATAGTAGATAATGGCACTAAATCCTACTTCTTCTTAGCCAAGATACCAATATTCTTCGAAGAAACAATGCACCGCCACTTGTAATTTTTTTATCATCTACACAACCTTCCCAATTTGCATTTGTATAAGCACTTAGAGAGAGCTCAGTATCCTTTGGATACCACAATCCATGTTCTAGAGTACCCTTCAATTATCTGAGTATTCTCTTTACTACTGCCGCATGTGACTCTTTGGGATCTCCTTAAAATATAGCCATAAGAAAAATTGCATGCATGATATCCAGTTTAGTAGTAGTTAAGTATAGCAGTCCTCCAATCATTGATCTATACTAGCTCTAATCAACCTTAGGAGACTCATCACTCTTGCTTGGTTTGCAACCAATAACCATAGGTGTACATACTAGTTTAGAATCTCCAATCCCAAACTTCTTCAACATTTCCTTGACATACTTTAACTTTGAAATGAAGATACCTCTTTGTGTCTGATTGAGTTGCAATCCAAGGAAGAAATTCATCTCCCAAAGCATTGATATTTCAAACTCATTATGCATTTTTTGTACAAATCTCTTACATATAGCTTCATTCCCTCTAAATATTATATCATCAACATACATAACCAGAAACAATATCTAATCTTTTTCAACTTTGAAAAAAATATTACTATTTGTGGTGCCTTTATTGAAGCCTTGTTGCAATAAGTACCTATCCAATGTTGCATACCAAGCTCTGGGAGCTTCCTTGATTCCATATAATGGATTTTTAAAAATTTAGACCATATTTTGTTTATTTGATAGCAGAAATCATTCAAATTGTTCAATGTATACCTCTTCTTCCAATTCACCATTCAAGAATGCAAACTTCTCATCTATTTGGTAAACTTTGAAATCCTTGTGTGCTGCTAGCTTCCATTCTTACCACCGGAAAAAAATTCTCCTCAAATTCTATTCCTTCAACTTGTGAGTAACCTTTACATGCAAGTCTTGGCTTGTTTCTCACCACTTCTCTATTCTCATTCAGTTTGTTCCAAAATATGCACTTAGTTCCAATCAAATTCTTACTTTTTGGTCTTGGGACAAGTTCCCAAGTTTGATTCTTATCAATTTTCATCAACTCTTCTTCCATAGACTTGATCCAATATTCATATTTGAATGATTTAATCATAGGAACCTTTCTTCTTTTCAACACACCTCTTCTCTTGTCACCAGTGATCTGATCTTCAAAATTATTCTTTTGCACATACTTAGGAGTCTTATGGATCCTTTATGGAGTTTCTTCCTCTTCATTTTGTACTTCTTTTTCTTTACCTTCATCTTTTTCTTCTTCTCTAAAATATTATTCATCTGATTCATATCCATCTATCATCAATAAATTCTTATGTATGTCTTCATCCACTTTAACACTTGCACTTTAAATAATCCTTTTCAACCTCTCATTGTAGCACTGGTAAGCTTTACTTTTTGTAGAATATCTAAGGAAGATATGTTCATTAGATTTTGTATCAAACTTTCCAAAATTCTCTTCATCTCTCCTTATATAAAATTTTCTTCCAAACACTTTGAAATATTTGACAGTAGGAGTCATTCCATACCACAACTCATAGAGAGTATTTGAACTATTTTCCCTTGCTTGTAATTTGTTAAGTATGTAGAATGTGGTATAAATTTCTTCTCTCCAATAGATTTTGGGTAGGCTTTCCTCTTTCATCACTATTCTTGGAGCTTCCTGAATAGTCCTATTCTTCTTTTCAACTACTACATTCTACTGAGGAGTCGTACGGGTTGATAAATGCATCTTTATTCCATGAACTTCACAAAAACTGTTAAACTCATTGGAGATGAACTCTCCAACTCTATTAGATCTTAAACATTTTATTTCCATATCTATGTCATTTTCAACCATAACTTTTAATTCCTTAAACTTATCTATAGATTCTGATTTTTCTTTGAGAAAAGTAACCTAAGTCATTCTAGAATAATCATCAATTAATAACATGAAATACATGTCACCTTGAAAAATTCTTATTCTAGTAGGTCCACAAAGATCTATATGCACCAAATCCAAAGGATCAGTATTATATTATTCCTTAAATTTGAAACTCTTTCTAGCTTGCTTCCTAATAAAACATTTCTTGTAGAAAGAATTGAGAAGCTTTGTATTGTTTCGAAGATCTCTCATACCATGAGCTAAATTAATTATCACTAGGCTATCAAAATTTATGTGACATATTCATCTATGCCATAGCCAACTTTCATTAATTTGAGTCATAAAGAAATGAAAATAAACACCTTTAAGTTGATAAATATTTCTATCTATCCTTCTTCCAATAACAACCATAGTTCTAGATCCTTTTTTGATGTTACAACCAATGTCCTAAAACACAAGATTATATCCTTTGCTACACATTTTTCTAACACTCAAGAGTTTTTGCCAAAAAACCTCAACATAAAGAAAATCATCTATATTATTCTTGCCATCAAAATTGATTTAACCCTTTCCACATATCTTAGCAGATGTATCGTCACCAAACTTAACAAGAACTTCATATTTCTCAAATTTAACAAACTTACTTTTTTTGTCATTCATATGATTTGAGCATCCACTATCAATGATCCAGTAGTTCTTCTCCTTTCTAGCATGAAAATTTTTCACCATAGTTCCTTCAACATTATGACCTGCTTTTTGAGCACTTTCCTTCATACATGTCTCAAAGTTAGCAAAATTAGTTCTTGTAGACACGTAAAATATACTGATTGACATTGTGCATCTGATCCCGACTACTAACATCATTTCTTCCTGAATCATCCCTTGGTCTAACCATTTAATAAAATCTCCTTATCTGATTAAATCCATCAATTTCTCTCTCTTAATTAAATAAATCACTTTATCTAATTAAGTCACTCTCTTTGTTAATTAAATCAATCCATTTGATCTAATTATCTCTATTTGATTAAATCTCTAAAGTCTATCCATTAAATTAAATAAATTAAAACCTTATTTGATTTAATCTAACACCATCTCTTTTAATTAAATAAATCAAAATATTTATTTAATTAATCTCATCATATTCCTCTCTTATTTGATTTAAATAAATCCATAAATTCAAGTCAAATAGGTCACATCATCTAGCCTCTCTCATTAAATTAATCAACCCTTGATTAATTTAATTCAAAATCATGTCCCATCCTCTAGATTTTGCAAGTTGCACATGAAAATAGATTTAATTCAATTATTAAATCCCTATTTTCCTCACAAGGCATCTTTTGGAATATTCTCTCAATTTGAATTCAAAAATTCCAAGTCAACATGTACATCCAACAAGGAAATAAATCCATCTTACATTTCCTTTGCCTTGATCCAAGTGGAATTTATTGCATTTTCCCTTCCCTCCATGTCGTTTCAATAAATTTGAAATTCAAAAATAAGCATTTATTGGCACAATCCTCAAAACTTGCACATCCTCCATCCACTCATAGATTGACAAGTGGCATCATGCCATTGGATGAATGCTAGTTCCACATTTCTCAAACTTGGACATTCATCCATCTTGTCATTCTATAAATAAAGAGCTCATATCCTCATTTGATCATCCACAAATTAGGAAAAGTTATTATGCTAAAATATTTAGCCATTTTTCATCCATCACCATTGAGTTCTTAGCTAGGTTTTTTTGCAGATTTTGGCTTGGAGCTCTCATCCTTCACATTCAAAGTGGATAAATCATCATCAACATATCAAGCTTGCATCTTAGGAATTGGGAAAGGGACAATTTTCACATCAAATTGGCACCAATTCCCCCATGGGATCAAGTGTTTTCTATTCTAATTAGGATTGAATCTTTTTTTTTTTTGTGTTCTTCATCATTTCCTTTCCTAATTTGAAGTTTGTAAATGGATTTCATGGGGAATCCTTGTTTTAGCTTGCAATATGTTGTTTAACTTGTTTAATCTTGTTGTTTTGCAAGTACTAGGATTGGGGTTTGCACAATTCCAACATTTAGAGCCATGAACAAGCATTCATCATATTCATCATCCAGATAATCAGATTCATTATTAGATATACTTGTATCTTCTTTAACATAATAACTTCTCTTAATTGATTTACCATTATTCACCTTATTTCTACAATTTTAAGCTTTGGTTGAACATATTGAAGCACAATGACCCATTTTCCACAATTGAGACATTTGAAAGGTAACTTAGCTTTGTATTTTATAATGCCATTTTTTAGTATTCCTACAATTTTTTCTTCTACATCATCAATATCATCCAAATCTGATTTCTTATTTCTTTTCTAATTTTCCAACTTTGATAGTAGTCTCATTCTTGGCATCACTTGGACCAAACACTCTAAGTTAAAAAGTAGATAAAGCACCATACAACTGATCTTTGATATATTTACTTAAATATTGAGTTTCCTCAATAGAAAAAAAAATTATGACTATAAGTTTTAGGAAGAGTTCTCAATTCCATATTTACTACCTCATCTTCATCAAGTGTTCCACCAAGACCTTTGATGGAATTGACAACTTCATCCACCTTTTTTGAACATGCAAAATACTGAGAGGGGGGTGAACCAATATTCTACTAAAACATATAACTGCTAACCATTCAATAATTAAAACATATCTTGTTGCAACCATAAACCAAAGCATGAGAGAAATCATAACATCACATAACACAAGAGCACTAGGATTTTTATGTGGAAAAACCAAAATAGGAAGAACCGCAATGAGGATTAACTCACAATATATAATAATTGGTTATAAGATACTATAGGGAACATTTCCAGGACTTACTTGTTGAACAGTTCGGATAACTGAGAGGGGGTGAATAAGTTATTATAAAAAAAAATCTTGATTTTAATTAATCTAGAGAAAACTTAAATCAATTATATAATAATCTAATAGATATGAACATGAAATCATATAACAAAACCATGCACAATGAACACCAAAATTTACATAAAAACCCAAGAAGGGAAAAAACACGAAGAATGCTAATTCTCAATTATAAAAAATTGGTAGAGGTGACACCACTTAAGGTGATTTTTACAAGGGCTCATTGAAAAATTGCTCACTATAGGTAAGGCTCACTACCGGTGGGCTCATTGCTCATCTATTATAGCCAAAGATAAAAAGGCTCACTGCCAAAAGAGGAAAAGGGTCACTGCCTATAGAAAAGGGCTTGATACCAACAGAAAAAGGATGACTACCAAAAGAATGATCAAAGGGAATCCACCGCTGAAATAATTGTCACCAACAATGACACTAGATAGAATCTCACTATTTGCTGCCTTCGGTCATATACTTTCACATACTTAACAATGATTGTATTTTCATATTCATATTCACACATTAGCTTTCATCAAACATAATCAACTTTTACTTATACCATTCCATGCTTCCATAAAATCCTAAGTCATCCAAACACCGTTTGAATTAGGTCACCAAATAAACATTCCCACAGTGGCAACAAATGAATGTGGACCACACAGAACCTCCTTGCTGAAATCAACATGCTACAAGATATCTGGAGCTAAGGAATAGGATAAACATGTTGCAATTCAAAATTTGTACCAGAGCACGTTAACCAACCGCTAGATCAGTTCAGACCCATACGAGTGTATCTCATTATGTTGCAAAATGAATGGAAATAGGATAAGCACAATCAAAGATAGATCATCACATGACAACATTCAAAGCATGCCAATTTGAATCACCAAAGCATTAAAACTAAATCTTAATAAATCAACCAAGATATGTTGACATCAATGACAACCATTAATGATAACAATCAACAACATCACATCTCAACACATTCCAACATCACTTTCCTTGAAAGTCTTGTTAGGTCTCAAAAATACAGGTTTGAACCGCAAGAGGTTGCCAAGCTGTCACAACATTTTTGGCTAACATACAAGGCCAAATGATAAATTTGAACCTTCTTCTCTTTAGGATCTACCACACCTAGGCAGGTGTACCTATGCAAATGAGGCAGACTTAAATTATATATCTCCTTCTCAAGCGATCTATCCACAATGGAAATTAGATGTGGAGAGGTGCATATCTATTTGGTGTAAATTGTATAAGCAAATAAAATTATGAAATTTATGGATATGTTCAGTTAACAGATGTAAAATTATAAAAGTAAGGTGGATGAAACTAAAAATGAAATGTATGAGTCTAGTGCCTTGTTGGGTATATGGAGTAAGATGAAAACCTAAGATGAGTGGCTTATACTTGGAAGAAACTACAACTGTTTAGCATACCAATATTATTTTATAACTTGTATAAAAATGCAAGAATGTAATTACTAGATTCTTCTTAATGATCCAAATGACACTTCCAAGTTACTATGAATGAGTAAAAGAAATTAATCTTTTCTTGAAAGAACCAATTAATCATACCACATAGATATAGAAAATGTGCACTGATGAATTGAGTATATACTTGATATATCAATTTAAATGAAAGAGAAATATCAACCTTGGAGACAACCTGATAATATCTTCAATTAATTCAACAAACAATTGTTACCATTATAGGGCCACCAAATCAGATATTTTTCATTAACTTCATTAAAATTTACACATGCATCCAGGTCTCTTGTAATAAAAGCATTGTAGCTATCCCTATTCGCCTATCTTCTTCTATCTAATCTAATAATCCTTTTGGTCTTGGTCTCTCATATTTATATGAGAGGAAACAAGCTTCATACTAAATGTTTTTTCTTTTGGTGCAACAAAACATAATTTGTGAAATTAAGCATAACCAAAATAACTAAAAGAAAAATATGCTCTAGTCTGTTAGTCTTCAAGTAAAATCCTATGGTCATCTAAGACCTATGCAAATATTTTACTTTATGATTGATCTTCCTCCATGATGCTGATGATAAGTGCTCATTTGAGCCTAGATAATTCTTCTACCATTTGCTTATTGTTAGATCATTTGGCCATTTGAATCCTTGAGCAGCAGTAACATTTGTGAGATGACTCTTCCATTGGTTATCAAGCAAATTCTTGATATCTACTAAAAATTTCATGTATCTTTTATCCAATATCACAATTCCATCAAGAAAAGTATGAAACTTGTCAAGGTTGATATCCCCATCACTCTGTATGTGTGTCAGGCACTGGGGAACCATTTGATCGAACTCATCTTTCCACTCATCCACACCTTTCATTTGACTATTATCTTTGATGACTAAAGGACTGGAGATGTCCTTTATAGATTCAAATGCATTTCTTCTACTTTCCTCTTTCATGTTCATGTCAATCAAATACTTGTGCTCCTCAATCACTCCCTTCACCATTTCCTTAGTAGGTTTTAACCTCAAAGGGGCATCAAGATCTCTTTGTGTTGCCTTGCAAAGGGTAGTTAAAATGTGGTGAGTGGGCTATCACCTCTTTTGGAGTTCCTCTAGGAGAGGGGAATTAACATTTATCTATTCCAAAGCTTTAACCAGATTGCTAAAGCTCTCATGTACCCCATCTATCTTTTCCTTCAATATTTCAATTATGTGCTCCAATATTTTCCTTAGATCAATTTCATTCTTCATCTGTTGAATCTGTGGATCTTTAGCTTGAATAGGTGGGTGATAAATGACTATCTCATCTCCCTTTACTGTTGTCGCTTGTTGTAATTTTTGTTTCAATTTGACATTTTCAATAAACAATTTATTTACTTCATCATTAGACAATTTCAACCTTTTCTCATATTCAATTATTTTCTTCTCCATGTTTTCCAAGACATATTTGGTGAAAAATGTTGAATGCATACTTATGGTAGCAGCCTTTGTTAGATTTGTATCCTTCATTGTACTCACCATGGTTGAACCTCTCATCTCTTGTACTACATCCAAGATTCTGGGATTCCTTGTACTCTTTTTCTTTGTCCATAGGGAAAGGGTTTGAGTGGTAGGGTTATACCCTATTCTTGATACACCTTCCTCTAAGTCAAATTCTACAACCAACATTGGGTCATCTTGTGATCTGATTTGGTCCAAAAGAAATGCCTTGGATAAGTCCATCCCCGGTATGATCAACATATCACTTTTCAAAACCAATTCTCTTACTTCCTGAGGGGTAACATTAATATTATCAATGTTTAATTCGACCAATGTTTCAACCTGAATCTCAACCTATTTTGGATCATCAGCTCCTATCAGATTGATCTTTAACCTTTCATCAAACTGCTTCATTTTCATTTTGATCCAAAAATATTTAAGCTCATTTGTATGAATGAGATTTTCATCTTCCCTAAATCTTGGAGAGGCAACCACTCTCTCATCATCCTGAATCTCATATGTAGCTTCTTTTGATATCCTAGTTTTAGGATCACGGGGCTCTTGGATTTTTAGATGCTCTGCTACCTCTTTCATTTAAGTTAAAGTTAGTACTACTTCCTGTTCCTCATCACTCGAGCCATAATCAACTAATGACTCAATTTTTTGCTTCTTGGCTGGGGGTTCATGTGTGGGAGATGGAGGGGATGGATTTACTCATGATGGGGGTAATGTATGAGATGTGGATGCTTCTTGTGATGGTTGGGGTGTAGGAAGTGGTATCAGTCACTCATCTTGGGCCATCTTATAAAACACATCAGATTTACCAAGGATTAATTGCATCATTTCTAGAAGATCAGGCACATTAGCAAAGAAACCCTTGAAATTCTTATTCTTCTCCTTCTTTTTGTCTTTCCATCTCTTCATTAACATCCATCTCCTTGTCTGAAACACATCAACAAAATTTTCTAAATTTCTTATTACATCTTCTTTGGGGTCAAAAGCATGAAATATGGCCCTCTTCCTAAGAAAAGTCCTTTTGATTATGTTAATGTGACCCTATGGGTTACATACTCTTTATGTCCTAGACTTGAGGGGATAATTTGTTGGATACAAGCAACACTAAGAGGGGGGGTGAATCAGTGTTGTGCAAAAATTCAATTTTATTTTTCTATCATTTAACTTAACCATTCAACAAAAGAAACATGCATCAACATAAAGAAAATAATCACAATACCATAACACCAAAAATTTTACATGGAAACCCTGTTAGGGGAAAAACCACGGTGGATGGCCAATCCACAATATAATATGAGTATACCCAAAATGAAAAGTACAAAATGGGAATGCACTTGCATTTAGGCCCATTTCCTAGAGCTCACTGCTCAAAATGGATGGGCTCACTACCCTACAATGAATTGGAATAGATCCAAAAGAGTGAACATATGAAATAGCATCCACAATGCCTGATTACAGTTCTAGTTAAGCTTTGTAGATAATCTTCTATCCTTCTGACTGATTCATCAATTCTACCCTACTATACACAACTTGTATTGAAAAAATATTAATGCACAAGTGAAACTGTGCATAATCGCTTAATCGGCCTTATGATGTTCGATACCCACTACTATACTTCTTACACACACACAATGGATTACCGATCTCATATATATCTACTAACAAGATTTCATTTCTATATGTCAGCTTTAAACAAAATATAATATTCTTCTACATGTTGGCTCGAATCACCAATTAAAATTGTTGTGTATCCACACAAGTCAGCTAGACTATAGCTGGGACCCAAAACAAAATTCCCAACACAAGAAATAATTAAAACAACTCCTTATGCATCCGTAACATGCCATGAAGAAAAAATCAATAGAAAAACATCCTTTCAGACCCCCTAACTCATGCAATGACTGATGCAACACCACAAAATTCAATAGTAAGATAACATACGTGCTCAACAAGCTATCCCGGGGATCCACAATTCAAAATGATGATCCGGTGAAGTAGACAAATTAATTGACTAATTGGATACACTGTTCATCGAGTATTGTCCCAGTAACACAATACTTTACATTATCTGTCGATATGACTCGATACTGATCTGCAAACCATGAAATGACTTCAGTTGCCATCAATGAAAACACTAGGAGACATATTCCAACAATCTCTCCCTTTGGCATTGATGGCAACACTTACTGAAAAATGACTAAGTGTCGAAACTAGTAAGTACACTGCCAAAATTTAGAATACTACTCCCCCTAAGAATGTCAAGGCATTTTTCACTACACTCTCTCCCCCTTTGACATCAATGACAAAATTGGGGAATCCAAAATTGCAAAACTATTGAGACTTAAATTTTTTTTAATACATATATAAATTCATTCTTCAATCCACTTAATTTTGATTCCTAGACACTTCTCAAACTCTCCAAAATGGTTATATGACCACAAAGTAGAAATGACAAATTTTTGACTACATCGAGACTTACCAGATCAGGGGCCACCATAGCATCTTTAACTTATTTTAGAGCATTCACCATTATCTCAATCTTTGAACTTATTAGTCCCCTAAGTTCACATACTCTCCCAATAATCCTCTCATTTTCAAGTTTCGGACTCTTTATTTGGTTGATGAAGGACATTTCCTGATTTTCCTGTTTACTAACATTACCAACTAATGGGTCAAAAGCATTGGAGATAGTGACCAACTATTGTTCAATGTCTTTCACCTTCTTCTCATTTGTTTTAGTAAATTTTGACAAGACCAAACAGGAATTAGACACTTTTCCTCCTTTAGACATGGATTCTTGAATATTTTTCATGCAAGTTCCTAGTGGAGCTTTGTCTTTGGCAATCAATTCATTCAGGCTACCAACTCTCTTTTCCTTGAACTCCTTTTTCACCTTAACCAAAGCATATTTCTCAAAATATTCAAAATGAGAATTTATAGAATTTATTATTTTCAACTTGCCGAAGGAGGAACCTGATGTGTCCAAAACATAAGTAGGCCTTAATTTTTGTAAGACTCTAGATGGAAGGTTTAGCAGTTCATTTTCCTCTATGTGATATTTTAGTATCTTTTCATTTGCTTTGGCTTGAGAAATTTTAGGGACCTTAATCATCTAAATTAGAGATAGAGTGGATAGGTTAATTGAGATTTCATCCAACTCAGGGTCTGACACTTCCTGTTGCTCCAATAGAGATCTCTTCACTTCCTCTATTCTAATTTCTTGAGCCTTTTCTTTTTCAACCTTGGATTCTAATTCAAGATTGAATTTAGGCATTTCAACTTCTTCAGTATACACCTCATTTTTCTCAGCTAGCACCTAAATAAGAATCTTAACTACCATAGGTGTCTTTGTATTTTCCTCATTAGGAGAAGTCAAAATATCCTCAAGCTCTAGAGGATCAGATACATTTATGTTCTCCTCATTCACATTCTCTTTTGTAGACACATAAAAATGGCCTCAACTTGCAAACCATACTTTCTATGATGACCATGCTTCTCTTACATAATTCAATTATCTAATCATGTTCATTCCTTCACGATTATTTAAATAAATAAATTACGTCTATTTATTTAAATACGTAACTAATCAATCCTCATTTCCTCCATAACATTATCATTTATCAAATAAACTCATTTATTTATCCCACATTCCATCCCACCAAATAAATAATTAAAATAATTATAAATATCAAGTCTTTTGTCTCTCATTTATGAATTAAACCATTATTTAATCCATAAGTCAACATTCCTCCATAAATTAAATAATTTCTATTATCCCAACTACCTATATTATTCTCCACCATTGATTTGATTATCTCCAATTAAATCCCAACTCTTCATTTCAAGGCTTTCCCTAACTTTGACGTAATGTTGCCCTAACCCTAATCCTCCTTATGACATTGATTCTTGGCCTTTGATCTTAGGGCTTCACCAACTTTTAATCCTGGCCATCCATTCTCAATTTGGAATTCTTTAAAAGGCCCTCTTTCAAGTCATTTTACAACAACAAGAGATATACACAACATTCTTGAGAGTTTTTGAGTACTTGAGCACACATTACTTCAATATTTTGCTTGGATTTGTCATAGGTTATAGTTGCACTTCAAATTTGAGGGCAATTATATCATTTTCAGCAAGATGGAGAAGGCCAATGGAGGTCATTCAATGGAGTCTTGAAGACTAGGTGATGTTGTTTCATCTTATTTTGCTTCTTGCTTTTCATTGTTCTCCATTGTTATTAGGGATTTAGTTTTATATGATTGCAATCTAACTTAAAACTTTTCCTTGACACATTTGGTGAACCTGGCATTGTTTTGGAAAAACTGAACCTGGCACTGCTAAATTTTCTTATTATCATGTTCATTGCAGTAACTTTTATTTGATTTAGTTTGATTTAGCTTGAGTCTTCATCTAAATGAATATAGGAGACCTTGCCAAGGCTATTTAAATGTATCCAACTACTGTCATTATTCTCAACTAGTTGCATGTCTTCATTTCTAAGGATTTCTTATTTTAGCAGCATCAGTTCCTTGATTAATAAAAAAATGATACATTGTGTGAGGGATTTCTTATAGCAGCGACAAAACATTGATTAGGAAGTATAATTTTTCTACCACGAACTTTATAGGAAAAGAAATGATGCCCCCATAATTTGTGTGAGGGCTTTCTGATAGTATTTTCTGAGGATTAGCAACTTTAAGGATGGCTTTTGCTCCATTCCATCATCCTCATTAAACCACTATGCACACTCTATTATAAAAAATATTCTTTCAATGAATTGTCAGTCCCCTCTAGGCCCACCTAAAACGGAACCCACTGTTTTTCAATTGTGAGGTGATTATGAATGTAGATTCCATGCCTTGGCAGCAGTGGGTTTGGAAAATCTTTTACTGCTATTTGTTCTTACTCTTCGGTGGTATTTTTGTTGTTGCCTTCCCTACTGCTATTGGCTTTCGCTTCTCCAAATCCTTCCTACCTTCACATTTTCCACAAAGTGCCACTTTTGGGCCCAATCCAGCCCCTCAGTATACACCTACAAACACAATTTATATGCTACAAGTGACAAAAATAAAAAGAAAACAAAAAACAAAAGCAGAAACTCGTTCAACTAAATTTTGTAGCCCGAATCATCCGTGCCTATTCTCTCTAGGTGTATGTTGTTTTCAATGCGCTAATGGCGTGGCCTATTTAGACAATTCCTGCTTGTAGTTGGCCCCAAGGGTTCGATCCTAGCACCTATACCCTTCTAGTGATGGATGAATATATGTTTTTTTGTGTCTGATAAAGGCGTAATTTAATCAAAGCTATATATGGTTCACCTGCTACCATCAAGGTTTTGGATCTGCCATGCATAAAATTGTGGAAGCTGCAGCTCACACAGGAAGGCTGGGGATGCACAAGGGTTTTGTATCTTGATTTCAGGACTATCCCACACCCACATCTTAAATTTCTCTGGCATTGGTTGTATCATTTTACAGTGATTTAGCACTTTGATTTCAAATCAAATTGTCTTCGAAATGGAGCCGTGTGTGGGTTGGTCATGGCTGGCAGTTGGAGCTCATTCATTCTGTTCCGAAAGTCAGTTGAACACATGAAGTGCATTCATTAATATTGCTTTGACATTTTTTCTTTTTGAACTAGAAATAAAATGCTTGCAAATCTACCGATAGTTTGTCAGATTTAATACAAATCTTGTGACTTTAATATTGAGTGGCTAAGATAGGCGCTTGAATTGTTCACAATTGGCTTCACCCATGGCTTGCATTCATTTAGTCAGTTGAATGTCTTCTTTGAACTGTTGAAGCATTAATTAGAATTGACGTTTTTGTTTTTTGAAGTATTGCAGCATTCATTATTGACATGTTCAAGTTGAAAACTTCTGCTGCTAACAGTTGGTTGAAAACACTAGAGCTACATTCATTCTGTGTCACAAGTTGGAGGAGTCATCGATCTTTCACTTCTCTGATTTGAGGAGCTACAACAAACATTGTTGAAACGTTGCTACTACACGCTATTGGTCTTCACTACTCCAAATGCTCCTTTGCTGAAATTTACCTTTCACTTCAACCAAATCGGCCAGCTGAACCTTGAAACGAGAAAGCTTTTAGAAGAGGCTTTATTATGTAGTTGCTTTAAGCTTTCTTTCATTTTCTTTATTTGGCTTCATGTAATTTTATTTAGATTTTGGTTTTCATTAGTTCGATTAACTTAAATTAGCTTTTACTTTTCCTTTACTTTTTTAGATTTTATTTTAATTAAATTCGATTTACCTAGATTTTTACTTTTCAATTAGTTTTTATAGATTTTTTTTTTTTTGAGTTTATTTTACTTACATTAGATTTAGGTTAGATTTCTTTATGATATTTTAGATTTTAATTTAATTATATTTTAATTAGAATTGGCTTATATTTTAAATTTTTAATGAGCTTTTAGATTTTTTTTTAGTTTTTAAATTAAATCACATTAGATTTAGACTAGAATTTTATTTTCAATTAATTTTTAATTTAATTAAATTTTAGTGGATTTTGATTAACTTTAGATTTTTCTTTTCTTTTTTAGATTTTAGATTTAGTTTAGATTAAATTTAATATTTTTTTATATTTTTAAATTAATTAGATTTTTAGCCTAGCTTAATTTTTGTATATTAATTAGTTCGATTTATGTTATCTTGTTTCCTAGTTTAACTTTGATTTTGTGACTAATTTTTGAATTCTTTTTGCAGGTTCGAATGCCCATTAGTCAACATTTGCAATTTCAATTGTCGCTTGTCAAAGATTGAGATTCAAAACTACTAATTATGTTTTGCAGGGCTCGTGCTTCAATTTTGCTTTGTCTTGAGTGCCTTTTTCACATTGAATGATTAGGTGGCCTAAAAAGAACTTGTGTGCTTGATTTGACATCATAAGCTTGGATTAAAATGACAAAGTGTTTGATGTGCTTGCCTCACATTTCAATTTGGATGTTAAAATGAAGAAATGCATTCAACTTATGTAACCTTTGATTCAATAATAGGAGTATCCTCTCCCCTTGCACACTTGTGTGATCCTGGGTGCAAGAGAAACTGTTATTGACTCTAGGAAATTGGGCCTTCCTTGGCAGGAAAAAGTACTCACTCCAAGGCGACTCAGACCAGCAACGAAGCTCTTTGGCCAGCTACCCTCGACTGGTAGACAAATGTGAATCCTAATGGAAAGCCTAGGATTACGAGTGCAAATGTGTCATACGGATAGAGTAGTACTCCCATAAAACCTATTGAGCATAACCTCTTCAGGCTGGAGTGCCACCTAATTGGTGATTAATCTCTTTCCCCATGTATGGCCACTCGAATGGGGGTCCCGAACTAAATACTTTTGTGTAGTAGCCAAAAACCTTCTATCTGCAAACACAGGAACGATCGTTGTGAAGGAATCCACATCTTCATAGTCTTTAGTAGAGGTGATCAACGTGCCATGGGAGTTTTATGGGCGTTGGAAGCTTGGTTGGCCTGAGAAGAGAGTACACTGTAAGGGGGAGCCCGTGCAACCAAGCTTCTGGATTCACACGCTAAGGATATGTGGCTGGGGAAACCCAAGTGGAATCTAGCGGATATTGTACTGGCCTAACCATAGGATTTTGCTTGTTTTCTTTGTGATTGATTACACATTCAAAAAATTGTGTTTGCTAAGTGTTTTATGGATTCTCAAATAGTATACACAATGCTCACAAATTTGGAAATGAAACAATCAACTTCAGACAATTTAGATTTTTCATCAAAACATCACAAAACTCAATTCAAATCCAACAATGTTTCTTGTTGCCGCACATCTTTTCTCAAAGTCTCTATTAGAAACCAGAACTGAAATTTCTCAAAATTTTCATCATTCAACCATTAGCTTGCATTTTTACCTTAGGTTCATCCTTGTTAATTTTAGTTGCATTCCCTAGGCTTCATAATCATCCTTTCCTACATAGACTTGTCATTAGGTTTTCATCTTTACAGAATTTGGATTAGGCCACCTGATCACACTTTGCAAAATCATTGCCTTCAAGAGTAGGTAATATTGGGACTTAGTCAACAATCTCATTTTTAGTCATTGTCCTTTTTGTGAGAATTTTCAACTCAACAGTCTAGTTGGGAAAACTCACTAGTCATTTTGACCTTGTCACTTAGCCCCTTTAACAAGTCCTTTGATAACCAAAATTAAGATATAGATTAAGCTTAGAGTGGTTAGGAAAACCTTTCTCCACATTGCATTCATCTTAGTCCATACTTTGCATATTTTATGCCTAAAAATCCAAAAAAAAATCCAAAAATAGTGTTCACCCTAGTCCTCATTTTGCACCTTGATATTGCATTAGTCACCTTTTTAGTCAACATTATCATATTAGTCCTCATTTTGCACCTGGTCAATTCTATCACCTTGCATTAATCAACATTTTCATCGTAGCCATCATTGTCACTTTGACATTTGACATCTTTCTTTGGCAACTTTGTCATCTTGCATCAATCATTTCCTTAGGAAAACATCATAATCACCTTCCATTGTCATCCTTTATCACAAAAACACCAAAAACATAGACTAGTTGTCATAATCATCATCCTCATTTGAGTAATTCTCTTTTGTGGTCGAAAGTAGGCTTCAAAGAAAGAAATAACAAATGACAAACTTTGGACAAGACTTGAACACCAACATCCACACCAACACTTATGACATGAACCAAGACATGACTTTTAATGATCCATTTACCAACATGAACGTACCATCTTCCATGAACCTACCAACATCCTCTCAAAATCCATTCGAACCATTCATACAGAGAGACCACAATGGACAAGTATTCACTGAGGATCTAGAGGCTGCAGCCCAAAATCCTAACGTAGCTTCATTTGTAGAGGACTTGGTCTTGAACGATGCTGACAGATACCTCGCTATGCTTTTAGAACAAGGGGAAAAACTACCAAGAGGATTTGAAATCAATACCATAAGACCTTCGTCTCTAGAAAACAGGACACAAAACTTGACACCTCAACAAAACATGAACAATGCCTCCAACAATAACACTATTGTCACCACACAAATTGCTACAAGCACCATCAATGTTACATCTAGTGGCACCATAAGTCAAAACACCTCCAACTCAATGAATGCAACATCTATTGGAGGAACACCCACCATGCCACAAGCAATATCACAATCCAGGCCCACAATGTTAATGACATCTTCACGAATAGTTGGAACTACCCTTGCATCTACATCAATGGGGGAAAGTTCCTCAAACCCCATATTCAGAACTTCATCTATGACCATAGGGACATCATCATCAAATCCTTATGTTGGAATCTCATTCAACCCCTTTGGAGGAACTAAACGATGTATTCTTATTAGAGGTCCCCAACCAAATGTTAACACATCGTCACAACTAAACATCAATGCCTCACAAGGACAAAATACCAACATCCCACATGAACAATTCTAAGGACAAAATACCAACATCCCACATGGACAATTCCAAGGACAAAATACCAACATCCCACATGGAAAATTCTTCCAATATGGACAAGGCACTCAAATGACACAAAAAATGAATACCTTTGGGCACCAAAATAGTCAAGGTTACCAGATCCCCCAAATATCGACAAATATGGCCAGATCTCAAATCCCCACATATTCATCACAGATCCACACACAACAACACATTCCTCATCAAAACTGGCAATACCAGTAATTAGCAAACCAAAAAATATCATACATTTCACAACAACACATGTCACATTCAAACTCAAACATGCTATCACAATTAATGGGGACTCAAGGGATACCCATCACTCCCATGTGTGATGCGACCAATAATCCCATAATAGATGCCTTCACAGCTAGAGTGGAAGACCTCCAAAAATAGATGGAAAACATGCAAGCATCCACCAAAATGCCACTAATGTCATATGACCTATGTCCATATCCTTTTGACACAAATTTATACATGCCACCATTTCCTCCTGCATATGTAGCACCAAAATTCACCAAATACAAGGGCAAGACAAATCCTATTGAACACGTTCGAGAATTCATGACCAACTATATGGAAATTGCATATGAACACACTTACTTGATGAGACTCTTCTCCAAGAGTCTAATAGGACCCACACTTGAATGGTTCTCCACTTTGAAGGGGATAAAAACATGGAATGAACTTTTAGAAAAATTTGTGAAAAATTATGCCTATAACATTGACACAGGTCCACCTCCATCACTAGCTTATGCACACTTACACAAGAAGACGGTGAAAATTTTATCCCATTTTTCCAACAATGGAGAGGCCTAGCAAGTCACTACCACATAGACATACCTGAAAAGGAGAAGGTTGACATGTTTTTACAAACACTCCTAGGCCCATTGAGAAATGGCTTGCGAGTTCATTGTTGTGCAACCTTCGTGGATCTAGTCAAACGAGGCGTCCAACTTGAGAAATCCCTTATTGCTGAGGGAAGATTAAAATACGATCCTAAAAACATAAATGCAAGTCCACCCACTGACAAGAACAAATACTGGGTTAATAATAAATATGTCACCAATGATGGCATTGTAGATGCTAAGGCTGTCAATGCAATGGGTCCTATGCTTACTCTTAAAGGGGCTCAACCACAAAATACATAGATGACCACACAGATCCATGCTACCAATGTTGTACAGACAAATAAAAATAACCAAGGTAATCAAAATAACCAAAATCAAAGGAAACCAAGACAACCCCGACAGTTCCCCATGAGTCGCACATACACCCCCTTGGGTGAGCCCATTGAAAAAGTCCTCAAGAAACTCCTTCAAAATGGTGTCATAACACTTGACAACCCAAAACCATATGACCCAGGGCAGTTTAAACCATTTTGGTGGGATGACAACGAATTTTGTGATTATCATCAAGCAAAAGGACATAAAACCTCCTCCTGTCGACAACTAAAAAATTTGGTACAAGACCTTATCAAGAATTGTACCATTGAGATAGGTGGATGACAATTTGCATCTAATTCAGACCATACCATACACAAGAACCCACTACAGGACCATGGTTCTAGTAACCCTTCCACGTCAAAATCCAATAACAATAATCAAGCCAACCATGCCTGTATTGCATATGATTATTCTAGTGGACCTATCATAAATCATATTAGAACAACTGTTGAACTTGTCAACACAGTTACTATCAAAAAGGCCCCTAAATGCAATGTCACTACCCGTCAGGGCAAAGTCACCATAGTCGGCCCTCCTCCTGGACAACCAAAGATAAAAATAGCTAGCCCGTCTGCCCAACAATCACAGTCCCATCCATTAACCAAACAGTCCCAACCTAAAGGAAATTTTAACCTCATTGACCAACTTGGGAAGACACCTACACATATTTCTATACTTGAGTTGCTATGCATTTCCCCAGCGCATAAGGCTATACTCGACAAAACATTACAAGAGTCTTCTGTTTCCCAAGACATTGACGCCAATCAATTTGAGGCCATGGTGGGATATCTTACTTCTCACCACCATATAACATTTTTAGACCAAGAATACTCAAAATCCAAATCCAATCATAATGATTCCCTTCACATTGAAGTTTTTATCCATAAGCATAAGGTCAGATGAGTGTTAGTAGATGGTGGAGCAGGACTGAACATATGCTCCTTAAAATTGGTTAAGGCCCTAGGCTTTTCTAATGCTTGTGTAGATGCTACAAGGAGAATTGTTATCAAGGCATATGATGATGAAGAATGTTCCTCTTTGGGCATAATTACACTTCCAATTCATATCGGACCAGTCATTGTGGACACCACTTGTCAAGTCCTGGATCTAGAACTTCCATACAATATTTTACATGGTCGACCTTGGATTCATGCCTTGAAATTTTTCCCTTCCACATATCACCAATGTTTGAAGTTTCCCTTTGAAGGCACTAAGATTACCATATATGGAGACTCTAACACATTTCAATATTGTACCAATTTGAGAGGTATCTCAGAGCGTCGAGTACCTATCAACAGTGAAGCTTCGACATCTTCATCCTCTAAATTCCCTGACCCATTGACACTTACAAAGCCTCCCACATCCACATCCACTACCACAACATCCACTTCTACTTCTTCAACAACCATGACCACCTCCATGACATCTACCACTTCATCCATCACACCAAGCATCGATGCAAGTATTAAGATCCAGGACCAAGGTTGTGTAGAGTATAAGCTGAATACGGCCTATTGCATAATGAGGATTCCCAAGTCTCCCTAGGTCTATGGCAAGCCTTGCTTCATGATAGAGTCAAAAGAAATTTTCAAAGTCCCTCCAAAAACAATATTAATAAAGTGGGGTGAAATGAGTCAAGAGGACATTGACAACACGCTATTTGGATTTATCGAGAACCAAAAGATCCAACTCCCTTGCCAGTAAAAATATATGGTAAAGGATATGACATGATAAAGGTAAAAGGCTACGATGGAATTAGTGGCCTCGGAAAGTAGAAGACAGGAAGGCGAGAACCTCTAGCACCTAAAGGAAAACCTAAACGTCTTGGGTAAGGGTTAGGACCACGAGAATCTAGCAATCATAGTACCAATGTGCTTTCTCGTGAGAGAGTAAATGCTTTAGACTATGTCAAGAAAATTGAAGATCCCCTTTCTGAAACTGACTCCCACGAATGGGAATTTGGCTCCCAATGATCCCTAAGTGACTGTTGCTTTGATGACTTGTTCCTTGAACCAGGAGAGCCTACATTTGAAGAGAAATTTTGGAAAATGTTCAAAATTGACATGACACCAAACAACACCAAGTCCAGATCCTCTTCTACTCCTATTGACCATAATCCTTACATACTCGTATACCTTGCTGAATCTAATGACCAACATTCATATTCATTTGAATTTCCACATGGCACTACTGACCTAGACTCCACTCCCTTTGCTCCTTACTTTGCTAATGAGTGTGAATCAAGCAAGGCAGAGTACTAGATAGAATCTGATATAGGGCCTGATGATGACAATTTTATCTTTAACCTCTCTGAATCCATCAGCATGCTTTATGTGTCCTACCCACCATTCACCAATACTAATGATGGTATTTCCTTAGTCTACTCACAACTAATTGATTGGGATCAACAAGGCCCTCCAGTTATGGACATATTTCAAAATGATGAGGCCATTGCAGAATTCATGGGACTATGTGAGGGTATACCAAGTGGAGACCACAAGGCTAGATTTTCAATTGACCTAGATTGTGCTGCTTACTTTGGGGAGACTACTCTATCCTCTAGTCACAAAATGAAAAATACAATTAAAGAAAAAAGTGACATGTCTTTAGGTAAAAACCAAAAGGCACATTCTGATGATAAAAAAGTAAAAATAAAGGACATGTCTAAAGGTGAAAACCTCTATGAGGAACCTAAGGATGGAGGACTAGACTTTCTCCCCGTAACTTAGGAAAAATTAGCCATGCTCATAGAGGACACTATGGAAGTAAACATATCTACAATAGAAGATCCTAAGATGGTTCTCTTCACAGTATCTTTGAAAGAGGAAGAGAAACCTGAGTTCCACAAATTCTTTTTAGAGCATAAGGTCAACTTTTCATGGTCTTATGCCGATATGCCTGGGTTGGATCCAGAACTTGTCTTGCACCATTTTCCATTATTTCCAGATGCCAAGCTAGTGAAATAGAAGCTGCAAAAGATACACCCATAGATCGCCTTGTTAGTCAAAGTATAACTTAAGAAATTGTTAGATGTAAGATTCATATGGTCCATAGACAATGCTGAATGGATATTAAATCTTGTACCAGTCACAAAGCCAAACGGTCAAATCAACATCTACATAGATTTTCGGGACTTGAATAAAGCATGTCCAAAGGATGACTTTCCCTTGCCAAACATTGACATCATAGTGGACCTTATGGTAGGATATGAGATGTTGTCCCTCATGGATGGTTTTTCCGGTTATAACCAAATTTGTATTGCTCCTGAAGATCAACACAAAATATCATTCACATGTCCTTGGGGCACATATTATTTGAACGTCATGCCTTTCGGTCTTAAGAATGCGGGTGCCACATATCAGAGAGCCATGACAACCATATTTCATGACATGATGCACCAGATAATGGAAGATTATGTAGATGACCTTTTGGAAAAATATTTGACATGAAAAGACCACTTGAAGGTGCTAGACAAAATTTTCAAGAGAATGGAAGAATACAAGGTCTGCTTGAATCCAAAGAAATGTATCTTTGGAGTGACATCAAGAAAACTTTTAGGGTACATTGTTTCTCGTAGAGGCATTGAAGTCGATCCTGCCAAGGTAAAAGCCATATTAGACATGCCTCCTCCAAAAGGAATAAGTGATCTTAGGACATTGCAAGGCTGGTTACAATCTATCTGACACTTCACAGCATAATTGGTAGACAAGTGTCATCCATTTCAATATCTTCTGTGCAAAAGTATCCCTTTTGTGTGGACAGATAAATGTCAAGAGGCTTTCCAACAAATAAAAGATTATCTACTGTCACCACCTGTTTTAATGCCACCAATCGAAGGGAAACCTTTGATTCTATACATTTCTACAACTTCAGCACTGGGGGCATTACTGGCACAAAACAACCATGAAGAAAAGGAAAGGGCCATATACTACATTAGTAGGACACTAGTTAGCTATGAGCTAAATTACACAACCATCGAATGTGCTTGCCTAGCAGTTGTCTTTGCTACTCATAAATTAAGACACTACATACTGAATCACTAGATACAATTAGTGGTGAAGATTGATCCCCTGAAATATCTCCTAAGTCATGCAACATTGACAGGTCGCCTGGCCAAATGGGTAATGATCTTGAGCGAGTATGATATTCAGTATGTGGAAAGAAAGGCGATAAAGGGACAAATGATAGTAGAATACCTGGAAGACACACCTATACAAGGAAATCATCCACTAGTAGCAGACTTTCCAGATGATTCAATATTTCATATAGAACCTAAGTCACCTTGGAGGCTATATTTTGATGGATATCATACTAATCATGGCTCGGGGCAGGAATACTGTTTATCACCCCTCAAGGAGACTCCATCCCTAAGTCCTTCCGCATTAATTTTCCATGTACAAATAATGTGGCAGAATATGAGGCACTTGTCACAAGACATAGAATGGCCATCAAATGGAAAATTAGAACACTTCATGTCTATGGAGATTCTCAGTTGGTCATTAACCAAGTCAACGGTGACTATGACATTAAGGACGAGAAATTAATGCCTTACAAATGAATGGTTGACAACTTTCAAACATATTTTCACATGGTGAATTTTGAGCAAGTTCTGAGAACACAAAATAAGGTAGTAGATGCAATGGCCACAATTGGCCTTCTCCTAGACATTCCTAGTAATGTGCCTCAATTTGAATTCTTGGTAGAACAACTTTTGGTTCCTGCATACGACATACTAGAATCAGAGATAGTTTGCGAGCTTGTTGGTCCCAATTCTCCATGGTATCAAGACATTTATGACTACCTCAAGTCCCAAACCCTCCCCCCCAACCTATCTAATAACCAACAAAAGTCCTTTATCCAAAAAGCCACTAGATACACCATCCTCAGTGATACCCTTTACCGCCGTATCTTTGATAACTCCCTTCTTTGATGTCTTGACATTGACGGAGCACAAACGAACTTGCGAGAGGTACATGAGGGTATATGCGGATCCCATTCAAGTGGTTCTACTTTAGCCAAAAGGATAATGAGACTTGGGTATTACTAGCCAACCATGGAGAAAGATGCACTTGATTTTGTCAGAATGTGTCGCCAATGTCAGATACACAGTGACTTGATTCATGCACCAACATAGGAACTTCGATTGATTACTTCTCCTTGGCCCTTCGTACAATGGGGACTCGACCTCATGGACAAGATCCATCCTACCTCGTCCAATGGCCACAAATTCATCATTGCCACCACTGAGTACTTTACTAAGTGGATCAAAGCCATCCCGCTCACATACATTACCGGAATTATTTTTTCCAAGTTTATCCTCAACTATATCATCTGTCGATATGGTATTCCACAATCCATCATCACAGATAATGGTTGTCCCTTCAAAAATTAGGATGTCTGTGAACTTTGTGAATTCTTCCATATCTGACACCACTTCTCCACGCCTTACTACCCACAAGGAAATCATCAAGCTGAGGCATCTAATAAAACAATCATCAAAATTTGTAAGAAGACTGTCAATGACACTGGTTGTGACTGGCACATACAACTCAATCCTTCTTTGTGGGCATATCGCACTAGCATCTTTACTCCCACTGGAGCCACTCCATTCACCCTCGTCTTTGGAGCCGAAGCCATCTTTCCCATAGAGGTCAAAATTCCATCCCTATGATTCTTTATGAAAGGTCTCATCACTGATGAAGAATATCGATTGTCACGACTACATGAATTAGAAATTCTAGATGAACACATACATGATGCCTTGAACCACTTACAGGCATATCAAAATCATCTTTGCAGAAGCTACAAAAAAAGAGTGATAACTCAAAAATTTGACATTGGTGACCTAGTTCTCATGCAAAATCCTAAGAATCAGTATGACAGAGAAAAACTAGGCAAGTTTGAGCCCAATTGGCTGGGTCCATACATCATCACCGTGTCATTTGGTTCTAGCGCATATCAGTTGGCTACTCCAAATGGTGAACAATTGACAAAGCCAATCAATAGTCTGCATTTATGCAAGTTCTATACATAGCATTGGAAATTTTGGCTGACAACCATTAAAAATACAAAAAAAAAATTAATAAAAAAATTAAAAAATACAAAAAAATAATAATAAAATAAATAAATAAATAATTGAAAAATACAAAAATATCATCACTTGGATGAAAACCTGGAAAACAGGCATCCTGGTGACACCAAAACAAATGAAAAAATTGACAAAAATAAAGAGAAATAATTCATCCCATAGTGAAAACTTGGTAAATAGGCACTTTGGATAAGTACCATGGTGAAAACCTAGCAAACAGGCACCATGTGTAGTCAGTCATTGCTTTGACATCTACTATCACTCTATCTACCTTAGCCCATAATAAACATCCATTTTTTTGACATTCGTCACAATGTTTCACCCTGTCATCATTAAGTTTCTTTCCATGGCTGATAGTGGTTGACATCGAAGTCTTACGCATCACCTATCGTCCATACTAGTCATGTCCTTTCCATAACCTAGACTAGGGGCAATATCTTATCATGGGACTGTAGTGGGTATCGAACATGGTCTTGACAATCGAAAAAGTCTTGAAAAAATCATAAAAATCATAAAAAGTCATAAAAAAAATTCTAGAAATCATAAAAAGTCCTGAAAAATCATAAAAATCATAAAAATTCTTGAAAATTTTCTAAAAATCATAAAAAGTCCTGAAAAAAGACCTAAAAATTGAAAAATGTCCTAAAAAAAGCACAAAAACATCCAAATAACATCATAAATCCCAAAAACAGAGTCCAAGTTAGTCATGTTAGTCGTGTTAGTCTTTTTCATTTGTCGAACTACGAGGTCTCTTCACATTTGCTACGTAGGCAAGGTCATCAGTCGATGTGCCCCTGAGGCTCCCCTAGGTTCAGTCCCTTAGGGTTTTCCTAGGTCAAGAAAAAACATGTCAATTCATCTTCAATATGTTCGTCCACCCTAGTCAAACTACAAGGTCTCTAAGTGCATGACATATGCAAGGCCATCTGTCGATGAGCCCCTAAGGCCACCTAGGTCAGTCCTTTAGGGTTTGTCATTTTTGTCAAATAAGTTAGACATAGTCACACTTAGAACCAAGACAGTCATTTGAACGTCAACATTCAAATTGTGAACCAATAGACAACATAGCCTAGTCATTCATCAAGCCAAACATCTGTCAAATTTCCAACACAAAGTCAACCTACTCACTTTATGGTCCCCTTCAAGATGTGTCCTCCTTGGAATTAGACCCTGTCAAAACGGCATTTTCCTTTTCAGGATGTGTCTTTCCTGATGACAAGCTTCATCACATAGTCATTGGCCTTTTCAAGATGTGTCCTTCCTGACAATAGGCTTTGTCACATAGTCATTGGCCTTTTCAGAATATGTCCTTCCTGAGGACAGGCTACATCAAAACGTCAATACTGTTAGACTATCAAATCGTCAAAATTGTCAAATTGTCATGCAATCACCCTTCGACACACAAATCTTGGCAAACATCTTGAATGGCTATTGATTTTGCTGGTCTATTTTGTTTTATCTTTTTATTGTTTTATCTGTTGGTCATGTTACTAGCTACCTTGAGGATGTCCCATGAAGGATTTAGAGGTGCAATGATGTCTCATGGCCTAATTTTCCTTGATTGTTTTCTTTGGTGTGTCTTGACAAAAAGACTGTGGCAACTTGCCCTTTAGTCTGAGTTAGGACATTCCTTGTCTTTGGTTGTCTGTTTTTCACAAGTGGACGACCTTGCACACCTTGGTCTATGTCATATCATGGTGTTTGTTGTCCATTTGTCACATTTTACTGCCCAATGATGATTATGCAATGCCTATGATGCTATTCGGAAAAATATTGAAGTATTCCTTTTTCATCCTCACATCCATGACTTCCACACTAACATTTATTCTATTCCTTCATCCTCTAGTCCTCTCATCCATTTCGAGAGCACAGCCGTGTTCTTTGAACCTGCCTGTCCTCTTGAGGGGGCATACCACTACCTCCTCGTCATCCTTCCTCTCCTCACTTTCAAACTGGGGCATATTTTTTTACTTGTTCTTTGACACAATGTGATAAACTACATCATGTCAAAGAAAGGAAAAATGTAGACACATAAAAATGGCCTCAACTTGCAAACCATACTTTCTATGATGACCATGCTTCTCTCTTACATAATTCAATTATCTAATCATGTTCATTCCTCCATGATTATTTAAAGAAATAAATTACGTCTATTTATTTAAATACGTCACTGATCAATCCTTATTTCCTCCATAACATTATCATTTATCAAATAAACTCATTTATTTATCCCACATTCCATCCCACCAAATAAATAATTAAAATAATTATAAATATCAAGTCTTTTGTCTCATTCCCATTTATGAATTAAACCATTATTTAATTCATAAGTCAACATTCCTCCATAAATTAAATAATTTCTATTATCCCAACTACCTATTATTCTCCACCATTGATTTGATTATCTCCAATTAAATCCCAACCCTTCATTTCAAGGCTTGCCCTAACTTTGACCTAATGTTTCCCTAACCCTAATCCTCCTTATGACATTGATTCTTGGCCTTTGATCTTAGGGCTTCACCAACTTTTAATCATGGCCATCCATTCTCAATTTGGAATTCTTTAAAAGGCCCTCTTTCAAGTCATTTTACAACAACAAGAGATATACACAACATGCTTGAGAGTTTTTGAGTACTTGAGCACACATTACTTCAATATTTTGCTTGGCTTTGTCATAGGTTATAGTTGCACTTCAAATTTGAAGGCAATTATATCATTTTCAGCAAGATGGAGAAGGCCAATGGAGGTCATTCAATGGAGTCTTGAAGACTAGGTGATGTTGTTTCATCTTATTTTGCTTCTTGCTTTTCATTGTTCTCCATTGTTATTAGGGATTTATTTTTGTGTGCTTGTAATCTAACTTAAAAATTTTCCTTGACACATAATCCATCAGGAAATATGTGAAAAACAAGATCAAAAGCAGGATGGAAATCAAAGACTAATCTAATTCAAAAAACACTTAATCTATCCTATTCCATCACTCATGAAATGTGCAAATATAAGCTATTTGAATGAAAGTAGGATCCTAAAATATTCAAACCAATTGAAATAAAAAAATACAAGATTACCATCCCATGTTGGAGTGTATTTGCATGATTTTTGGTTGTTTGTATCACTACAAAGCCTCCATTGCTTGTACGCAAAAGCTTGATGATTGATGCTTGTTCTTGAAGAAATGATGAAGCTCTCTTAGTGGTGATCTTGACAACACTTCGTTGCATAAGGTAAGTTAAAATTTTGATCATTATTTGTGAAGAGAAAGGCTTGTTATATAGAAAAAGCAATTTTGAATCAATGGTCGAGATCATGTTGGAGAATATCCAGAGCAATGGTCAAAAGGAGTTAGGAATTTCATTGCTTAGTTAGCAATTGATTGATTAGTTAGGGTTGAGTGAGGAATTAAATGGTTAAGTTAGTAGAAATAAATTGCTTAGTTAACAAAATAGATTTCTTAGTTAGCAATCCATGATTTTCTCAATCAAAAAGTGGGTGAGGAATATTAATTAATTAATTTAATTCATTCATTCCAATTTGGTTTTGATTTTTGCTAATTTGAATAGTTTGATTTGATTTGATTTAATTATTCAAATTTTGGAGGGAAATGTGATAATTAAATTATTATGATTTAATAATTCAATTAATTTTGAGGAATAAGATGAATTAGTGACGTAATCAAATAATTGATGTTGTTTGACTAATCAAGATGAAATAAGATTAGGTTAGGACTTTATTAAATAAAATGTAATTTATTTAATTGGTCAAAAATGATGAAATGTGAATTAATCAAATAACATTGTATTATTCGTTTAATTATAGAATTAGGGTTTTGAATGTCATTTGATGCCATTTAATGTGTTGTGGGATGTCATGGGATGGTTTTGATATAATTGAGAGATGTTTTGAGTCGTTTCAGGGTCATTCTGAGATGTTCTGAGTTGATTCAGAGTTGTTCCAAGTCATTTCAGGGTCATTGTAAGACATTACGAATTGATTTGGAGTTTTTCTGAGTCATTTTGGGGTCATTCCAAGATGTTTCAATTTGATTCAAAGTTGTTTTTATTCATTTAGAGGTTGTTTCAAGATGGTCAGAGTTGATTCAGAGTTGTACTGAGTCATCTCGGGGTTGTTCTAAGATGTTCAAAATTGCTTCAGAGTTGTTTCGAGTCATTTTGGGGTCATTTCGAGATGTTCCGAGTTGATTAAGAGTTGTTCCAAGTCATTTCGAGATGTTCCGAGTTGATTAAGAGTTGTTCCAAGTAATTTCGAGGGTGTTATGAGATCTTCCAAGTTGATTCAGAGTTGTTCTAAGTCACTTCCAGGTCGTTCCGAGACATTCTGAGTTGATTCAGAGTTGTTCTAATCATTTTAGGGTCATTACGAAATGTTCTGAATTTGTGATAAGTGTTAAGTCAATTTTACATGTCTACATTTTTCCCCTCTTTGATACAAAGTACTGGTTGCTTTGTTTCAAATATTTTTTTTTTACGATCAAGTGTTTTATGAAAAAAAATTATGCCCCACTATGCCCCAGTGTTTGATGGAATGATGGTAAGACTCTATGCTGCCCCCTTGAAAGGTTGACTGACACTTTCAAGTTTTGAGGTTAGGCTCATGACTTTGTTCCATTTTTTTTCCGATGTGGAATTATGTGTATAGGTACTTCGTTTCTTGTTATGATGTTTCCTTGAGCTTCTATTTTGAAAGTGAGAAGTTTCCTAAGTAAAAATTAGGGTTTTCTTGTGGCTTATATAGGCAATTTTTCTTGTAGATAGCTCATTTTTGTTTTGACTTTATAGCTAATTCTTGTCTCTAGTTCTCTCATTCTATCATATTTTGAGGAGCAATGTCCCATTTTGATGTTGTTCCACATTTTTCTGAGCTCGTTCGAGAGGTTGGATGGCCTTCAGATGTTGGTGGCCCAGTATGTACCTTCTCTCTTGTTTTCTTCCGTCTCATTTCATTCTCATTTTTTGTGTACAAATTTTTCTAGGTCAAAGGTGAAGTTTTCCATTTTCCATGTGTTTTCCTCAGTTTTCACACCTTTTTTTGCCCAGAATCCATGCCTTTTTCTAGGATCCACACCTTTTCCATGAATCCTCACCTTTGCTCAAGATCCTCGCCTTTTTTTTTGGAGCATTTTCCATAAAAGCTCACCTTTGCTCTAGAACCTCACTTTTGGTTATCTAAGGCCCTGGAAGCTTTCCTTTGTTTCTGAGCATTTTCTTGAAAATCTTGCTTTTTCCTAGTGCCTTTTGAGCATTTACTCAAAACCCTTGTTTTTGACTCCTTCTGCTGCGTTTGACTTTACCTTTTGCTCGAAACCTTAGCATGTGTTCGCTTGTCATCCTAAATATCGTTTGTCATCATGTTTTGTGCCATTATGTGTCTCCCACCTATTTAGAGTGAAACCATAACATTGTGGATTGAAAACGATTGCAGGTTGTCATCTTGTTAGACAACCAGATCTAGATGGTGGTCTATAGTTTGGTCTATAGAATGTTTCCCTTTTTTTGGGAAGTGTACTTAATCTTTATTATGTTGTTCTTAAGACATATTGCAGACATGATTTTTTGTATATATATACATTGGCATAGTCGAGGCCTCGTATATATGTCCTATCACACTTATGATGATGTACTCTCCTTTTTTGATGATGATATAAATGAGATATACCTTCTTTGATTCATTCTCATTTTATGCTTCTTGGATGTCGATTTATGATGATATATGCATATGATATGGATGGATGAATCATATATTGTTTCATATTATTTTTTTATTATGGATGATCAATATATCATTTTGATATATGTTGTTTATGTCGTGTTAATATAAGATGGATGTATGCCCCATACATGATGCATGATGTTTTTATTGGTTTATTATCATCAAGATATTTACTCACAACACTGTGGATGCAAGATGAAGGTTATTTAAAAGAAATATTATGACGATGGATAGAAATGTGATGTTGTTAGTAGTGATGAGTTGCTTTCACTTTACTTGGAGGCTTCGCAGTTTTTAAACAATCCTATTTGATGTAGAAAATAGATATGATGCACCAGGGTATTAATGACCAAGGTGACTTTGTATCCATTGCGTGGAATTTGACTCTACAAACAAAGAGTATTCTTGTTCATACCAAACATACATGAACTTTTTTTAAATTATATAGTTGGGTTTTGTTAGAACTTTTTGGACCAATCACGTAGAGAGGTATAGGACACCTTAACATGAAAATGCTACATGAATTTTGGAACATTTACTAAAAGAGGTATGAAATACCTAACATGCAACTCCTCCACAAATTGTTTCAACACAACTTTCATACACTCAATAAAGCAAGTATTCACCATGATAGTATTACAAAAATATCTTACAAACAACAAATTGAAATGATGCTTGATTTCCCCCATTCTTTCTTCTCTAAATCCTTATGGAAATCCTTGAGATATCCTTGGAATGAGTCAATAATGTAAATCACAAAAACAAGACTATAAAAAAGGATAAAAGACAGAGTTATAGTATCACTTGCTATATCTATTTGGGGTGGGGCTATTATCCATTGTTGATTATTTCTATCGTAGGAATGGATCCATTAAGACATATCTCAAGATGTTGATGGGACTTATCAAGAAGATAGGTAGTTGACACTTTGGCCTTGTTTTCGACTGCTTATAGTTAGAGCTTTTGTCACTGTTTGCTTGAAAGTTCTAATTGTTGATGTTTTCTTTCTTTGTTTGTTTGTTTTGTCAAAGGGTGAATGTGATAGTATATTTATTATGGGTGATATTTTATTGCGAATTGTGATGGCGAACATGGGTCTTTTTTATTTTTCTAAGTCTTATGAATATTTTTGATATTTTCTAGGGACTAACCTAGGGCCTTGGGAGCTCATCAAAGATAAGCCTTGCCTACATTGTACACATAGAGGCTCGTAGTTCACTTGGTTTTAGTGATTTTGACCTTTTCTATTTTGTAAATGTTTTTGGATTTTGTATCTTTTGACTGTTTTGTGTTTTTGTGTTTTGTGACTAAGTTGAAATAAAGCATGTTGAAAACCTAAGGGGACTGACCTAGGGTCTTGGGGGCTAATGAGGCTTGCCTATGTTGTACACATAGAGACAACGTAGTTCAACCATTTGACCTAAAGCATAAATTATTTTTGGGTAAACAACATTGAGAATCTGTATTGATATTCCATTTATGTGTCTAGAGGATATGTTGTGGTAAATCTCCTTGAACTAGCTGTGAGGTTCAAGCAAATGTTGATATCTTAGACTATTTGAGTGAAGGAATAATCCCACGATGTTTTTCAAAAAAAATATCTTTTTTGTTGTTTTGAATGTTTTTTTGGCTTTTTGTTGATTTGAATGTTTTTGTCTTTTTGACATTTTCCATGACTATGATAAGATACTCAAAGATCTAATCTATGACCATCTTTTTGACATTTCCCCAAGTCGTGGACAAGATGACTTTCCTTAATCAGTGACAAGCCATGGTTAGATATCTTGTTTTGAAATGAATGGGTGGATGTTATGGATAGTACAAATAGATAATGATGCCATTTTATTCAAACATAGCACCTCTTTGCCAGGTTTTCACTATGGTACCTATTCTAAGAGTGCTACAAAGTGGTTTTCACTCAGAGAATGTTTTATTTCTCTTTATTATTTTTTATTTTCTTTATTTTTATTTTTTTAATTTTTATTTTGTATTTTTTTTTTGGATTTTTACCCTCTTGCCTGGGGTATTCTGGCATGCTTCATGTGTAGAACTTCTTGAGGTGGTAGTTGTTCAACAATTCAGCTAAAGGTTCTCCTTCAGGATTAGCTAACTCATATGCCCCAAAGCTGGAGCTTGTTGTGATGACAAACAGGCCTAACCAATTAGGTTCAAATTTTTCTTTGCCATCTTGATTCAATTGTACCTTTTGATTCTCTTTGAGGACTAATTCACCAACTTGAAAGTTCCTATCCTTGATCCTTTTTTCATAGTTTTGCTTGAGCTGATTCTGATAAACCTGCAGATGGTTTAATGTGCTCAAATGTCTTTCTTCTAGGAGTTCTAATTCATTCAGTATGGATACCATATATTCTCCATTGTTGACCATGCCTTTTATTGAAACTCACAATGAAGGGATTTTGACCTTAATAGGCCAGATGTCCTCTAATCTATAGACCAAGGAAAAGGGTGTGGTGCCAATAGGTGTGCGAAGGCTGGTTTGGTAGGCCCATAAGGCTGGGTTTAGCTGCAAATTCCAATCACGGTCAGCTTCATTAACATTCTTTTTGAGTATTTTAATTATGTTTTTGTTAGATGCCTCAGCCTGACCATTTCCTTGGGGGTAATAGGGTGTGGAGAATCGATGGTGGATAGAAAATTGGGAACAAAGCTCTTGAACATCCTGATTTTTGAATGGAGTTCCATTGTCTGTAAATATTGTTTGGGGAATTCCATACCTATAGATGAGATAATTCAAAATGAATTTTGATATTTTTTTTCCAATGATATAGGTTATTGGAATTTCCTCTATCGATTTAGTGAAGTACTCTATTGTTGTGATAATGGACTTGTGCCCGTTGGATGAAGCAGGTGATATCTTGCCTACCAAGTCTAATACCCAATGCGAGAAAGGCCATGGTGTGGTTATAGGTCTCAGTTCTTGTGCTAGTGCATGAACAAGGTCATTGTTCTACTAACATTTTCGACACTTTCTTGAATACTGTATGCATTCTTGTTCCATGGAGGGCCAGTAGTACCTTGTTCTGAACAGTTTTTGGACTAGATTAAGTCTGCCAGAGTGAGATCTACAAATACCTTCATGAACCTCTTGTAAGGTTCTTTGTGCTTCTTCTGGATCAAGGAATCAAAGAAACATATCATCTAGACTATGATGATATAGGGTATCTCCTAAGATGGTGAAACAAGAAGTTCTACTAGTAAAGGTTTTCTTTTGAGTGGTCATTAAGTCAATGGTTATGGTACCATGCTAGATGTAGTCAAGGGTATCTTGGTACCACGAGGAAGTAGGACCAACAAAAACACATACTAATTTTGATTCTAGGATGTCAAATTCTGGTACCAACAACTGTTCCACAAGCAACTCATATTTAAGCACGTTCTGTGGAATATCAAGTAGTGAGCCTATTGTTTCCATTGCATCGACAACCTTGTTATTGATTTGGGGAATTTTCTCAAAGGTTATTCTGATGAAGTATTCCTTGAAGCTATCCACCATCTTTTTATATGGTAACAATTTTTCATCTTTTGTCTGGCATTCATCGTTCACTTGTATGATCACTAGTTGAGAGTCTCCAAAGACCTGTAGCTCTTTTATTCGCCATTCAATAGTCATTTTCAACCCTGTGATAAGAGATTCATATTCTGAGATGTTGTTTGTGCATTGGAATGCAATCATGTAGGCCTTGGGTATACTATCTCCTTATGGTGTGAGCAATAGAATACCGGCTCTAGATCCATGTTGAGTAAGGGACCCGTCAAACTATAGAGTCCATTGGTCTATTTGTTATGTCATCATAATACTCTCATCTAGAAAATCCACTATGAGAGGTTTATGATCCTCTAAGGGTGCTTCAACCAATTGGTCTACTATAACCTATCCTTTGATAGCTCTCCTATCCACATATTCTATATCGAACTCACTTAGAATCATTACCCATTTGGCTATTCGTCCTATTAGAACTACCTTTGATAGTAAGTATTTAAGTGGGTCTATCTTAGAAATCAACTTGACCTTTCTATTTAGGATGTAGTGTCTCAGCTTTTGTGTTGAAAATATGACTAAGAGATATGCTCTTTCAATGGGCGAGTAGTTTAGTTCATATCTCACCAGTGTTTTTCTAATATAATAGACGTCCCTTTCTTTATTGTTATCATCTAGCTGGGCCAAGAGAGCTCCTAGGGCTGCTTGTGTGTGATCTGTATATGGATCTAGACTATTTGTAGAATTGAATGCTTATTTTTTTTACAATGATTATTCCAAGCTAATTAGAACAAAATCAACTCACATAAATAATTAAAGTAATGAGAATAACAAAATGAAGCCAATAGAATTGAGAGTCCGAATATGAGAGAGAAGGAGAGAAAAAGTGCAAATAGAGTTTGATTACGGAGTTCGCCAGAAACGTGACTACGTCTCTGGGTCGGCTCTAATAGAGTATGACCGATCCAATTAATCTCCAGAATCAATTACAATGATGCACCAAGACCATCACTTTGGCAGCATAACACTGCTCTGACGTACAAAATGGCTTCAAAATGATCTCCTTAGAACTCCTCTTGAATCACCTGTCACCTATTTCACTTGAAAAATTCTCTTAACTTCCAAATTCTCTTAACTCAACTCTCACCCTTACACCCCTTTTATACATAAAATTAACCTAATTTGGCCCTTAACCAAAAGATTCACAACATTCCCCCCTATCTCCATTTTTACATACAAATCTTCTAAATTCCCCCTCTTATCCAAATGATAACAAATTTAAGCCCTTTTAGTTTTTTATTCACGGGCTCACATAGTTTAGGAGGTTTTGATTTAATCTTTAGGAATATTATTGTTTGTTTTATTTTTAAATTATGAGAGTTTTTTTTTTTGAATTTATGGCAATCGGCTTTAAACAATTAACAAATATAACCAATGCCTGATTTTATTCTAAGGGCATTCGATGGCTTAGCGGGCGATAGTTGTTTTGTTCATCTGTTGGTTGAGGGTTCCAACCCGGCCAATGGCTTAATATATCAGTCTAGCCAAAACCTCTTAACAAAACCAAATGGCCACCAATAATAGTAAAGGCCCCGGATATGGTGGAATGGTTGGGCAGAAATTTCGCTGGTGGGAGGTTGGTGGTTCGAGTCCCATGCGGGCAGGTCAAAACATTTTGCTAACAAACACAACCAACACCGACAACGGAGGGAAAGGCCATGTGCCACACTAGGTGGGTGCCACGCGGCGAGATATCATTGCCCGATGAATCTGATGTGTCAGCTGACTATGCGATGACTCTGATGCCAACTGTACCTGCCATGTCAATGCTGATTGGATGTATGAATGACACGTGTCTACACATGATTCGACGACTAGGCTGACATCACCTGTCGCACCATCGTGCCACATCGACATGTACGGACTATACAGACTGCCACATGTCAGCTCCTGATTCGTCCACCTTGGATTTGTATAAACTGCTGACATCATCTTATATGGACGTTGACGTCATCATTGTACCTTCTAGTCACCAAGTCAACCAAGAGCTTTGACCAGCTGTATCTTAAGCATATGATGTCGGATTTCGACGAAACGAGTTGCATTGGAAAGCTAGCGATGAGCTCTTCGTGATGACGCCAACTTTGAAAACTTTTGATGATATCATTTTTCTGCCTTCTAGATGCCCCCTGATGCCAGTTTGACCCAAGGTTTGACTTGCCATAACTTGTACAAATGGACTCCTTTTCGCCCCGTTCAAATTGTGTTGGAGTTAGGATGCCGAGATATTTCTAATTGTGTAGAAATCTAGAGATTTTGAGACACTTCAATTTCCACTAAAAATATCCACCGAATCAGGCCTCCCCACTGGAGAAGTTTTGGACCTCCAAAAGTGGCATTTATTCTGACATTAAGTGAGGACTTGGCCTCCCCACTTGTCATGTATCCTCTATACATCTGAATACCTAGCTCACAAGCACAATGAAGATTGCAATAACATTATTGAACATAAATATAACTTTATCACTTCCATAAGCATCTACATCAAATGTCGTAGCCACTAACCAACAAAAATTGACTAGCATCAAGCTAAACAATAATGCAGATGTGAAAGAGAACAAATCAACAACAATTCGATCCTTCACAATAGGAACATTTATACCCAAGGGACCATCAATTCTTTCAATCATCATTCCCTCATGCTATACTGCGGGTGCATCCTGCAACATCTGACCCTGGTTAGATACTCCAAGTTCAATTTTAGAACCACCTGTACTGACAGACATAAGCGTTAAATCTTTACTTGCATTAATTACCCTCTTTAACTGCCCTGTGTTTGTAAAAGAACGATCAGTCTTAATCCTGTGAGAATGTACAATATACTATATGCCATCTTTAAACAAGTGATAATGATTCTTTTCCCTGTAGAAAATTGATTTTCTGTCATAAAGATAAGGGCTACCAAGCACTATTCCATAGATATCCAGTGGAACCACATCAAACTGTACTTCATCCACAAATTTACTAGTGATTGTGAATCTTAAGGTGCATTGTCTTGTTACTTGCAACTTATCATTTTCACAAATCCAGCCTAGTGGATAAGGTTTCTTATGTTGTGTAGTTTGTAATCCCAAGTTTCTTACAACACTCTCAGAAATTAAGTTCACTTGAGAACCACTATCTATGAGTGCATCAATTTTACTGTTCTTAGCAACAACCCTTAAATGAAACAACCCATTCCTTTTCTTATCTTTAGAGAAATCATTAACTATAGAAGTAGAAGCACAACTAGCAACGAAAACACCAGAAATAGGAGCTTTACCTTTTAGACCTATAGCTATTATCTTAGTCTCATCATTTGAATCTGAACGAAGATCCATAACAACATTTGCGGCTTTCTCCTTACCTTTCTGTTTCTGATTACGTTTTTGAGCCCACTTAGGCCTCAGTTTTGGATGCAACTGCCAACAATGTTCTTCATCATGACCCTTCCTGTCACAATGAGAGCAAGAAAGTTTGTCATCCTTCTTGACTGTAGCTATCTTCTTTCCTTTCCCTGTGTCTTCATTCTTAGAATATTTCTTTACATCATTATCAAACTTATCAATAAAAGATCCTTTTCCCCTTGACTCTAAGTGTGTAGCTTGAACAGACACTTCATCCAAATTACAAGGGTTCAAAACCAAAATAGAATGCCTAAGGTAGGAATGAAGACCTCCTATGTACTTCAAAAAAGTGTCCTGGGTGTACAAAGGGACATTCAAAGTAATAGCCCTCTTTCTAAATTCATGGGTGTAATCCTAAACAGACTGATGTTTCCCTTGCCTAAAAGTTTGCTAGTTCATCATTAACTGTTGCATATGGCCTAAGGGATAGAATTGATTTTTAAGAGCATTAATAAATTCTATCCAAGTTAAACTGACTCTACCATGTTGTGAAACTTATGCCTTAGACTTACTCTCCCACCAAGTTAAAGTTGTACCTCCTAAACGAAGAATAGCTAATTGGATCCTATCAACATCATCTAATAGGTTCTAGACTCTACAGTAGACTTCTACTTGTTGAATCCAATCATCCAATTTTTCAGCATCAAGTTCACCACAATACTTAGGCAAGTCAAATTTTACATCCAATTTAATTTTAGGCTTATGCCCACTCTTGAAAGGATTAAAACAATTAGAATGAGGAGAAGATGGAGAAGAAGGAGAAGAGGGAGGAGAAGAAGAAAACGGGTGATCTGGTTGCTTGCCACCATCTCCATGTTTTTTCTCTTTCTCATCTTTGTGATCTTCTTGCTTCGATGAACCTCCTTCACAATCCTTCCGCTCTTGTCTCTCTTGAAAAAGAATGTCCACCTTAGCCTTCATCTCGAGGAATGCTCTTCGAAATTCCTGTTCACTGATTTCTTCAAGAACCTCCATTCCAGACAAGGACATCTTCGAAAAGGTTCTTCGCTTCCCGATCTCAGGATCAAAGTCCTTGAGCTTTCCTTTGCCCTTCTGAATCCTGGATCTCATTAGCATTCAAGAAAACAACTGCAATAATAGTCAACCTGGCTCTGATACCACTTGATCTGTATATGGATCTAGACTATTTGCAGAATTGAATGCTTAGTTTTTTTACAATGATTATTCCAAGCTAATTAGAACAAAATTAACTCACATAAATAATTAAAGTAACGAGAATAACAAAGTGAAGCCAACAGAATTGAGAGTCAGAATATGAGAGAGAAGGAGAGAAAAAGTGCAAACAGAGTTTGATTATGGAGCTTGCCACAAACATGACTACGTCTCTGGGTCTACTCCAATAGAGTACGACCGATTCGATTAATCTCCAGAATCAATTACAATGATGCACCAAGACCATCACTTCAGCAGCATAACACTGCTCCGATGTACAAAATGGCTTCAAAATGATCTCCTTAGAACTCCTCTCGAATCACCTGTCACATGTTTCACTTGAAAAATTCTCTTAACTTCCAAATTCTCTTAACTCAACTCTCACCCTTACACCCCTTTTATACATAAAATTAACCCAATTTGGCCCTTAACCAAAAGATTCACAATATTCCCCCCTATCTCCATTTTTACATACAAATCTTCTAAATTCCCCTTGTTATCCAAATGATAACAAATTTAAGCCCTTTTAGTTTTTTATTCACAGGCTCACATAGTTTAGGAGGTTTTGATTTAATCTTTAGGAATATTATTGTTTGTTTTATTTTTAAATTAGGAGAGTTGTTTTTTTTGAATTTATGGCAATCGGCTTTAAACAATTAACAAATATAACCAATGCCTAACTTTATTCTAAGGGCATTCAATGGCTTAGCAGGCGATAGTCATTTTCTTGATTCGTCGGTTGAGGGTTCCAACTCGGCTAATGGCTTAATATATCAGTCTAGCCAAAACCTCTTAACAAAACCAAATGGCCACCAATAATAGTAAAGGCCCTGGATATGGTGGAACGGTTGGGTGGAAATTTTGCTGGTGGGAGGTTGGTGGTTCGAGTCCCATGTGGGTAGGTCAAAAATTTTTGCTAACAAACACAACCAATGCCGACGACGGAGGGAAAGGCCACATGCCGCACCAGGTGGGTGCCACGTGGTGAGATATCATTGCTTAATGAATCTGATGCCAACTGTACCTGCCATGTCAATGCTGATTGGATGTACGAATGACACGTGTCTACACATGATTCTCTGACCATGCTGACATCACCCGCCACATCATCGTGCCACGTCGACATGTATAGACTGTACAGACTGCCATGTGTTAGCTCCTGATTGGTCCACCTTGGATTTGTATGAACTATTGACGTCATCTTGTATAGATGTTGATGTCATCATTGTACCTTCTAGTCACCAAGTCAACTGAGAGCTTTGACCAGCTGTATCTTGAGTATACGATGTCAGATTTTGATGAAACGAGTTGCATTGGAAAGCTAGTGACGAGCTCTTCATGATGATGCATACTTTGACAACTTTTGATGACATCATTTTTTCTGCCTTCTGGACGCCCCTTGATGCCAGTTTGACCCAAGGTTTGACTTGCCATAATTTGCACAAACGGACTCCTTTTCGCCCCGTTTGAGTTACATTGGAGTCAAGACACCGAGATCCTTCTAATGGTGTAGAAATCTAGATATTTTGAGACACTTCAATTTCCACTGAAAATATCCACTGGATTAATGTGGTAGACATGTAAAGTATAATTTCCTTTTCTGGGATAGGTGGCATGAGTACAAGAGGAGTGAGTAGGTACTCCTTGACTTGTTGGAATACTTGGTCACATCTCCCATCCCACTTGAAGGTGATGTCCTTATGTAGGAGATGAGTGAAAGGGTGACACTTGTCTGCCAATTGTGTGACAAATTTCTTGATGGATTATAACTTCCCTTTTAGGCTCCTTAACTATTTTAGTGTTTTTGGTGGAGGCATTTCCATTATCACTTTTACTTTATCTGAATCCACTTCAATCCCTCTTCTTGATACTATGTACCCCAATAGCTTTCCAGTTGTTACCCTGAATACACATTTCTTAGGATTGAGTTTTAGGTTATACTATTCAAGATGATCAAATAACTTGGATAGGTTTTTCAAGAGGTCTACCCTTTTGGCTGATTTTGCTAGAATGTCATCCACATAGTCTTCCATGATTGTGTGTAGCTTGTCATGAAATATTTTCATCATTTTTCTTTGATATGTCGCTCCTACATTCTTTAGACCAAAGGGTATTACATTCCAACAAAATATTCCCCAAGCACAAGTAAATGCTATTTTGTGTTGGTCATCTAGAGAGATCTTTATCTAGTTGTACCCAGAAAAACCATCCATTAAGGATAACATCTCATGTCATGTTGTTAGATCTACAATCATGTCGATACTTGGCAATAGAAAGTCATCTTTCAGATAGGCTTTGTTCAAGTATCTGAAATCTATGCGTATCCTTATGCCCACAATAGGTTTGGATACTGGTACTAGATTTTATATCCATTGTGGATAGTCGATGGGTCTGATGAAACCCACATCTAGTAGTTTCTTTAGCTCTACTTTTACCAATAATGCTATTTATGGATACATTTTTCTGAGTTTTTTCTTGATAGGCTTTGCTTCAGGTATTATAGCTAGATGATGTACCACTAATGCTAGATCTAGTCTGGGAATTTCAACATAGTTCCATGCAAAATTTATCTTTTGGGTTTTGATGAAAGCTATGAAGTTGTATTTTTTTTTGGTCTAGTGATGCAGCATGGTAGGTTATCTTTGGGTCTTCTACTGTACCAACATTTATGGGTTCTGCCTCTTCTACTAGCAGTGCTGATCTTTCTTGATATTCTGATATGGGGAGATTGAATATTCCATCCTCGGGTTCATCTAAGAGGTTTTCACCTTTGGATGCATCCTTTAGTTTTCTCTTTTTAGGATCTAATAAAGCCACTAGGTGGTTTTCTCTAGGGAATCATAATTTTATGCTTTTTCTTTCATTTTTGTGACTGAAAGATTCAATCTCTCCACCAAAGTATGCCTCATGTTCTAGTTACATGATGAACCCTACCTTGTGGTCTCCTGCTGGTATGTCCATTTGAAGTCTCATGAACTCTGAAATTGCTTCATCATTCTGGAATTGATCCAGAACAGGTGCATGTTGTTGTTGATCCCAATCTATGAGTTGCAGATATTGGAGTGGGAGGTTATCATCTTGATCCACAAATCCTATGGAAGTGGATGAAAGGGTCAGTATGGCTTGGATGTCTTCTTCCCACTGAGTTTCTAGGTCATCATTGCTAGAAGTGGGAGAATCATATCCGGTGATGAAGGAAGGGGAATCCCACTTGTATTAATTAGAGTTTGTACCAGAATTTTAGTAGATGTTGGGAATATTTTGAGTATGTTGGAGAGGGAAGGTATAAAATCTAAAGTTATCAAATAAATCTTCAATAGGTAAATAATTTTCTAAGGTATGATAGGTATCAAGTTCCTTGATGCTAGTAGAAGCTCCTCACTTCTTCCAAGAGGTTCGTCTAGTTTTTGGAATAACCACATCCTTTGGTTCATAAGCTAACCCCATATTCTTCTTCCTTTGTTCTAATATAATAGGTTTTGACTATCCTTGTTCATGTAGCCCTAGACCACCTTTTCCATTATATCCTATCTATTTAACTAATTGATAACCTCTAGTAGTAGGGTTAAAATTAGGTTCTGGATTTTTTGGTTCTTCTTTTTCCTCCTCAAATATTTCTTCATCTTGCATGTCTCCCAATCTAGTGAAAATAGTGGGCTTGGAAATCATTTGTATTATCTTGATCTCTTTTTGAATTCCATATACTTTAGGTGTTAGTGGAAGCATGCCAATATAGAATACTTGGTTATTCCCATTTCCTTTGTCAAGTACTTGAATCTTGGCTTCCATTTTCGGTTGGTCATTTGAGATGTTCTTGGTTGAGGTAGATGAAATTGTTGATGGGTCAACATAAGAAAAAGAGTGGAAGGCTACGTCATTGCTAGGCACACGTTGGATTTTGTTGTATTTCTCCTCTAAATTGGCACATAATTGGAAAGGCTTAGGATTGACATATAGTGTTACCTCTTTTCCTTCATGGGGGAATTTTAGGCATTGATGAAAAGTGGATGGGACTGCTTGTAAAGCATGTATCCAAGGTCATCTAAGGAGGAGGTTGTATGGCAGCACAATATATAGTACTTGACAAGTGGTTTCTATTAGGGTTGGCCCTATCTATACTGGTAACCTAACTGTTCCTTCATAATTTCATTCTAGATCATCATAAGCCCTTATTGTGATAATTTTCCTTTGTCAATCACATCTTTAGAATACCCAACAAATTTTAAGGTACAAATGTTTAAACCTACACCATTATCTATCAGTACCCGTTTGACCATGGTTTTATGAACAACAACCTCTATGTAGAGGGCATGGCTATTGAATGTTCTTTGGGGTAGATCTTTCTCAAAAAATATTAGGTGACTAGTTTGTGTGATTTTACCAACCATAGCTTGGAACTGACTAGGATTGAGGTCATTAGGGACTATTGTTTCCAATTCCTTTTCAAGTATTTCTCCATGGGAAGGTGATAGTTTTAACAACTCTAAAATTAAGAATAAGGCAAGTGTTTTCTTTAATTTTTCCACAATACTATAGTCATCGGGAGACTTGATTCTAGGTTTGGGTGGTGCTCCTTGAATTGTAACTCTTCCTCAATGGGTGGTTACGTTACAATTATTGTCTCCTCATATAGCCACTAGATTTTCCCTATTATCATCAACTTGTGAGATGGTCCCTAAAACCATGTCCCTATAAGTGTAATTGGTGTTATGGTACTCTTGTTTCTTTCCTTGGTCATTCCCTTTGGCATGGTTTAGGATTGGGTTTGTGTAAATTTGCAAGTCCTTATTCCCAGGATGATGTTTGACATCTACCTCCCCTTTGTCTATTAAATATTGAATAAGGTGCTTGAGTCTCATGTAGTTGTTTGTAGTGTGTCCTTTGATCATGTGGAAGTCACACAAATCCTTCTCATTATACCACAGTGTTTTAAAACTAGGTTCCTCACAGTTTGGATGATCATTAAATTTGAGGAGGTTTTGTTGCACTAGTTTGCGCATGACTATTTCCAATGACTCACCTAGAATTGTGAATTGTCTCTTTGGTTGATCATACTTCCTTTGTTGTCCTCCCTGATTCATTTGTGGGTTCATACATTGGTTGTTTTGTGCATTGTTTGGAACATAGCTTGTTTGTGCTACTTGTGGTTTGTTTTGAACTGTGTTCTGTGATGGCCCTAGTGTTCTAGCATCAACCACTCCATCATTTGTGATGATTTTAGTTTTAGCCCAGACTTTAGGTTTCTTGTTTGAAGTAAATGGACTACCTTTTGTGCTATTTATTTTAACGGAACCTCTTGCAATGAGGTCTCTTTCGATATTCAATCCCTTCTCAATGGTTTCTTCAAATTATATTGGACATAACATTGTGAGCCGATAATTGATTTCAAGTAAGACACTGGTGATGAATATGTCCACCAATTCCTTATCAAGAATGGGCCATTTAAATCTACTAGCCTTGTGTCTCCATCACTGTAGGTAGGAGATAAAAGATTCTCCTTGATTCTATTTGATTGTGGAAAAGCTTGTAATGGTGAGATCTTGTTCAATGTTGAAGGAGAAGTGACTTATGAACTCATTAGACAATTCATCAAAGTTTTTGACTACTGGTGTCAAATGGGTGAACCATTCCATAGCATGGCCCATAAGATTGCATGGAAATAGTCTCATGAAGTATGAGTCATTGTGTCGTACTTCCATACATGATAACGATAAATCTCGTATATGCTCTACTATAACCCCCATTCCTTTATATTTTTTGTCAAACCTAGGTATTTTAAAATTCTTTGGAAAGTGTATTGTAGTAATAGATGGATCAAACGGGAAGGGGCATATCTCTTGGATAGTATAGGTTTTATTTTTTTTCTAGCTTGCATGCTTGCTACCTATTGGGTGACTACTTCTAGCTTCATTTCCATGTCTATTTTTGGCAGTTTTTTTTGAGTTTTGTGTATAATAACCTTGTTGTCTCACCATGTTTGGGTCGTATATCAGATATTGTGAAGGTATGAGACCTTGGTGACCATTTTGGTCATATAGTGGGTTAGGTACTTGGTGGGTGTAAGGAGGGTTAGCTCCTTGTTTATGAGATGAAGTGTATTGAAGGTTACCCTGTTGATGCATTATCAGGACACCTTGTTGGTAGGATGATTGAGGAAGGGTGCTTTGTGACACACCTTGCTGTTGGGAAAGACTAAAATGAAGGTTACCCTATTGATGCGTTATTGGGACACCTTGTTGGTAGGACAACTGAGGAAGGGTGCTCTATGGCACACCTTGCTGCTGGGTGGGACTAAATTGAAGGTTATCCTATTAATGCATTATTGGGACACCTTCTTGGTATGATGGCTGAGGAAGGGTGCTTTGTGGCACACCTTGCTTCTGGGCAGGACTAAAATGAAGGTTACCCTATTGATGCATTATTAGGACACCTTATTGGTAGGATGACTCAGGAAGGGTGCTTTGTGACACACCTTGTTGTTGGGAAGGACTAAACTAAAGGTTACCCTATTGATACGTTATTGGGAGACCTTGTTGATGATTTGATTGGGGGAGGGTGCTCTATGGAACACCTTGCTACTGGTATTGCTAGTTCAAAAAGGTACCATATGGTCCACCTTGTTGATGGTATTGATTGTTTAGAGGGGGGCCTTTTGTACCACCCTGTTGAAGGTATTGAATGTTTTTGGATGGATAAATGTTTGAGGTATTCTAAGGTATATACTATCTAGGAGGAGGATTGTTACTTGGTGGTTCATATTGTGATGGTCCTCCCTAATGCAGTTGTGCTATTGCAGCTTGTTCAACCTGAGTTGGTTTTCTAAATAAGGGGTTCTCTTTGGGTTGACCATCATGTTGTGAGAACATAGGTGGCATGTTTGGTTATGTTATAACTAAGTTATCCCCTAAGGGAATAAGTTTGGCATCCTTGAGAGCTTCTACATTAAAATCTATCAGTAATTTAGCACCACTTTGTGCTAACTTGAAGAAATAGGAGTTTGGATCCTTTCTCAACAGCCTGTCCATTAGTTTAAGAACCTTGGGGTTGTTGGAATGTTTCAATAGTTCATCCTCATTTATTTCTTCCTCTATGTTTACCTCCTCTATAACCATTCTATTTGGGTCTTGGTTTTTTTGTTCAATTACCTCCTTTTGTTTGCTATTTAGTTCCTCTTCACTGAAGGTATTGCTATGCATAGGCCTTTTTTGTGGTGTTTCAAGATCAGTTGGCCTATAGCCCTAAGGGTTACTTTCATAATTTATGGCATTGGCTAGTGGGATACTAGTTTCATGGGAGATTGAAGAATCTTTACATCAAGGAAAGTCATGTGGAATGGTCCTGATAACAACATAACAGTAGTAGAGACTTTTGACAAACGATATTGTGTTCAAATAAGACAAAGCAGTGAATAGGACAAAGACAAAAGTGACTTGATGTCTTAATATTTGAGTTGAATAGGATCTTAGATCATGCTTCATACTTATGTATTTGATGTGTTGAATGGAAATGGTCTTCTTTTGCCTCATGAATTTGATGTTTTTGGTCATTTCTAACAACAATGTTTTGTCTCTTGCAAGGATTTGATAGTATTAACAATGATCATCTACCAATAATGGACCTAGTTTTGTTTTGTGATGAATACATTAGAAATAACCACAATGATAGATATCAGTGAAAGGTAAATACATATACATTTTATCTCTTCTTATATGGTAACACAACATGTGTTTTTAGAACTTCAAGAAGTTACAAGTGTAGAGCATGGTGTACAGAGGTCATGAGGCAGTCATGTTGTATATTCAATGAGTAAAGTCAGGGAGGATGCAATCTTAAAAAATATACATAGAAACATTTTTGTCTTCAGTGCCATGATAGTCAATTATATATGATAGATAACATAGGTATAATGGTTGTCTAATGAATGTGTGAATAGTGAAGAATCTACCATATTGCACATTTGCATGATTTAGTAATTTTGTACAATAAAATTACATAAATGAATACTATTTTATGGTATTGATTTCATGGTGTTGTGATTCTAAGTTTCTGACTTAGCTAAAGACAGTAAATGGGTTCTTCTTGCCTCATGCATAGTGATGATTGTTAAATATATCTTTCTTGAAAGGAGGCAGTGATTTCTAGTATTGCTATAGTTTGCTTGGAGTTGAGCATGTTAATTGTTGATAGCTTTTCATGTGCTAACCATGTTGCAAATGAAAATACAAAAAATTAGCAAGTCTCTTCATACATTCAAATGCATATCAATAATTAGATATGTAAAGCTTGGCTCTAGTGTTGACAAAGCTATTGGTGATAGTATTATACATGGTACCATGACAATGTTTTTGGTACTTTTTTGGAATACCATTGCTTGAAATATATAGTGTTTGCTTGGGTAGAGATACATGATATTGCTACAACTATACAATGACAATGATATCATTTTGCTAACATTCTCTAATGAAGAAGTAGCAAATGCAGTGGGTCTGTAGTGCCCTCCGTTTCGGTCGTCATTGATGTCAAATAAGTTGTTGTTGGTAAGGTCATGATGATGTGGTGATTTTATTATTTAATTTTAAGGTTATGAGATAACACTAATAATATGCTTGGATTTGATTAATAAAGTTAATTTAATTATAAGGTTACTTGTTTTATTTGGAATTAAATAAAGAATTAGATTCAATAATAAACATTAATTGAATTATCTTTGGGAATTAGCTATTTAAAGTATTCGGATTGGATGAGGAAAGATAATTATCATTTAATGATTAAATTCAATTAACAAATTTAAAAGTGAGAAAATATAAGAGAAGATTAAAAATTAAAATTGTACTTAAGTTTAAATAAATTAAGGTGAAAATATTTATTAAAATAAATATATTTTATTGTAACTAAAAGAAAGATTAAATTATCAAATATGTATTAAATATTTAATAGTTGATCTATTTGGTTCATATATTAAAGAGTCAATTGTAAAATAATGAATAGGGGTAGTGGCTGGCATACAATTGTAAATGTTGGAAGTGCAACGGTCTGTTGATGGGAGTGTAAAATACACCATCAAAGATATTATAATAAGTGATGGAAGTCGAACGGTTCCCCGATGGGAGTGGAAAAGACACCATGAAACAAACTATAAATAAGAATTATTCTAGAGAAGGAGGGGGGGTTATGATATTTTGATCCTTAGCTTTCGAATATGAATCTGGTCTATAAGAAAATTTTTGTAGAATAATGACATTTCTCCGATCGGATCAAAAATGGGGATTGCGAGTTCGAAGGGTTGTTTCTTCTGTCATGGATTGTTTGGCACAGAGTTTTCGTTCCAGTCAAAATTGATTTGCAACGTCCATTGAAATCTCTGGACAATGTTCTCTGGACAAGAGTACAATCTTCTTTCCCCTTTATACTTTTCATATGTTGTGTGTGAATTGTAAATCATTCTGACGGTTCAAATTGCATGTGCATGCTGAGATTTTGATTTAAATTTATATGATGTGGTTTTCGATTTATAATCATATGTTGTGGTTTCAATCTATACTCATATTTTATGTGAACGGTTCTAAAGAGTTAGTTATGTATAGCAGTGTCGAGGTTTGTAGCTTTTTCATTCGATCGTTGGAATGCCTTGAATTTTGTTATCTTTCGACACAAAGTCTTTGTGCAAAATTTGATGTTTAGTCTATATGGTGTATCTAGAGAGATTTGATGGTATGTTACGATTTGTATTAGTCATATGTTTATATTTGGCATTTTCTTTCCTTCCTTGAGATCGCCTTAATGCTTTTTGCTTGCTAATTAATAGATATGCTTTGATAGGTATTCGATGTTTAATGTCCAAAACTGTAAGTTTAGTTTCTTTACATTGAAATATCTCATTCAAGCTTGGTGATTCATGTATGTATTGCGATATCTCAATCTTCTGCAAGTAACTTTATCCAAGTCTAGAAGCCATACCTTTTACTGCAATAATTTGATTATTCATCCCTCATACAAAATTTTCTTTGTGTTAATGTATGATTACTTAAGAGGTTGATGGAGCTATCCTTTGATTAGTTGATGTGTATCCGTTGTGCATGATTCCTCATTCCGTTTCATTGTGTATTCCTCCTCTCTTGGCCGCGATTTTCTCATACTGACCTGGTCACTATCCATTGTATCCTTCAAACTCTTAAGCTGTGTTAGTGTGCATTCATTTTTCCCACCACCTTGGTACTTTGTCCTGGAAAGTAACTTCTTGCCATGGGTCAGTTGAATCACCATATTATAATGTCTATGTTGTTGTCTATGTTATTATGGTGTAGTATTCATAGTAATCCCCTCTGCTTAGTGAGAAATGAGCCCCTTGGAAGGTATGTGATGATGTTGTATATCGTCGTTTTGGAAAGACTACGGTATAGATAACCCTGATCCATTGTCAGCCTGTCTAAGCTGCAACACTTAAGCATGATAGGAGATTTAAAGATTTAAGTACCTGCTTGATTCTCCTGGCAATCTATCACAGTTGCAGCACTTGAAAATAAATATTATCAATGTACTAGCTCAATAGTGAGCTCGCCTTTGATCATGGTGAAGTTAACTTCCATCTTCAAATTTAAGCGCATCTCTGGAAACTCGCCACCCAACAGAAAAGTGTTCAGTTCAGAAAGGAAAAAGTTGTACATTATTTCTCGTACTCTTAAGTCACGTATTTAGTCCTGTGGATAACATTTGGGATTAGATAATAATGTGAGTAGATGGTGATATTTCCAAATTCCAATATTCACTTTCTAATATCCTTGGCAACTTGTCACAGTTTCAGCATTTAGAGTTCAGGCTTTGTACAGAATTAAATAGCCTCCCTAAAACCATTGAACACCTTTCTTAGCTGCAAACTTTAGACTTACAAAGTGTAGTAACCTGTCTGAGTTGTGGCATTCAAATTTAATAAATATTCTTGTAAGTATAACCCCCAGTGGAATATTTATAATGTTTATTTGTTATGTTGAGCTAAGCTTCCGTCAATGTTAAAATACGTGTATATATTTAGAGGTAGAGGTAAGATGTATATGGATTATTTGTGTCTATGTCTGGTTTTGAAGATAAGTGAATTAAGGAATAGGGAAGCAATTTTGGAGTTAATAATTGTTAATGTATATACTTATGAATGTATGGGACTAATAAAGTAAATAAGACTATATTTAGTTTGAAAATGGTTACTTAAATAAATATAAACAAAGTTAAGTTTCCTTGACACTGAAAATTGAATGAAGGTTATTTCCATTATTAAATGATTAGCAAATTGTCTAAGAAGATTCAAAAATTTAGGATATTATTATTATCACAATTATTATGGATTATTCTTTGTTAATTTGTAGGTGAATATTGTTATTTTATAACCTTTAGAGTAGAATGGTAAGATTAGTGTGCAAGCTAAATAAATGGAAGTTGTATTAAGATTGTCTCAAATATTATTATTTGAGAGAAATAATCCTTTAATTTAATTATGAGATTAACGATAAGGAATATTACTGATTATTGTATCTAATGGAAAGGTAGGTTGAAAATATTAACTTGGGATTTCTTTTAATATAGTGGAAATTAAAATATGAAGTACATATTTACTTCTTCTTATATGTTCTCTTATTTGGTGTTCTAATTTTATAGTATTAATTTGGTGATATCTTTTAATTCCTTTATAATTCTTTTAGTTTATGAATTAAATAAGCATTGTCTTAATATCCAACTCCTCTCATCTTATAGAAGCATACTAGGAACAATGATTCTCTTATTTGCATATTCTTGAAACCATGCGTAAATTAGGAGCAATGATTCCAGGAGATGTTGGTCAACTAGGAAATATGTTCAAATAACTCCCTTCGCTATTTTAAATTAACTCTTATTATGGTCATTGTTTATTTAAGGGTAATTTGGTGTATCCTATTTGTGGCACCTCTTTGGAATTGTTTGGCTTCAGAAGTGATTTCATTCCATTGATTTCATGACCTTTTTGAGTGATTTGTCTCATTGTGACTTTTCTTGAGTTGACGTGAGTTGGGGATCTTCTTTAAGTTAAATTGTGTTGCTATTCGTTTAACCTTACATGGTGAATTTTTGGTTTGTTTTGAGTTGTGGGGGTCTTATTAATTGATTTTGTGGTGGAGTATTTTGGATACTAATGTGATGCTTGGTTGTGATAAGTTTATGCTTCTTGTTGTATGCAATCTTTCCACTTGTATTATTTTGGTGAAACATTAAATTATATTGTTGTTATATTTGTTGATTTTGTCAAAGGTCATTTGTTTACCAGCTGCACGGGTATCTTGTGAGGAGGAAATTGAGGTCTCCCTTGGATGCCTGGTTGCATGCTTTTACTTTTGTTGTTGAAGGATTGTTTTTGGATGGTTCCATGTCGGTGTGAATGCTTTGGAGACTAATTTTGATTCATGGAATCCTTTGTCATTTAATTTGTGTTGCAATGTAATTGGGAACTCTTATTGTTTTGGCTTACCCTCGTTGGTGAGTTCTTGAGTATTTGATTTGTTTTTTTTGGCTTCCAGAGACAAGGGAAATCTTGTTGTCTCGTTTGTTGATCTTATTTTGGTTTATTTACTCATTATATTTAAATTGAAAATAGTTCTTGTGGCCTTGCAATTATTGTTGTCAGTTCTTTTTTGGGGAAACCCCAGTGTAAGCCCTTTTGAGATACTTCCAGAGGCATTGAGAAAAGTTGTGAGAACTTCATTGATTTCATTTTGGCCAAGATTGTGATCATATTATTGATTTTTGGTGATTTTGCTCGGGTTGTACCATGTGAATGAGATTTCTATTTCGTGGTTTTGGTAGGATGGGTAATGTCTCACGATTGCTTCAATTGAAGTTGGATATTATGTTTCCTTGTTGGTACAACCCTTGGATTTTAGTTTTTATGTTTTGGGTGTCTAGGGAGAGAGTGGCTCTAAGTGGGTGGTCGGTGCACAAAGGGGCGCCAGGATAGCCCTTGTTAGAGTGTGATTAATAAGTGAAATCCTAAGTAATTAACTAGGGGGTGGGTAGAATCACATTAAAAAGATAATTGATGCCTCATCCGTCTTTTAGTGCTATCATAGACTAAAGGGGATTGAGAAGGCCGTGGTTGGCATGATCGTTGCCTTGTCTGCGCGAAAGGTAACGGTTTCGCATGAGTGACCCTATGGGGCGGTTCCTTGAGATAGGTAGCTTGGATAACCAGAGACAGAGGCGGCTCCTAGCGCTTGGTTGCCTGGATAATCCATCAGTAGATGGAGGCGGTACCTTGCAATAGGTAGTCTGGAGAATGCATGTTAAGCCATGTGATGACACTCTCCTCTAGTAGTCCCTTTTGAGTTGTTATCCTTTGGAAGCGGTCTTTTGATTTTATGACTTGATATTTAATGATGTTAAGTTTTGTGGCTTATTGTTGTGACATTCGGAAGTGATTTTATGCTTGAAAATGTATCATTGTTATTATAACAATTTATTGATGTTATGATATTTGTTTTACTGTTACTATGTTTTTGAAGTGGGATATCACTATTGTGAAATGATTTGGATGTTATGTTTTCTGGTCACAGTTTAATTGATGTTGTGACTATCATTGGGTTTCATGTTACTCTTGTATGATGTTGAGTCTTGTGGTTCCGTGTTTGGATGTTCTTGGTTATGGTCTCTTTCTTGTTAGCTCCTAGCATGGGGGTTGGGTCTTCGGACTCACGTGGTCTGGTGGAACGTGCTAAGCACCCCATTGGGTCCCCAGTCAAGGATCCAGAGGTGCGGATTGGTGCTATTGCAGTGACTTCAGAGATGTATATGTCTTGGAGCCAGTTATGATACTTTGTATTCATCTGTTTATTTGTATCATGTTATATTGTGTATGGTTTCCATTTATGTTTGGGAACACTTTTGTATCACTGTACCTCTAGAACATTGTATTGTAATGTAATGTTAAACCTTGTATGGATATTGGCCATGGCAATTGTTACTCAATGTGTTAAGTTAATCATGCATATGTTGAATTTATGTACACAGATGGTTTCTTATCAATGATTTATCATGTATGTGTTACATTTGATAATGTTTATTTTGTTATGGATTATATCTTTGACTTTTACTTCTTATTATCGTTGTTGGATCTAAGTCTCGTAATGACTCCTCGTGTACCCCAAGGGATGTATGTGTTAGTGAATCTACTTAAATGAAATTCATGTCATGACTCAATGTGTATTACATGTATGTTATGTTTACTTAAAAAAAATGTGCAGTAATTATTGTTTAATTGTCCTTTGGGGTTCGCACGGCGGGGCGTTACAACATGGTATCAGAGCATAGGTTCATACACTAGGCACTATGTGTGCTCACTATGTAACCTTGCGCTTAGACCCATGAGTCTTGAGTTTCACTTTTCTTTTGTCATTGTTGTGAACCTGAGTTTCTTGTATTAACCGGTGTCGGGTCGATGGTGCAAGAAACTGATGGGAAAGGATAGGACCCTCGGTGTAGTGCACAATGCACCGATATCCTTCCTATCGGGGATGCTCTATGGACCCTTGAGTTTTAGTGTGATGTGTTTCTTGGTGATGTGTTTTATGTGTGTGAATATGTCAAGTGTGCGTGGAATTTTCGATTTTGTTGTCCTTGAGTGATGAATTATGTTTTCTTGAATCTGTGAAAGTGTAAAATTTTACCCTTTTTATTGAAATTGATGTGAGATTTGATGTTGAATAATGGTTAAAGTGAAGTTCTTTGTGTGAAAATTATGAGTTTTAACGAAGATGTGAGGTTTTGTGGATAATTATTCTATGATTTTTAGCAGAATATAGTATCTTGAGGTTAAGATGCAACTTGAATTATTGGTACTAATGTGCAATGTTCTATGGTAGCCTTTGATTTATAGGAAATTGGCTTCAGAAAGCATAGTGACGAAGGTAATGTAATTGTAATATGCAGGTATAGATACTTATAATGTCAAGTAGTAATTCAATTTGATATAGTAGATGAATTAGGTTTATGGTTAGCATCCTTATGTGAATATTGCCTAACTAATAAGAAGCAAACTGTTTACGAGTTACTAGAATTGTTTTGACTATTATGTGTGGTTTGGTGGGAGGGACAGTGTGGTATCACTCACTCGCGAGTGCCCTACTATGCTGGGATTTCCTCTCATGATGTATTTGTGATATATATGTATTGTGCACAATGTTTGTTTGCATGCAAGATTGCAGGAATTAAGTCTCGATTCCACCTGCATTGTCAGGACAGGGCGAGCATTATATACACCCAATGGGTTTGACATTGAACATAGGAGCTGACAAGAAAGCTTCCCCAACCTAGTTCGTCATCTATCCTAGTGTTTGACAATTGGTCTGGTTGCAACCCCCATCACCACTTTTGTTTTGGTATCATTTCCTTATTTTTGGTTTGTTTAATTTTCGTTGCTTACTTGATGACGTTTAATTGATGATTTAACTTGTGGTGTTGATGTTCTTATGATTGTTACTATTATTATTAGTTTATGGTGTTACCATGTTTTTGCTTGAGCTCATCTTCCAGGAGTAAGTCGAAGCCTAGAGGGGGAGGATGTAGTGCCCTCTGTTTCGGTCGTCATTGATGTCAAATAAGTTGTTGTTGGTAAGGTCATGATGATGTGGTGATTTTATTATTTAATTTTAAGGTTATGAGATAACACTAATAATATGCTTGGATTTGATTAATAAAGTTAATTTAATTATAAGGTTACTTGTTTTATTTGGAATTAAATAAATAATTAGATTCAATAATAAACATTAATTGAATTATCTTTGGGAATTAGTTATTTAAAGTAATCGGATTGGATGAGGAAAGATAATTATCATTTAATGATTAAATTCAATTAACAAATTTAAAAGTGAGAAAATATTAGAGAAGATTAAATATTAAAATTGTACTTAAGTTTAAATAAATTAAGGTGAAAATATTTATTAAAATAAATATATTTTATTGTAACTAAAAGAAAGATTAAATTATTAAATATTTATTAAATATTTAATAGTTGATCTATTTGGTTCATATATTAAAGATTCAATTGTAAAATAATGAATAGGGGAAGTGGATGGTATACAATCGTAACTGTTGGAAGTGCAACGGTCTGCTGATGGAAGTCGAACGGTTCCCCGATGGGAGTGGAAAAGACACCATGAAACAAATTATAAATAAGAATTATTCTGGAGAAGGAGGGGGGGTTATGATATTTTGATCCTTAGCTTTCGAATATGAATCTGGTCTATAAGAAATTTTTTGTAGAGTAATGACATTTCTCTGATCGGATCAAAAATGGGGATTGCGGGTTTGAAGGGTTGTTTCTTCTGTCATGGATTGTTTGGCACAGAGTTTTCGTTTCAATCAACATTGATTTGCGACGTCCATTGAAATCTCTGGTCAATGCTCTTTGGACAAGAGTACAATCTTCTTTCCCCTTTATACTTTTCATATGTTGTGTGCGAATTGTAAATCATTATGACGGTTCAAATTGCATGTGCATGCTGAGATTTTGATTTAAATTTATATGATGTGGTTTTTGATTTATAATCATATGTTGTGGTTTCAATCTATACTCATATTTTATGTGAACGATTCTAAAGAGTTAGTTATGTATAGTAGTGCCGAGGTTTGTAGCTTTTTCATTCAATCATTGGAATGCCTTGAATTCTGTTATCTTTTGACACAACATCTTTGTGCAAAATTTGGTGTTTAGTCTATATGGTGTATCTAGAGAAATTTGATGGTATGTTACGATTTGTATCAGTCATATGTTGATATTTGGCATTTTCCTTCCTTCCTTGAGTTCACCTTAATGCTTTTTGCTTTCTAATTAATAGATATGCTTTGATAGGTATTCGATGTTTAATGTCCAAAACTGTAAGTTTAGTTTCTTTACATTGAAATATTTCATTCAAGCTTGGTGATTCATGTATGTATTGCGATATCTCAATCTTCTGCAAGTAACTTTATCCAAGTCTAGGAGCCATACCTTTGACTGCAATAATTTGATTATTCATCCCTCATACAAAATTTTCTTTGTGTTAATGTATGATTACTTAAGAGGTTGATGGAGCTATCCTTTGATTAGTCGATGTGTATCCGTTGTGCATGATTTCTCATTCTGTTTCATTGTGTATTCCTCCTCTCTTGGCCACGATTTTCTCATACTGACCTGGTCACTATCCATTGTATCCTTCAAACTCTTAAGCCGTGTTAGTGTGCATTCAGTTTTCCCACCACCTTGGTACTTTGTCCTGGAAAGTAACTTCTTGCCATGGGTCAGTCAATTCACCATATTATAATGTCTATGTTGTTGTCTATGTTATTATGGCATAGTATTCGTAGTAATCCCCTCTGCTTAGTGAGAAATGAGCCCCTCGGAAGATATGTGATGATGTTGTATATCATCGTTTTGGAAAGACTACGATATAGATAACCCTGATCCATTGTCAGCCTGTCTAAGCTGCAGTGCTTAAGCATGATAGGAGATTTAAAGATTTAAGTACCTGCTTGATTCTCCTAGCAATCTATCACAGTTGCAGCACTTGAAAATAAATATTATCAATGTACTAACTCAATAGTGAGCTCGCCTTTGATCATGGTGAAGTTAACTTCCATCTTCAAATTTAAGCGCGTCTCTTGAAACTCGCCACCCAACAGAAAAGTGTTCATTTCAGAAAGGAAAAAGTTGTACATTGTTTCTCGTACTCTTAAGTCACGTATTCAGTCCTGTGGATAACATTTGGGATTAGATAATAATGCGAGTAGATGGCAATATTTCCAAATTCCAATATTCACTTTCTAATATCCTTGGCAACCTGTCACAGTTTCAGCATTTAGAGTTGAGGCGTTGTACAGAATTAAATAGCCTCTCTGAAACCATTGAACACCTTTCTCAGCTACAAATTTTAAACTTACACGGTGTAGTAACCTATCTGAGCTGTGGCATTCAAATTTAATAAATATTCTTGTAAGTATAACCCCCGGTGGAATATTTATAATGTTTATTTGTTATGTTGAGCTAAGCTTCCATCAATGTTAAAATACGTGTATATATTTAGAGGTAGGGGTAAGATGTATATGGATTATTTGTGTCTATGTCTGGTTTTGAAGATAAGTGAATTAAGGAATAGGGAAGCAATTTTGGAGTTAATAATTGTTAATGTATATACTTATGAATGTATGGGACTAATAAAGTAAATAAGACTATATTTAGTTTGAAAATGGTTACTTAAATAAATATAAACAAAGTTAAGTTTCCTTGACACTGAAAATTGAATGAAGGTTATTTCTGTTATTAAATGATTAGAAAATTGTCTAAGAAGATTAAGAAATTTAGGATATTATTATTATCGCAATTATTATGGATTATTCTTTGTTAATTTGTAGGTGAATATTGTTATTTTATAACCTTTAGAGTAGAATGGTAAGATTAGTGTGTAATCTAAATAACTCAAATTGTATTAAGATTGTCTCAAATATTATTATTCGAGAGAAATAATCCTTTAATTTAATTATGAGATTAACGATAAGGAATATTACTGATTATTGTATCTAATGGAAAGGTAGGTTGAAAATATTAACTTGGGATTTCTTTTAATATAGTGGAAATTAAAATATGAAGTACATATTTACTTCTTCTTATATGTTCTCTTATTTGGTGTTCTAATTTTATAGTATTAATTTGGTGATATCTTTTAATTCCTTTATAATTCTTTTAGTTTATGAATTAAATAAACATTGTCTTAATATCCAACTCCTCTCATCTTATAGAAGCATACTAGAAACAATGATTCTCTTATTTGCATATTCTTGAAACCATGCGTAAATTAGGAGCAATGATTCCAGGAGATGTTGGTCAACTAGGAAATATGTTCAAATAACTCCCTTAGCTGTTTTAAATTAACTCTTATTATGGTCATTGTTTATTTAAGGGTAATTTGGTGTATCCTATTTGTGGCACCTCTTTGGAATTGTTTGGCTTCAGAAGTGATTTCATTCCATTGGGTTCGTGACCTTTTTGAGTGATTTGTCTCATTGTGACTTTTCTTGAGTTGACATGAGTTGGGGATCTTCTTTAAGTTAAATTGTGTTGCTATTCGTTTAACCTTACATGTTGAATTTTTGGTTTTTTTTTATTGTGGGGGTCTTATTAATTGATTTTGTGGTGGATTATTTTGGATACTAATGTGATGCTTGGTTGTGATAAGTTTATGCTTCTTGTTGTATGCAATCTTTCCACTTGTATTATTTTGGTGAAACATTAAATTATATTGTTGTTATATTTGTTGATTTTGTCAAAGGTCATTTGTTTACCAGCTGCACGGGTATCTTGTGAGGAGGAAATTGAGGTCTCCCTTGGATGCCTGGTTGCATGCTTTTACCTTTGTTGTTGAAGGATTGTTTCTGGATGGTTCCATGTCGGTGTGAATGCTTTGGAGACTAATTTTGATTCATGGAATCCTTTGTCATTTAATTTGTGTTGCAATGTAATTGGGAACTCTTATTGTTTTGGCTTACCCTCGTTGGTGAGTTCTTGAGTATTTGATTTGTTTTTTTGGCTTCCAGAGGCAAGGGAAATCTTGTTGTCTCATTTGTTGATCTTATTTTGGTTTATTTACTCATTATATTTAAATTGAAAATAGTTCTTGTGGCCTTGCAGTTATTGTTGTCAGTCCTTTGTTGGGGAAACCCTAGTGTAAGCCCTTTTGAGATACTTCCAGAGGCATTGAGAAAAGTTGTGAGAACTTCATTGATTTCATTTTGGCCAAGATTGTGATCATATTGTTGATTTTTGGTGATTTTGCTTGGGTTGTACCATGTGAATGAGATTTCTATTTCGTGGTTTTGGTAGGATGGGTAATGTCTCACGATTGCTTCAATTGAAGTTGGATATTATGTTTCCTTGTTGGTACAAACCTTGGATTTTAGTTTTTATGTTTTGGGTGTCTAGAGAGAGAGTGGCTCTAAGTGGGTGGTCAGTGCACAAAGGGGCACCAGGATAGCCCTCGTTAGAGTGTGATTAATAAGTGAAAACCTAATTAATTAACTAGGGGTGGGTAGAATCAAATTAAAAAGATAATTGATGCCTCATCTGTCTTTTAGTGCTATCACAGACTAAAGGGGATTGAGAAGGCCATGGTTGGCATGATCGTTGCCTTGTCTTCGTGAAAGGTAACATTTCTGCATCAGCGACCCTATGGGGCGGTTCCTTGAGATAGGTAGCCTAGATAACCATAGATGGAGGAGGCTCCTAGCGCTTGGTTGCCTGGATAATCTGTCAGTAGATGGAGGCGGTACCTAGCAATAGGTAGTCTAGAGAATCCATGTTAAGCCATGCGATGACACTCTCCTCTAGCAGTCCCTTTTGAGTTGTTATCCTCTGGAAGTGGTCTTTTGATTTTATGACTTGATATTTAATGATGTTAAGTTTTGTGGCTTATTGTTGTGATATTCAGAAGTGATTTTATGCTTGAAAATGTATCATTGTTGTTATGATTCGAAAGTGGTTTATTGTTGTTATAACAATTTATTGATGTTATGATATTTGTTTTACTGTTACTATGTTTTTGAAGTGGGATATCACTATTGTGAAATGATTTGGATGTTATGTTTTCTGGTCACGGTTTAATTGATGTTGTGACTATTATTGGGTTTCATGTTACTCTTGTATGATGTTGAGTCTTGTGGTTCCATGTTTGGATGTTCTTGGTTGTGGTCTCTTTCTTGTTAGCTCCTAGCATGGGGGGTGGGTCTTCGGACTCACGTGGTCGGGTGGAACATGCTAAGCACCCCATTGGGTCCCCAGTCAAGGATCAAGAGGTGCGGATTGGTGTTGTTGTAGCGACTTCATAGATGTATATGTCTTGGAGCCAGTTATGATACTTTGTATTCATCTGTTTATTTGTATCATGTTATATTGTGTATGGTTTCCATTTATGTTTGGGAACACTTTTGTATCACTGTACCTCTAGAACATTGTATTGTAATGTAATGTTAAACCTTGTATGGATATTGGCCATGGCAATTTTTACTCAATGTGTTAAGTTAATATGTTGAATTTATGTACACAGATGGTTTATTATCAATGATTTATCATGTATTTGTTACATTTGATAATGTTTATTTTGTTATGGATTATATCTTTGACTTTTATTCCTTATTGTTGTTGTGTGGATCTAAGTCTCGTAATGACTCCTCGTGTACCCCAAGGGATGTATGTGTTAGTGAATCTATTTAAATGAGATTCATGTCATGACTCAATGTGTATTACATGTATGTTATGTTTACTTAAAAAAAAAAATGTGCATTGATTATTGTTTAATTATCCTTTGGGGTTCGCACGGCGGGGTGTTACAATCATGGTTGTTTCGTTGGTTGTTAATACATCCTTCTTGTAGTGGTGGATAGTGTGTATAGTGATGAAATCATTTGGATAGTGGTAAAATATTGTTGATTATTTTTGTTGCTTGCATGCATATTAAATTTGTTAGTGGTACTGAGTTTTGATTTCTTTGATTCACATATATGTCAATATCAGTGAAAGTGCCTAGAAATTTAGTGATATTGTAGTATTCAAAGGTTGCAACATTATATGATTAAAGCCATTTTTTTCCTAAACTTCTTTGTTGATCAACATATAGAAACAATAATGCTTTGCTAAAGGACATTTTTTCTTGAAGGAAAGATAAAATATCTTCTACCAATACTTAGTATATACAAAGTGTCAAAGGGATCTTTGTGTTGCAATTATTGTCTTTAAGTATCAGAATTGACAAAGTCTTTGATTGTATTTATCCATGAGAACACAAGGACATATATGGAACAGAGTTGTTTGATTATGAAGTGATGATGTGTTCGTTGATTTTTTTTTTAGTTTTGATTCATATTTCAGATGGATATGTGTTGGATGGACTCTTAGTTTTTTATCTTCATGGCATCTCACATCCTCTTTCATTCTTTTTCATTGAGGCAAAAAGGGGGAGAGAAAGTATGTGTTTTTCCATCAAGGACAAAGGGGGAGTTTGTTGACTCTCAATTGTTTATGTTGTGTACTTGATGTTTTTCCTTGATGACAAAAATGGTTCTTATTATGGTCTTCTTTGGTTAATCTTTGATTAACATTGACAAGTTGCTTTATGTGGATATTTTGTTTCGTAGATACTCATTGTTGGGATGAGTTGATATGCAGATGCTATGTATCCCTAGTTTGGATAATGCATGCACATGGTTTATATAGTATCTAATATTGGTGGCATATGATTTGGTTTACATCATTTTGATGGGATCTTGATGCATATTGGTACTGACAATGTTTATTTTTCAAGGTGCTACAAGTCAGGTTTTACATGATGGCATGTGTTCTTGATGTTGGTAATGATACTTTGTGGAATCTTTTTTTTTGTGGACATGGGTTTCAGTTTTGGATCTACTGTACATGATGTCCTTTTAGTGTTCATGATTATGTTGGACTAACCAGGCTATTTAGGCATTGGAACAGATTATTTATCCATTGGCCCAGGTTATTCAGGATCATTTGAAGGCTCCATTTGAGGTTGCATGTTACAGGTTGTTTGATCATATTCCAATTGATCATTTGCAGGTTTAGTTTGTCAAAACAATCATTTCTCAGGAGACTAAGGTTAATTGGTCTCACATGTTACATTTTAATGTGTTTGATTATGCACATTTATATTGCACATCTTATGGATTTTTGACTTGGAAATATCATTGTGTCAATGGTTTCTACATGTGAATTATAAGGTGAAATTTCTATACGGATCTTGCTATGATAATCAATATTGAAGTGTTCATAAGCATATTGATTGATTTAATGTGGCATACATTATAAACCTTAATTGGTTCCTTTTGGAACATTGTATTGTTGATCACATTGGCATCGGGCAACATATTATTGAAATATTTAATAAAGCTTATTCTAAAGATCAATGGTATTGGGAAACATTATTATTGATTGGTATTGCTAAACTCAATCATATTGAACATATGCAATCGGTCACTTTGCACTCAAATTGAAATTGACTTTGAATAAAGTCACATGGCAGTGATTAAAGTGTGGCAAAGACATCAGGTTTCATATGCTATATTCGGTGGCATGTTTAGTCATTATTTTGTTGCTAATTTTTGGCAATGCCTATCATGGTATTAACCAAAAAATAGTCTTTGATGGACTTCAAAAATGTTTTTAATCATTGTGCATACTTCAGATTTCAAATGATTATGATTTTTTGAAATGTGTTTGAAATAGAAAGATTTTTTTTTGTTTCATTATGATGATGTTTAGGGTTTGGAACCCTAGCCACCATTGGAATACTTGCATACTTGTTTCTTTGATTAGCCGACACAAAAGGTGATTAGTTTGAGCTTGAGAATAGTGTGGAGAGTGGGATTTACAATGTATTTGAATGTGACTTGGAGAAAAGCTTAACTGAGGGAGTGTAAAAGAATGGTGTTGCCAGGTAGTTATGGAAGCTCAGTTAATGAAGTGCATAGTTAGGCAGTTATGGCTCAAAGATTTCTTTTGTTAGTTTTTTTTTTATACCCACCGTGAATTAGGTAACACAATGTTGGGTCATTGGGAACATCTTGACAGGTTATCATGTTACTCATTCAGTTTCTTCCATCATTTATTTGAAAATTTTGTTAATACAGGTTTTCAATCTTTTAGTTAAAGAGAAGATTAATGATGTTGATTTTGTGAATAATTTATTGATAATGTTTTTGTTAAGGAATCTGTTTGAAGAGGCTAGCTTACAATTCTATAGGGTTCCTGATGATTCTTCTCTCGAGCTATAACTGAATACTTATATGGTTTTAGCTGAAAATTAGTAAAAGGGTTTATTATTCAAAAACCCCAACTCGAGATGGTTTTTACAGTTACAAAATTTTTATGCAAAGATTATGTAACAAAGGGTATTTGGTATTTTTGAGGATGTATCGGTGAAGAGAAGAGGAGATTTCATGAGTACTCTTCAAGTGATACAAAAATTTGTTCTATATTGAAAATCTATTTATTATTTGAGAAAATGTTGATATACAACATTCTTCAATGGGATTATTGAAAATATTTCCTAGTCTTCTATTGTAATTCTAGGGTTACAAAATTGCACTTCTAGGGTTCTGATAGAATGCTATAAATTTTTTTCTTGTAAAGGGGTTGGTGCTTCTAGATTTGGTGCTCTAAATCAGTGAGGGGTTGGTGCTCCTTGGAATGGGTGTTCCTAAATTTGTAAAGGAGTTGGTTCTCCTGAATGTGAAAGAGTTGGTACTCTAAGTGAATAAAGGAAATATTTTTTGAGTGGTTTTTTATACCCCAAGAGGGTTTTTCCACTCAGGAATAACTTTGGTGTTATGTGATGTTTTTGTGTGTGATTGTTCTTATTTGTTTGATCTCAATATGTCATCAGTTGCATTAAATGTTATTAAGTTTCAATCTTGCATCACTATCAATGTTTAAGTCAACATATTAAGCATAGCATGTATGTTTTAAATGTGTTACCAAATTTATATTGAATTCACATATGCAAATATATATATATATATACATATATATATACATATATATACATATATATATATATATGTCAGGGTTCATAAATAAAAAGTTCTGACTTAAAATTGAGCTCTGACACATGTAAAAATGTTTCATTTCTCTTATGTTAAATTTTCATGTTTAAATTCCTAGTTCATGAAAATACACTAGAGTTTATGCACAAGCAAAATATGTTCTTTGAATTTTCCTTTGCTGTCTTGATTTAAATGTCAAGTTTGCAATACATTTTTTCATTTGTCTTCTTGGCTCAAAACAAACTTACAATCTTGTTTTTGAAAAGGAATTGTGACTTTGGTAAATCACTGATTCACCCCCCCCCTCCCCTCTCAGTGATTTTAGCCTTCCAACATTGGCCTCTAAATGGTCATAATGTATGTTGGTGTTATGAGGTGATTTATGGTGTTCAATCAGTTAATACCTATTTCCAAGTGGAAGGTAGTAACATGGGTCTTCCAATTGCTATGTTTTCCTTTTCCTCTTATTCATTTAAGATAATGGATGCAGTGAGAAATTGGTGGGGTGTTTTATTTTTCTCAAAAATGAACAATCTCAAACTGTTGATGATATCGGTTTGGGCACTTTCAATGTGTGTAAGGCTAGGTTGGATAATATGTGCTACAAGGCCTAGTTGTTGAACAAGAGTTGTAGGTCTCCAAATTTTCATAAGGTGTGGTATTTTGTTATGAAACTCAAAAAACCCTAAATTTTGAGTGTTGTTGTGGAATGTAGCTACTTTCTAGAAATCAAAATGTTGAAGAACTAGGGTCGATATTCCACTTCCTGATCTAAAGGATATGTTGTAGAAAAGATACTTGAACTATCAGTGAGTTCCAAGTAACTGTTGATATCATAGATTGTTTGAGTTGAGAAATGATCCTAATGTTTTATTGGATTTTGATGTCAAATAAGTAGTATGGGAATAATCAGTGAGATTTTATGACCAATTTGATTTTCCAAGTATCTTGTTCAAGTAATGACCTTATAAGCAATCCAAATGTTTTAGCAAAAATATTCTGAGTTGGAATGGAAATTTGTAACCTCTGTGTTTGATTCCTTTGTGTTCCTGAGTATGGAAAATGATATAATAGCACTAGAATGACTCACTAGCATGGTCTTTCTATGACCTAAGTGTCTATAACTCAAGTTGTAAAATTACAACACCCAAGCCATAGTTACCAAAGTGATTACTTTGATCAATGCAACCTAAAAATAAAACCAATTTTTTTGCAAACCTTTAAGGATAAATCCTTTCAAGGAGTGCAAACATAAGGCTTTTTTAACAAGTATACACTAACTCAAAGGGTTTGTGATTTGACCATTTTTGTTCAATGTTTGTTTTGATGTGTTCTTTTTATTTAAATCAAAAACATAATTTTGATATCACAATTTTTTTTGAATGTAATTGGATAATTTTAACATTAACAAACAATTACAACCCTAGTGGAGAGAAACCATCCTCTTAGGTGGGCCTGCCTCATTCTTTAAAGAGATGATTTTACATGTGACTTATGGCACGGTCTTGTAGTCAGACTTGGCAAGTAAGTTCTTGGAAGTAAATTCTGATGCACCACTTTCAAAGAATATTTTGGATAAATAGGGTGGCTTCTAAAACAATTGGTTCTTAGTCATGTTCTGGGGATATTATTCTTGGACACCTACACATGTGGCATTTTGTTCAATTAAGAACCTTCCAGCCCTTTCAGGTTTTTACTCGGGTATGTGCAGGATAATCATGGAAAAAACAAGCCCTTAAGTGGCAAAAAAATCAAAAAAATCAGAGTTAGGAAACTTGACGTAAAAATTTGAATAAGTTATCCATATTATTTCAAAAATATGTAAGAATAGAATCTATAGCAAGTTTAATGTAGTTTCTAAAATACTAGGTTTTAAAAAAAAAAAAAAATCTATTTGGTGAAAATTGGAAATTTTAATGCAGTAGTACTTAAATTTCAGGGAAAAATAAGAAGTAGGGGTCTGTCTGACCACCCTAACCACAATAAAATGATAATATTTTTTAATAAGATTATGGATATAAGTAGAGGACTCATCTCCTGATGTGATGCATATTTTTTTATAATTTTTTTTCCAAGTAAATAATTAATTATGAATTTTTTATTACAACTTTTAAAAATATAAAAAATCATTCATCGACCACCTTAACTTGGTCAAGACTTCATGAAATTCATTTTTTTTTTTTTAATCCTATAGTATGTGAAGCATAGAATGTGGCATGTTTTGGATTCAAAAAATGTGACACCATTTGAAAGCTATAGATGTTTTTCAATCATCTATCAATCAAGACTTTAGTCATAATTTGAATATAAAATGAATAATAATTACTTATTAAATTGAAAGTAAAGGATAATTTACATTGGTGGAAATCTTAGAATCTCCTTTAGAAACCCTTTTCATTTCATCAATTTTGGGTAAAAAGAAATTTGTCAGCCACATACCCATCATAATGCCACTTTTTGGGCCATCATGATCCTGCACATACCCACTCATCACAAGGATACTGAGGAAGAATACATCGGTATAGGACATCTGCACCCAGAAAGTGATGAACTTTCCTCACACTCATAAGAGATTTATATAGCAGTCCAGAATGAAAGTACAGCTTGGGTCGCCTATGAGTTCTCCAGTGTGGGATGTGTCTCAATAGGTATGCCCTCTAAGAAGGTAAAACTTTAAAATAAATGTGAAGCTCAAAAATTTTCTTCGCTCACCCAAGATCACCAAAATGGTGTGAGGGGAGAAGACAAAACACTTCAACTTGCCAATCAATGCATGCACGGAAGACAATTCATTGAAAATTGATTCATTTTAAACACCTCGAGCGGTGTTATCCCCAAGAATATGTGAGTAAAAATGAAACATTCTTTTTACTTTGCACCAATTGAAATGTTCAGGACATCAATCAATTAAGATAGAAATGGTGTGAAAATAACAAAAGAATTTTGTTCATTTTAAGCCCTAAAGTTGAAATGTTTCTAAGAAAATCAAGCCTAGTCATTAATGGTCAACAAATATAAATTGTTCATGCATCAACCAATTGAAAAATGTTTGTGCTCTTTTTATGCACGAAATTTAAAGGTTCCTAATTATGAAAACATGAAATGTGTTCATGTTTAGAGCCCAAATTTGAAGTGTTTTATGTTATTTTTATGAGCACTAAAAAGGAAATTCCTTCATTAGAAAGCTTCAAAAATCTTTATTTTAACAACACCAAATCAATTTTGAGAGTTGTTTTGTTCATTTTTAAGCACCAAAATGAAGATTCCTACCATAGAAAGCTTTGAAAATGTTCATTTTAGATAGCACCAAATCAAAATGTGATAGTTGTTTTGTTCAATTTTAAGCACCAAAATGAAGATATCTTAGAAAGCTTTAAAAATGTTCATTCTAGATAGCACCAAAATCAAAATGTGAGAGTTGTTTGTTAATTTTAATGCACCAAAATTAAGTTCCTAAGTTAATAAGAATGTTTGTAGATCTAAAAATAAATTGAATCAATCATCTTCCCTGCATAAAATAAGTTAGTGTTTTTCAAATCTTGCATAAAACCCATTAGTTCCTGTAAAAAAATCAAACATTAGCAAGTTCATTACAATAGTGCAAGATCCATGCACTTGTTTTCTAGAGAAAATGCTAAGAAAAAAATCAAAAGCTTAGAAAAACAAATTTGCAAAAGCTCAAAATTTTTGGTAAAAGCTCATATTTTCTGTATAGTGCAAACCCAGAACAAAAATTGAAAGCATGGTTTTTTTAGCAAAGGCACTAGTTTTGGTGCAAAAGCACCATTCCCATGGAAAAGGCATAGATTTTTTGGAAAAAGCTCAAAAATGTTGCTAATCAAAAATGAGCTTTTGCTAGGCAGTCTGTGAAATGACTCTGAAAGCCTCCAAAACCTTGTAACTTGAAACTTAGCTCAAAAAAATGTTAGTGAGGAGGACCTAGGTCCCACCAGGCGTGCCAAAATGTGTGAGGGGGAAGGAATCCATCAGGAAATACATGAAAAACAAGATCAAATGTAGGATAGAAATCATAAACTAATCTAATTCAAAAACACTTAATCTATCCTATTCCATCACTCATGAAATGAGAAAATCTAAGCTATTTCTATGAAAGTAAGATCCTTAGATATTCAAACCAATTCAAATAATAAAAGACAAGATTACCATCCCATGTTGGAGTGTATTTGTATGATTTTGGGTTGTTCGTATCACTGCAAAACCTCTATTGCTTGTACGCAAAAGCTTGATGATTGATGCTCGTTCTTGAAGAAATGATGAAGCTCTCTCAATGGTGATCTTGACAACACTTCGTTGCATAAGGTAAGTGAAAATTCTGATCATTATTTGTGAAGAGAATGGATTATTATATAGAAAAAGAAATTTTGAATCAATGGTCGAGATTGGGTTGGAGAATATCCAAATCAACGATCAAAAGGAGTTGAGAGGATTTAGACATGAGGAAATTGTGCAAATTTGATTGGAATAATTGGGGTGATTGAATAATAGATTGGCTAGTTAGGATTTTGATTGCTTAGTTAGCAATTGATTGATCAGTTAGGGTTGAGTTAGGAATTAGATGGCTGAGTTAGCAAAAATAGATTGCTTAGTTAGCAATCCATGATTTTCTCAATCAAAAAGTGGTTGAGGAATATTAATTAATTAATTCCAATTTTCTTTTTATTTTTGCTAATTTGAATAGTTTGATTTGGTTTGATTTAATTATTCAAATTTTGGAGGGAAATGTGATAATTAAATTATTATGATTTTATAATTCAATGAATTTTGAGGAATAAGAGGAATTATTGACATAATCAAATAATCGATGTCATTTGACTAATCAAGACAAAATAAGATTAGGTTAGGACTTTATTAAATAAAATGCAATTTATTTAATTGGTCAAAAATGATGAAACATGAATTAATCAAATAACATTGTATTATTCGATTAATTATAGAATTAGGGTTTTGAATGTTGTTCGATGCCATTTGATGCATTGTGAGATGTCATGGGATGATTTCAGGATGATTCAAGATGTTTTAGAGATGTTTTGAGTTAATTCAGAGATGTTCTGAGTCATTTTGAGGTCATTCTGATACATTTTGAGTTGATTCAAAGTTGTTTCAAGTCATTTTGGGGTCATTCTGAGACGTTTTGAATTAATTCAGAGTTTTTCTGAGTTGTTTCGGGGTTCTAAGATCTTTCGAGTTGATTCAAAATTGTTCTGAGTCGTTTCGGGGTCATTCTGAGACATTCTAAGTTTATTTAGAGTTGTTTCGAGTCATTTTAGGGTCATTCTGAGACATCCTAAATTGATTTTGAGTTGTTCTAAGGCATTTCGGGGTCATTCCAAGAAGTTTTGAGTTGATTTAGAGTTGTTCTGAGTCTTTTCAGGGTCATTCCGAGATGTTCCAAGTTGATTCAGAGTTGTTTCGTCATTTCAGGGTCTTTCTGAGATGTTCTGAATTGATTAAGAGTTATTCTAAGTCATTTCAGGGTCATTCCAAGATGTTTTGAGTTGATTCAGAGTTGTTTTAAATTGTTCTAGGGTCATTCCAAGATGTTTCGAGTCATTTCAGGGTTGTTCTAAGATGTTCAAAATTTGTGATAAGTGTTAAGTCAATTTTACATGTCTACACATTTTTAGCTTTTTCAAGGAATAAATCCATCTCTTCAATTATCATTTCCAGACACAAATCAGTGAGAACTCTCTTCCTCAGATTCTCTTCTTCTAATCTGTAACTCAACCTCCTAGACTCCAAAGCATCATACAAACTTGTAGGCAAACTAGTCATGATTTCAACAAGGACTTTTATTAAAAACATTCATGTGCTTATTGTAGTTTCTTTAAGAGTTCTCTTACTAGATTCATCAAAGGTCTCATACCAATCGCAAAGTGGCTTCATATTTCTATCTTTCACCACTGAATTCTCAACTTCCTCAACAGTCATACTAGGCTTGTCCAATTTGGCCTTTTTCTTTGCTAAAATATTTTCTCTTATTCAATTTGACAGCTTGTGTTCTAGTAGCCTTTATCTCTCTTACTAATTCTTTTGAGTCAATTTGTTCCTCTTCTTCTACAAACATAGCTTTGTAAGATCTTGTTCTTTTATTCTTCTTCCTTTTTTTGGGAAGCCTTGGCTTGATTTGACTAAGCTATAGGGGAACTCCTGATAGATTTAGTGTGAGTAGATGTTCCCAGACTAGCTAATTCTTCCTTTTCTTTCTTCTTAGATGCTTTAGCTTCATCTCTTTTCCTTCTCACTTCTTTTAGTTTCTGCATAGGAATTCCCATACTCTCTACAAAATATTTTCTCTTTTCTTACCCTTCTAATTATCATGGGATTTTTCAGTTTTGAATGAACTTGCAAACTTTTCTCTGCATAAGTACCAAACCTTTCTTTTCCCTAATCTAGCAATGAATTCAGTAGGGGTTCTGCATACATCTTTAGAATGTTCTCATCTACTTCATAACCCATAGGCATGATCCAAACTATTCTAGGATCAACAACTTCCATATGACACTGGTCAATGTCTACCATGAAGCAAACAGTGTCTTTGTATTGCTCTACTATTGAAGCAATAATTCTCTCTCTAGCATGCATCAAATTCTAAAAACTTTTAAAGTATCCCCACAAGATTATATTGTGGGTTTGTCAATCATCCAACCCACATAACATATTCCATATCTGAACAACTACTGGCATATCATTACGCCATTGAACTTTACCAACTCCTGGAACCTTACCCGAGAAGTAAAAAAATAGACAGATCAACAAGTTACCATATTTGAATATGTTCTTCTTATCCTCCTTGATTTTTCCCAAATTTTCCAATAACTAGCTTCTGATCAATTCACATAAATCATAGTTTGTATTCTATTTAACCATCTCATATGTTGCATAGATAGTTGTACCAGATACGAAAATCTCTCGACTTGAGTGATAAATCTTATAGTTGATAACCATTGATGCAAATTTTACATCCACTGCGGCAATATCGTCGATTGTCATTTCTCTTTTGTCCCATTGCAAGCTTGTCACATCAGTAACCTTATCATTCTTCACAGACTTCAAAACTGGAAGTCTACCGATGTAATTTAGACATGTAACTGCACATATAGCTTCTTTTGTGATTTTGAATGGCACATCCAACCACATGAATTCATCATGGACATGGCTCAACATATATCGAACCCATTCATCTTCTTCAAATATGGGGAATTTCATAAATTGCACAAATTTCTTATCTTCTAGGGTTTTAAATTCTAGTTTCACAGTAAAATCTTCTCGAACTATATGAAGAGAATACAAATCCAATAACTGAGAGCTTCCCAAATCTTCAATATTTGCATGCACATAAGCCCTAATATCCTTGATATGCAAGACTTTGTATGACACCAATGAAAAAACACCTAAGGGATCTGTATCTAAGGACTTATACGGATGCCATTTGAACTTTGGATGTGGCCTATCCTTAACTTTGACTACCAGAGGAGTAGGCATGATTGCAATCATACAAATTTACAGGTTTTCAATAAATACCTTTTAGGGACAAAAACAAAATTTGATTGCAGATTCTCCTTTATGCTTGAGCCTCTCCACAAATTTGCAATGATCACTTCAGAGCTCTCCAAACCACTTTTCTCCAAATGCAATATGACAAATGATGGTTGAATTTGTTCTTTTATTGTCCACATACCTAACTCCTTTATTTTGCAACAAATTCCCTTACCCTAACTCATCTAGTTTGTTGTCTTTCATGTTCTGGGATAGATGATTCTTATGTGGATCTTCAATATTCTTCATTAATTCCTTTAATTCATTTCAAAATATCTCAAAAGTATCAATTTTCCTACTGAATTCTAGTACCAAACAATTTTATGGGGGGGGGGTGATCCCATAATAGTGGTTTACAATTTTTGGCCAAACTGGACATTGAAATTATTATTTTTAACTAAATCTTCACATTCGGGCACCTATAGCAGCTAAACTATGAGGAATTTGAAGATGGTGCAAACTAGAGTCTCATCAAATTTTGTCTGTAGATTCTAAAAATATCTTTTTAAAATTTTTGGAATCAAATTACTTCTTTTTCCATCTCCCACGAAAATAGATTTTTGAGAAAACAACATTTTTAAAAGTGATGCACACCATATAGCATAAATTTTTTTTTCCATGAAGGATAAAATTCTAATTCTTTCAAATTTATATTTTTAACTCTGATATCTAGTGCTTCCACTTGGTTAGATAGTTTTTTACTGAATATTTTTTCCTTAATCAAGTTTTAAAGTCAAACTAATTACAATTTAGACACAGCGCGACTGTATAACATGTAACTTTTTTTGTATATGTCAAAATTTAATTTAATTTTTTTTGTTGGATCAAGGACTTCAATGTCTGGTGCACTCATTTTTTATTTTATTTTATTTATAATCTTCTATTTTTCCACATGTGAAGAACAAAGAAATTCATTTTCGATGAAAAACCTATGTTTAATAAAACTTAAAAAACAAATACATAACAAAACCAAAACATATTAAAATTATATTCATTGGATAGCTTATTCTAAGGAATACCATAATAATTTCAAATAAATTTTAAATGAATTCATTTGATCCCCCAAAATCTAAATCAAAAGTGATTTTTTATCAGCATTTTGATAGGTATAAAGGAGACGTATTTATAGGTATGGTTTAAAACTAGCAAGGTTCTATCAAAGGGGGTTTGATCTAAGGTGATTTGATCAAACCCTCTTCAATTGGAATCCTTAAAATGGAACTTTTTAAGGATTAAATCATTATATTTTCTAAAAATATGTGATTTCAGCTAAAATTCGTTCCTCTCAGGAATTGTAAACCACTATTATGACAATAGTCCCGGTTTAGGAGTTTTTCTTGATAGCTCCCCCTATGCCAGAGTCCTAAAATTAATTCCCTGAGGTATTACTAGAAGTTGCTTCTGGTGTAGGTCCATTTCCTTCTATAGAGGGATTCGTCTTCACCCATTTCTTCTACATTTTCTTCCTGATCACATCAGTAGTGACTTTTCCTTTCGCTTTAACATCCTATTGCATGTTCTATTTTACCAGACCTCTTCTATTCCAACATAATCTAGCAATGTGGCCAAATTTGTTGCAGTTGTAGCACACAATATTTCTCTGTCTAGACCAATTATTCCACTAACTTTGTCTTGATCTACATTGATTAGCAATATGTCCAAATCTATTGCATGCATAGCATCTGACATCTCTATGAAAGTTATTCATCACAACTCAGTATTCACTTGACTTGTGACCATACTTATAGCAATTAAAACATTGACCTAAGAATGATGGTATACTTGTGTTCACCCTACTCCTACATTGAGAAGCCATATGACCAAATTTTTTGCAGACATAACAATAGCCATTAAATCTTTGAGAATTTGGTTCCTTTACTAGATTTCTTCTGGTTCCATTCATCTAATATCCTTTTATGAATCTTCCTTGTCTGGAACTTTCTCCTTCTTCATATCCAAGACCTCGTCTATCACCATCATCCTCTATCCTTTGTTTAGTTCATCAAGTTTGGCTGAGCTTGCTTTGAATTTCTCCTTATACTCATTTGTAGTAGCAAGTTCATCTTAGAGATCATCAAGCTACTTTTCAAGCATTTATTCATTGTTCTTGGATTGCTCCAATTCATTATCTAGTCGGCTACATTGTTCAGAATTTTCTTTCAAACACTATGCAAGCTTTTCTTCATTCTTCTTTATGTCATAAATCTCTTTGGTCATTCTCATCATGATAGATTCCATCTCACTTCAAGGCAACATTCTCTTTGGAAAAAAATTCACATTCTTTTGTTTTCTCTTGCAGAGCCTGACTAAGTTATTAATCTTCCATGCTTTTGTTCTTTTGTTTGAGTTGACCACATAATTCCTTTTTTTTCTCCCTGGATTCATTGATTTTGTCTTTTAATGACTGAATGAATTTTTTTTGCATTCTCAAGATTTTCTTGCAGTTCCCAATTCTTAGATTTTATCTGGTCAAGATCATCTAGGTCTACCATAAGTTGTTGTTGAAGACTACTTGTATCCATTGAGAAACACTTTCCAAGATCTCCTCAAGCTGTAAGACTTCTTTCGAGGAACCAACTATGAAACCAATTGTTGGAAATGAACAAACACTGAGAGGGGGGGTGAATCAGTGTTGTGCAAAAATCCAATTTTATTATTCTATCATTTAACTTACTTAACCATTCAACAAAAGAAACATGCATCAACAGAAAGAAAATAATCACAATACCATAACACCAGAATTTTCACGTGGAAACCCTGTTAGGGGAAAAACCATGGTGGGTGGCCAATCCACAATATAATATGCGTATAACCAAAATCAAAAGTAAAAAATGGGAATGCACTTGCATTCAGGCTCACTGCCTAGATTTTACTGCTCAAAATGGATTGGCTCACTGACATACAATGATTTAGAATAGATCCAAAAGAGTGAACTGGTGAAATATCATCGACAATGCCTGACTATAGTTTCGGTTAAGCTCTGTAGATAATCTTTTGTCCTTCTGACTGATTCAACAATTCTGCTTTTCTCTACATAGCTCGTATTGAAAAAATATTTATGCATAAGTGAAACTATGCATAATCTCTTAATCACCCTTTTGATGTTCGCTGCCCACTTCTATACTTCATGCACACACACAATGGATTATCAATCTCATATATATATATATATATATATATATCCGCTAACAAGATTTCATTCCTATATGTCAGCTTCAAACAAAATATAATATTCTTCTACATGTTGGCTCAAATCACTAATTAAAATTGATGTGTATCCACAAAAGTCAACTAGACTATAGCTGGGACCCAAAACAAAATTCCCAACACAAGAAATAATTAAAAAAACTACTCCTTATACATCTGCAACATGCCACATTCATTGAGTCAGCCATAAAGAAAAAATCAACAGAAAAACACCCTTTCAAACCTCCTAACTCATACAACAACTGATGCAACACCACAAAATTCAATAGTAAGATAACATACATGCTCAACAAGCTATCTCGGGGATCCACAACTCAAAATGTTGATCCGATGAAGTAGACAAATTAACTGACTGACTAGATACCCTCTTCTTCAAGTATTCTGTCAGTAACAAAATGTACTTTACTTTATCTACTGGTATGACTCGATACTGATCTGCGGACCATGAAATGACTTCAGTTGCCATCAATGGAAACACCAAAAGCCATATTCTAACATAATTGACCCTCATGAATCTTTGTAACTCCTCCAGCATGTCTGATCCAATAGACAACTCCTCAAATACTATCAAATTAGGCAAGAATGTGCCTTTTCTCTAATTCCTCATTAGATCATGCTCCATCCAAAGCATTTGCCACATGAACTCCAAAACACATATTCTAGCAAGCACAAATTTTTGAAGAATGTGGGGTGCTTGATCACAACCGTATACCCTGATAATAGTATGTTGTGGCATTAGAAACCAATCAGCATAATTATGTGTAAAGCGTTGGTCTAGCTTGTACTAGATTGGCCTCATGACATCCATCAAAGACTGTGGCAATCTTGGTGTTGAAAAACCTAGAGCAGCAATTATTTTAACAACAAAATCATCTCTAAATACAAAAAAATTGCATTCATTGCATCTATTATCCCATACGTAGCACTAATTTTGTATAGGGAGTTTTACTTCATTCTCTTGTGTGTAGAAATTCATCCTTTTAGTCCATTTCATTTCATTTTTATTTAGAATCAAATGACATAGCAAATAATACTTTCTAAAAGACATGGGAGCCTTAGCCTCCCTCACCTACAACAATCCTTCATGAATTTGTTCTTTAATCACAAAAGAAAAATCAAATTCAACATTTGACTTTGGATGATGAACGATCATAGCCATCCTCATCAACCCTATTGACATATTATCCTCTGCATCTATCCCAAGAACCTAACATAATGCATGGTATGTATTCTTGAAGTAAACTTGAAAATCAAACATTGGGGAAGGCTCTACTTTTGAGGAGGGGATGGGAAGTATCCTATTGTATCACCCCTTTTCATGTGCAAGGAAAGCTCATCACTCCTATAATTTCTTCTTAGCCTTTTATATTCTTGCTCTAATTTCCCCAAGTTCACTTCTATAACAGCTTGTTTGTTTAAGTTAAAGCACTTAATTATGGCTTCCCTTGAAACATCTACTAAACACCCACCATCTAGGAGCCTAATAATATTTGTTGGGGCATGGTATCTATTGGCCAGGGCTTTTATCAGCTTGATGTCAATGAAAACATTTGGAACTATCAATTTGGCTAGGTCAAGTGTCAACGGGTTTGATGTCGGGACCTTGTCATTTCTATTCCAATAGAAATACTAGTACAAATTCTACCAGGACTTAGGAATAATTGGGTCCCTACACTGTTGAGTTGAATCTCTAAAGACTTTCTTTGGCCCCTTATCAACTAACCCGGGTATAAAATTAAGTAATGGGGACTATAAAGATGGTTTACTTGATCTGGGTTCACCCTTTTTAGCTCCTACTTTTGATTTCTTTGGTGCCATTGTTATAAAATTAAAAAGTGATGAACATAACTTACCCAAAAGATAGTTCACTTCTAGAGAATTTCCTTTACTTCTACACCTCAAGCTCATCCGCACTTAGCCTCTACTGCTATGAATGAGAAATCTCAATATTATTTTTTTATTGCACACCAAGCTGCATTAATTCTCAAATCATAAATTCTCATCATTCAAATCTTTTGCACTGAGCTCAATTTCATATTTTGAAGTTGATTGATGTGACTGGCCCACTTTAAATTTTTCAACAGCTACTTACCATGTTACCTCGCAGTACCTTTCACCCCCTTGTAGTACCACAACACATATTGTTACCTTGCTTCAGTATACCACACTACCATGCATCCTCTTTGTCTTCATTGTGGTACCGCGATGTACCCTAGGTTGATACTATGTTGCTCTACCACAAACTACCTTTCTCCTTCCTGCAGTACCGCGGTGTCCCTTCATTGCTTTGCTTTTTTTACCACTTTACCATAGGATATATTTTAACCTTTCGTTGTATGGTAGTACCTCCTCTTACTACTATTTTCAATTATACTACTCTACCACGGGTTATGTTCTAACCCTCCACAATATAGCGGCTTCCTCTAGTTATCACTCATTTTAATATACCACTTTACTGTAGGCCTTGTTCCTGCCCTCTATGGTATAGCACTTCCCTTTGATCACTATTCTCCATCACATTGCTCTATCATGGGTTGTACCCCATCCCTTCATAGTATAGCAGTCTCCTTTTGTTAGTATTGATCATTATATCGCTCTACCATAGGCTAAGTTTTAACCCTCCATGGTATAGTGGTAAAAGGGTATAGTGTAAGCCTTCTTTTTACTATGCTACCATAAGCCATTATGCAAGAGGCTATGGTAAGGAGGTATGAGGTTAAGGTTATGAAGAGTGTTTAATGAGGTAGCAATATGGTGGTAAATGATTATTTTAGCTTTGTAGATGGCAATAAGGTAGTATTTTTATGAAAATGATGGCATGAATTTTTTGATTTCCATTGATAAAAGCTTTAGAATTTTTATGGAAATTCTAGCTCTAACAAGTCTCATAGCTTGAAATGATTACAAAAGAGTATGGCTCACTGCCAAAAGGATGAACTAATGAAATGCACATTTTGTGTGAAGATTTCAGTTCCAAATAAGCTCTGAAAAACAAAATCCTACACCAGTTTGTAGTTATACAACACTTGTATACAACATCACACTTTCACATCTTATTGATCATCATATCTTGCTTCACTTCACTCTACTAATACAAAAAAAATTCATATATGTGTGTGTGTGTGTGCCACTTCTCCATACATCAATTAGGTCAGCCTAATTGAATGTAAGCATACTCGATGGATCAAAACAAAAAATTATTTGGCACTCAAAATAAAACATGTAAGACATGAATTAGGTTGGATCAAACCTAATAAAGAAATATTTAATCTCCCACAAAGAAAACACTTCTTATCCTTGTCGGCCAGAGGAATACCAAACTTCTGTCATTAAGATCTCTTGGCCTATACAACCAAAAATGTTGAAAATTTGACCGTAGCTGCAATTAATAATCTTGAGCAACATATTTTAACCACATGGATAGATATTTTAACATGAATAATTCCAAACCAAATTACTAGATCAAAGTGATAGAATCATAGTGTACCGGATGAACAAAAACTATCACACACCAATGTTGGCATCAATGACAACATAATGGAGGGCTTCTTCTTCATTATTCCAACAATCTTCCCCTTTTTCATTGATGGCAACATGTTCCAACAAAATAGAAATATTCACACTCCAAAGCCAAAATTGTGTAAACTCAAAACTCAACTCCCCTTTCATATATACACAAAAAACATAAAAAGAACATTGATCCTTCTCCACACAAAACCTTCTCCCCCTTTGACATCAAGGACAAAGGGTAAAAAGAAAATTTGATTAAGAAATAGGGGAACCTTATAATTCCTTAAGAATAGCTTCCCAAGCATGTTTTCCACCATCCCAGATCCCTTTCACTCTGACAAAATTCTAGTGCAATTATTCTAGTTCAGCTAGAGATTCTTCCCCTTCTTTCGGAGTAGATGGGTTAAGATTCAATTTGTCTAGTTTTTATGTATCCACTAAGGAACTCGACATAGGAATGTGTCTAGACATCACCAGATCTCCAAGCTATCCAAACCACCTTATTTCATCATCTTTGCCTCTATAAGATGGAAAAATTACTATGCAAGTTTGTAATAGAAGTCTAGGCAATATAGTTTCTATCTTCTACAATCCCGTAAGCTTCAGAGGCATTGAGAAGTTGGGACTCTATTGAGTACATTAAGAATTTAATACCTTGAGTGAAATCAAGCCACCCCATGCAATATACAAACAACACTTGAGCTTCTTTACCACAATCATTTACCTCTTTTAAACTTTGCACCACTTTGTTGTGTGCAATTGCATACTTTTCCTGGAACACTAACAACCTTTTCTCCAAAGTCCTTGATGTTGCTTCTTTCTCAGTCTATATTTTAAGGCTAGAGGTATATTCTTTGACATAATCAACTAAGAACTTTATGTTTTCAATAGGAACTAAGGAATTATCAATTGTAGCATTGGGGGTTGTCTCCTGTAAAGCATTAATAGCTTCATTTACCAATTCAGACCCTTTTTGATAGGTATGCTCAATTTCTTGTGTTCTAGAGTTAAGAAAAGCACCACAAATCTTTATCCTTTCTACAGGTGACATCTTACTTAGATCCACATACCTTGGATGTGATGTTAGTTGAATCAACTAAGGTGGTAACACAAATGGAATCCTTGCTTCTCTTGTCAAAAGACCCTTAAGAGTACTTCCAGATGATTCTCTGGATGGCTTTGATAGTTTAGTATTCTTAGGGAGTTCTTCTTTACTTCTTCCAATCACTAATTCTTCCTTGTTTTCTTCTTTCTTTTCCACTTCTGCTTCTTTTTCCTCTTTTTCTTCTTTTTCTTCCTCTTCTTCTTCGAAGGGTTTTTTCTTATGATTTTTCTTTCTTTTCTTCCTCCTTATGTTCGACATCTTTATCATTATTGTTCTTTTCAGTTTTGTTTCTTTTGTCTTTATCCTTGTCTTCATTGTGTCTAGTATTTTCATGATGATCTTCTGGATTGTTACCAATACCACCCTCATGCTGATCTTCAATGTTTTTACTAGTTTTTTCCTTTGTATCATTTGAAGGAACATATGTCTCCAAAATAATAATTGTTTCACTGATATTCTCCATAACAAGATGATCCTCAACTTTTTTAGCATTAATAGGCTCCTATGCTTGAGCTGTGTGAGATGAAGAGTTGGCTCTCATCCCATAATACTTTTCCATTTCCCTTACTGTATTAAGAGTCTCTTGCCTCACTCTTTCAGTACTTTCTTTCTCTTTAGTCATTAGAGTTGTAACTCTCCATTTGACTCTGAACAATTGGGAAAATTCTCTTAGCAAGGTAGCAATATCTTCCTTAGACAAGGGGGATCCATATGTGTTCAAGGTATCAAATTTGAATTTTTCCTCAATAGTTTTAGCTTCATGCCTTCAATGTACTAATGATTTCCACACATTTCCAGTCACCATCTTCCTTATATATTCCATAGTCTCATTAAATATAACCATGTATTGAACAAAAACATCTACAATTGTTTCCTTATCCTTTTTATCAACTTCTTCAAACAACCTATCAATAGTTAGCACATCTTCTAATTCTATCATATTGTTTACTAAATCATCCATCTTTAAAGGTGGATGATCACTTACCGAAGGAGACGTAGGTAAGTCCGCCATAGGTTTTGATGTATGTTATTCTTTCTTCTTCTCATGCACATGAATTTTGAAAGCCTCAATTTTCATTGTCTCTTCATCAGATGTGATATCAACATTTTCTCTAATTTTAGCTTCTTCAATGCTAGTAGAGGTACTACTCCTATTCCTTTTCAACTGATTCTCTTCTTGCAAGAAAAGATCAATTTCTTCCCCTATAGCATCACTTAAGGTCCTTTTCCTATTTTCATTTTTCTTTATTCTTCTTTTAGGAGTTGCAAATGGTGCAACAAGGGGTACATTTCTCTTTTTAGAGGTTCTAGTGTAGGGTTTAGAGGATGCAAACACATTAATTATTGCATTACTATGCTCTACCTTCTTACCTTTTTCTATTGCCATTGTATTGGGTGTTTCTAGTACTCCAGAGGAAGAGGAGGTTTCTCTTCTTGATCTTTGAGGTCCAAAGGGTACTTCAACTAATCTAGCCCTCTTTTCTTCAACAAGCTATTTTGCCCTATCAATTTCATCCTTAAAAATTGTATGTAACTAGAAGTATGCATCAACATTCTTATTCACTCTTTTTATTCTTTGAGGTGCAAATATTTACAAATTTACTTCAATAGATTTCTCTTCATATGTACAATGAAGAGGTAGAGTGGGATCCTTAGGAATTTTCAACAACATTTCAATGAGATTCTAAGCTATTTGTTAATCAATATCATATCCTAGAGGCTTTGTCCACAAAATCCTAGGTTCTACTACCTCAATAATACATTCATCTCTAGACACCATAAAAGTTATGTCCTTTGCATATTTCTTTATTAGGTTCCTTGGAACTCTATCTCTCTCATACATGTTGGTTTGGAAGGCCACAAAAATGCAATTAGAGCATCATTTTGTGCTTTGTAATCTCCAAGGTTGTGTAGATGTTCAAGAATTTGATGTGCCACCAGTTTGCTGCGATCCCATATAATATTCTTCCTTCTAGGTAAATCCCTTAGAAAGTAAAATATTAAGAAGACTATCAAAGTACCAAATTGAATGGATACTTCTTTGTCTTAGTTTGGTTCAACTTATCCATAAGTTGTCAGAGCAGCTCTCATAAATCATAGTACCTACCATTAACCACCATTTCATGTGCAACATAAATTGCAGTTGTAGACACCAAATTTCCTCTATTCGTAAAGTAGATTTTATTCCCAATCATGAAAGTAGCACAACTCACAATAGGGTTTGTAATGGGTTTGGTTGTCAGTGCTCTTCCATCATATGTAGCACCAATTAACTTCATCACCACATCATTCTTCATAGCTTTTAGCATTGTTGCGAGTCTAGTGTTATAGAGACTAGTCATGGCCCTAATCACTTCCTTGGTAATCACTCCAACTATGCTTTTCCACACAAATTTTTCATGCACTCTACTAAGTGCCATTCTTAGAAATTTTGTGAACATCTTGCCACAAAAGTCTGGGAGCCAATTCCATACATCTAGTCTCTTCCATAATAGGTTTGCATATTTTGGCTTTTCACGGAGGAATCATTTCCACTCAACTCTTTCATCCATTGATCCCTAAGCACCTAATGGTCAAACTCTTCCAATTTTCTATGAATTTAGGTTCTTGTATCCTCAATAGGTAAAAAATTGCTCAAAATTTGTGAAAATACACCCATGGGGTCCATTTCATAAACCTTCTAGAAAAGTCTTTTGAATTTTGGTTGGGGTCTCTCAGTGGTATCACCATAGTGGGAGTAGCCATTTTTCTCTCAAATCAGTTAAATATTCTTAAGAAAAATCTTTCTAATTAAAACACACAAAGTATAGATAGCTGTAAATACCTTTTTCAAGCTTCGACTAAAACTAGGGTTTAATGCAAAATACTCCATATCTCCTTCAAAATGCCTCAGCTTTCTTCGCTTTCTTCTAAATGTGTAAAAGTGATTCAATTCAAATTCAATTTTTAATTTATACTTCATTGATTTTCCCTAAATTTGCATTTAATGTAATCCACCTTCAAAAAGCTCATAAAACATCTTATGAATACACTATAAACCCTAAATTGCTTTGCAATTTTCCAAAATTGCATATTTTCTACTAGAATCTTTTTCAACATCTTCAAAATGAAATTTCACACAACATGACCTCGTGTCACTACTTGAAACCTCTTATATTAGGGGTTTTTGATATTTCTCTGTGACTGCTCCCCCTAAATCCAACATTGGGTTTAGTTTTTGGAAGAAGTATCTGCACCAGATGTAGGATAGATGTATTTTATTCATTCTTGTTCTCAGTTTCTTCCTTTTTTCTCTAAATTTACTCCATTTCCTTTTTGACTTCAGTGGGATCTACTTTATTCACATATTTATTCCTTTCTTCCAGATTAGAGTTCTTCCCATTCTTGCTTCTACAAAATTTTGAAATGTGTCTGAGTTTGTTGTAGGTGTAGCAAACAACATTTTTCTGACCAAACTAATTTGCATTCAAGCTTGATCTTCATTGATTAGCTTTATGTCCAAATGCATTACATGTATAGCAATATCCTTGAAAATATTGAATCATTCTACTGGTATTGAATCTATTCATCATCATTATATGAATTTTGCACTCAACAACTCTATGTCCAAATTTATTGCAAGAAAAACATTGTCCAATAAAGAATCCAATATCCCATTTCATCCTACTTCTACATTATGTTGCCTTATGGCCAAACTTATTGCATGGAAAATAGGTTACATTGAAGGATGGGTACCTTTGAGAATTACGTTATTTGATAGGAATCCTTCTAGTATTTCCCTTTTGGTTCTTGACCTATTTACCATTGCCTTGATTCTTCCTTTTATTGTCAACTTTGTTAGGAGTTTGATTTTCTTTTGAGCTTTGTCCTTAGAGGGTTTCTAAAAAGCAATCAACTCATCAAGAATTGTGATGCTTGCTTTAAATTTTTCTTCATAAGCTCTTACAGATCTTAGAGTTACCACTTCTTGTTCAATCTTTGTACATTCATCAATATTGCTTTGGATTTCAACTTTCTAACATTCTTCAATTCTTTTCTTTTCTTCCATTTGCACCTTTATTTTGATGATGTCTTCATTAGCTTTCTTCAACTGATCACTGACTTCTCTATGCCTTTATTTGAACTTCTTGATTCTCTCTCTTAGATTCTTGATGCATTCATTCACTTCATTCAAGTTTTCTTTCAATTTTTCTTTCTCATTCTCAATTTTGTTCAATTCTTCAAGAACAACATGGAGTTATTTAGTTGCAAAAATTTCTTCTGAAGGAACAAAATGCTTTTCATCAGCCATATGTTCAATCTTCAAGATCTTCCTCAAGTTGTTGAACTTTTCAAAGGGAAACAAGCTCTGATACCAATTGTTGAACACCTAGAGTACTAAGAGAGGGGGTGAATCAATATTCTAATAAACCATTTAACCGCTAACCATTCAATAATTAAAACATATCTAGCTGCAATTGTAAACCAAAGCATGAAAGAAATCATAACATCACATAATGCAAGAGCACTAGGATTTTTATGTGGAAAACCAAAAATGGGAAAAACCATGGTGAGGATTCACTCACAATATATTATAACTGGTTATAAGATATTACAAGGCACATTTACAGGAATCATTTTCCTTGAAAGGATCACATCCTGAAATGATTACAAAAGAGTATGACTAACTACCAAAAAGATGAATTGATGAAATACACCTTATGTGTGCAAAGTTCAGTTCCAATTAAGCACTGAAATACAAAAATCCTGCACCAGTTTGTAGGTATACAACACTTGTATACAAATTTTCACATCATCACACTTTCACATCTATTGATCATCATATCTTGCTTCACTTCACTATTCTAATACAAAAGTTTCATATATGTATATGCACTACTTCTCCATACATCAATTAGGTCATCCTAATTAGATTAAGAATACTCGATGGCTCAAAACAAAATGTGTAAGACATGAATTAGGTCGACCCAAACCTAATAAAGAAATATTTAATCACCTGTAAAGAAAACATTTCTTTTCCATGTCATCCAAAGAAATACTGAACTTCTTTCATTAAGATCTCTCAACCTATACAACCAAAAATGCTGAAAAATTGAACATAGATGCAATTAATAATCTTGACCAACTTATTTCAACCACATGGATAGATATTTTAACACAAACAATTGTATACCAAATTACCAGATCAAAGTGATAGAATCATAGTGTACTGGATGAGCAAAAACTGTCACATGCCAATGTTGGCATAAATGACAACACACCGAAGGGATTCTTCTTCATTCTTCCAACAAGCTTATGCATGTATATTTTAATATTTTCATCCTCTTACATCCACATGTTCTCAAATATAATCTTTAGGTTCTACATATTTTCTTTCTTGACCTTATCATCTCCTTCATAAATACTTTCCAACTTTTTCCAAATCTCATTAGGAATTTTAATATTCATAACCTTCACAAGTTTAATATTAGAAAGGCCACTCAAGAGGGAATACCTTGCTTTACCATTTTTCTCATAGGACTTGATCTCATCATTAGTACTCATACCTTTTTTAGGAATAGTATATCCATCTTCAATACACTTCCAAACTCCAAATCCTAGGGGTACAAGGAGACCTTCTATCTTGGTCGTCTTCTAGAATAGATAATTTGATCCATCAAACAAAAGAGCGTCCTTCTTGTGCACCATCCTAGATCTACCTCAAGTGGTTAAAATTTCTTCTAAGGAACCTTTCTCTTATACCAATTGTTGAATGCACAAGACAACTAAGAGGAGAGGGTGAATTAGTTGTACATTGAAACATCAAAAACTATCATTAACATTTAGATCTACATTAATCTCTTAAACCCTTATCATGCATTGGTTGAATGTAAGCTTGAGAAATAGTAGTTCAAACACATCCAAACACATGAGAATACTAGATTTATGTGGAAAACCCAAGAAGGGAAAAACAACAGTGAGGATTAGCTCACAATATAAAGTAATTTCAACACTAAATACAATAGGCTTATTGTTGAATGAATCACTACTCAAAATAAAGAAGGGATCACTACCAAATTACAAAAAGGAAGAAAGAAGAATTTTATAGTGAGAAATCTATCTCAATGCAACAAAAAAGTCCACCACAACATCACCAAAATATTTGTAGCCTCTTTGAAGAATGTAGACACCTTCTACTTACTACTTCTATTAGTCTAACACATTAAATCTCACACTGCACTTCACAACTTTGCATTTTGCATCATACACATCACAATTCTCTGCTCTTTCATCCTCCATCAAATCACCACTTATTTATATCATCCTCAACCTTAAAAATAATCTCCAAGTTTGAATATTCACCTCAACCATGAAAATTCAAATTAGGTTGGCACCAAAACATTCCCGTAGTGGAAAGGAATGAAAGCGGACCACATCACACCTTAACTCAAACTGAAATCCACATATACACACCACTCAACACTTCCACAAACACTAAAGAAAATCCACAATTACTGTAAACACCCAAGGTCATTCGAACCCATGTAAATGATTCCTTTGATCCAAAGATGACTAATAGATGACATACATCACTTGAAAGTAATCTAGAATATTCCAAAAACACCCTGAAACCCAAAAAATTCCTTCACAAAAAATTTCACCTAAATCATCATGTACAACCAATTAACCTTCCATATAATGTAACTCTTGAAACTGAATTTGGGAGCACTAGATCACAAAAAAATTAAATTGAAGATAGATGTGAGCATTATGAGCAAACCCTCAGATCAAACAAACTAGAGACCATATTGCAGAGAAATGTAGAAAAAAACCATTTCTCCTAGACAACAGTACATACATAGTTCACACACTAGTGAAAAAAAATTTCTCTACATAATGATATAGAATAAGAAACTATAGATATAACACCTTTGAACACCTCTAACCAACATATCCAATCCACATGAGCAAATATTCAACACAGAAGAAATGTAGAGAAAAACTAGAACATTACTCTATATGGCAAAACACCTCACAACAACATTGTTTCTTCTTTTATTCATTTTTTTTCAAATTGCGCTTGTAAACCAAGCACCACAAACACATTATCATCACCTGAAATAATTCCTTAACAAAATCAAACCAACTACACTACATCAACTCAACCATACACATTCTTACCAGAGCAACACCAAAGGTTGACACCAGTGATAGTACTAATGACAACATAATGCAACCAATCAAAGCATCACCAAGGTTAACATAAACTTCCAAAATTCTCTCCATATAACTATTGATATCAATGCAACAAGAAAAACTACTCATGCTTCCAACAATATCCAACAACATAAGCCCATTTACATCAATGACAACACAAAAACTTCCAACACTATTAACCAAAAAATTATGAAAGGAATGGGAAAAGACTTAAAAAGGATGAGATACTAAACTAATTCAATATAAAATACACAAATTATATTATACATTTCATAAGATAATTTAAAACTAAACAAGATTCATCATAAACATCAAAGAATCCACATAATAGTTTTATGATGAATACACACTATGAGAATTAACACATCTAAATATTGGTATCAAGAAATGGATATGTTTAACATATCTTTAGGAACATTAATAATCACTTTCAAAAAAAAATCTTAGGATAGAAATGGTCATTATCAACTTGAGATACAAAAGGATTAATAATGATTCATAGAAAACACTATGAATATACTTCTAGAAAATGCTCCATTACTTCACGAAATTGTACAATTTTGAAATCCCTTATACAAAACTTACGAGAATCAAAAGGTCCCTTTACAATGGCACAATCCTTGTATATATAGGATTTTTCCGAGTAACTAACATACAACTACTTCATAACTACCTAAGTAACTGGTTCTTACAAATTTTGAGAAAATAAAATAAGATCTATTTCAATTAGAATTTTCTCAATTATATGATAAACAAAGCCTATTTTCTATCCTTGATTAGAATATGTAACACAAGCCACTTTAAATAATATAAACTTAGAACTCAGAGTTATGATTTGTGACCTTGACTATTTGATAAACTAGTTAATCAACTTGACATCAATGAGATACCAATTTTCCTCTAATTGCATCTAATGTAGAAGTGTCCAATGATGTAGGGGCAATCTTGCATCACCAAAAAAGAAAATATTTTCCTTATTTTATTTAGTTTCTCTGAGTCCCATGATGGGGGGTGTAAGATAGTCAAAATTTGAAAAAGGTTAAAAAATGATCACTTACAATTTTTATTAAGTTAGCCTAAATGGGCTATTATGGACTTGAAAATTTACCCCAAGGAGCATAACTATAAAATGTATCTAATGGCAGCAAAATCATATCAATATATTGTACGCTTAGGGAGATATTAAAGTTTTCATTCAAGCAAATTTCTCCAATACAACTTCAAATTCAAATTTTAAAACCTTAGAAGCCTCAAAAAAGCTCAAAAAAATGGATGAAATGATCTTCAAATTGTTTTAGGCATTGCATATCTCTTTGAAAAATTTCCAATGATATATTATAATAGAAAATCGAACACCCAAGAAAAATGTTATGCTCCAGGAAGCTGGTCCACCAAAAAGTGAATTTCAATAAAATATCTTCTTGGGAAGGGAATCAAATGGCTAGACTTTTGGTGCCAAAACAAAATCAAAAGTTACACTTTGTAAAATATTCTATGGCAAGGGTGGAGTGGAGGTTATAGGAGGTGGCTCCATTAGTGTAGATTGTGGCTCCCAATATTATCTTTTTCTTATAGAGTTGATTTTTACTTGTAGTGAATCAAGCCCATGTGGTTGTAGTATTGTACTTTATAAATTTTTAATTTCATTTTATGAAATTAATTGAAAGTGGGTTGTTTCCTGTGCTACATTTTTTTGTTGATATCTATTGTTGTGTCTTTTGGGTGTTGGGTGGAGTAGCCCCTTATCAACATCACTTTTGGTTCCTCTAGAGAATCTTTTTGCATTGTAACCTAGTTTTTGTGAAGTGAAAATTTTATTAAATATGCTTTGAATAGCTTGATAGCCAGAGCAATGAATTTATTTTTAGAAATGAAAATGTTAGTTATCCTTAGTCTCCAAATAGCTTGGATCTTATAAACACCATTCAATTCATGAAAAAATTGGGTAAACATCTACTACATGTATCAAGAGCCACAAAAACGCCACTCAATCTATTCATTGTTTTTGTACTGAGAGCTTATCTATTTAATAATTTTGCATCAACCATATCCTCAAAGTAATTTTTGATTTGATCAAAAATAACTTTGAGGATAGTTTTGATCTAAACTTCATTCTTTATCAGTGCATTTGGATTTGATCAATAGGAGATTATTTTAAAATTTTGTTTTTACTTGTTCACAAATTTCTAAAATCTTTTCTTGCTCTTGTAAGATTTGACTGATGATTAATAACTTCCATTCTACAATTTTGAACCAAGAATTAGATTGATTCTATTCTACAATTGAAAAGATATTTTTGGTAACTTGAAAATTAACATCTCTATCATCACTGTAAGATATTTCAAAACTCCTTGCCAAAATAATTCCTCTTTTTTAAGATTACTAAACTCTTTTTCAATTTCCTCTCTCTACTTCTACTTCATTATAGATTTCCTTGGCTTTACCAATTAGATTCGATGCATCCATTTCTATCACTTTTCTATATTATTGATACTTGTGGATGCTCTCTATTATTCCATTTTCAATAATTCCCTTAAAAATAGGATCCTTTTAGGTAGGGATTGCATCTATAGAGAGAGTAGACCTGTCTATAATAGACTTGAGATACAAGGTTAGAACTTGCATTTGTTTCTTCAACTTGTCTTTTGTATGCTTTTATTTTTCTATTCATTGTATCAATCTAGCAGTTGACATTTGAAAATTTTGAATGTCATACTCATGGATTGAAGGACCAGGGTCTACCTTCGTGATATCGTACTCAACCTTAATAGATTCATTCATATTTTTCTTTGAAATAGGTTGAGCAATCTCAATATTGGAACACAAATATCTACTGAGAGGGGGGTTAATTAGTAGATCAAAAATAAATAAATTTTAACACCTCTTAAAGCATATTAAATAAACATGCAGAGGTCATGCAAACACACAAATACACATAACACCAGATATACATAGAAAACCCAATATGAGAAAAACCACAATGAGAATTGTAGTACCCCTTCATTTTGCTTATGTTTTCTAATAGTATGTTTTTACTTTGATAGACCCTGATACTTTGTTTTGATGTATTTGATCGTTGACAGTAGAGCAATGGAGGATTTATTTTATGATGTGATGATACACTAATTGGATGGTGACTATTTGTGACATGCTTTATGTTAGCATAGATGTTTACTTGAGATGATATTGCTATATATGCTCCTGGTAGTTTAATTGATATTTATCTTGTTAGTTCAATGTAACATTGTATTCGTGAAGAGAATGGTTTTGCATCACTCACTTGAGAGTGTCCTATGATTTTTGCGATTTTCTCTTCATGGTGTGTTTGAATCATGGATTATGTATACACATGTACGATATATGTCTGATTGTAGGATTGCAGGTACATGACATCGACTCCACTTGGTCTCATAGGTCTAAGCGTGTCAAGGCCCAATGATAATGTTGATTGGGAGATGGTAACAAGGTTTTTCCTAGTCTAGCCACAAACCTAATCACAATGTGTCATCAGTTTACGCCTGATATGTTTGGTTGTCACATCTACGTTTGCATGGTTAATTGTTATTTATTTATGTAAGGTTTATTTTGTGAAATTAATGTTAAAATAATGTTCTTAATGATTCAGAGCTTATTTAATTAAGTTTAAATAATGTTGTTAAAAGCCTTTTTATTTTATTTAATTAATTAAATTAATTTATTTGGTAAAATAATTTATTCCTTGTGATTAAATTTATTTTATTAAGTAAATAAATAAATTGATTAAATTTTCTTGATTGAGTGAATAGATTAAATATAGTTTAAAAGTTATTATGAGAATCAAGGAATTTTAAATTTGCATAAAGTAAATGATATTAATTTTTGAATTTTTAAATTAATAAAAAATTATAAATTCTTTATAATTATCAAAAGAAAATATCTAGAAGCTTGTTAAAAGATATTTTAGATTAGTCATATGTGTGAGTAAAATTAAATGTAAAAATCTTGATTATTCTCAGAGAGAGTATTGCCATAACTATGAAAGGAAAGAAGTCACTTCACGGAAAAAAAAAAAAGAAGAAGAGGAAATTGCTGTAAAATTGTTTTCAAATTTTTGGTTAAAAATTTGGAAGAGGTTCTCGGGATTATTTTTTAGTTCAATATTTTGCATCTTTCTAGAAGTGGAGATTTTGGAAAGGGCTTTGGAAATTGTACTTAGAAGGTGAAGCTTTGCTCCAACTTTCAATTCTTCAAGCTTCAGAAAAATAGGTTCCTTGTTATTTATTTATTTATTTTGTTGATTTGAAAAGATTGCTTGTACAAAAATTCAATTTAGTAGAAGTTTTGTTAAATTTGTTAAATATAAAGATTTCCTAAACAAGAAAATTTGATTGAAGCTTCTGTAGAATATATATATATATTGAATTCTTCTCGGTAGAATTTTTTTTTGAAAACATTTATGTAGAAAACTTGTTGCCTCTCTATGTAAAATTAGAAAAAAGATTTTGTGTTTTTGTAGAAAACTTTACAGTAAAATCAAAGAGCCTCAGAGAAGATTATTGTTAAACAAAAGAAAATTTTCAAAAGAAAACTGAAGAAAACCTCTGTAGATTTGTAAATGAAATTCTCTGGTTAATCTGAGGAAACGAAAACCTCTATAATAAACTTTTCTAAATATTTCCTGTAGAAAATATTTTGAGAATTTGGATTGAAAATGAAACCCTATGTTATGCAAATTGAAAATCTTTGAAAATTTGAGAAAATTGGTAAATCTCTCGATTTCCTATAGAAGACCCTCTGTGAAGATAATTGCCCGATTATAACATTCTTATTGATTAATATATATATATATATATATATATATATATATATATATATATATATATATATATATATATATATATATATATATATATATGAATTTATATTATGAAATTGCTATGTAGAATTTTATATTTAATAAAAGAGTAGAAAGTTCATACTTGATTCATAAAAATCGTAGGTTTTAAATTATAAAAAAAAAAAGATTTGGGGAGGTGCAGGGGGCTACCCCCACGATCGTTCCCCATAGGGGAGTTGATTGTGAAGGGGGCACCAACACTACCTGCATGGTCGCGCCCCACTTAGGGGTTCGGCTGTGTATGGTAGCCGACCCTTGCATTATATTTTTTAAATTTTTTTATATATTATTATTTTTATCTATTTTTTATATATAATATATATTATTTTTAATATATTATATATATTGTATATATATATAAATAGATTTATAATTTGTTTAAAATATTAATAATTATAAATTTATTGCAGATAATAGAGATATATATATATATATATATAAATAAATATTTAAATATAATTGTTTAAATGAATATTTATTTAAATATGTAATATATTATTAATTAGTGCATGTAAAGCATGAGTAATTATTTTATAATGAAATGTTTCAAATGAAAAAGTTGATTTTTCATTATTTTGTATAAATGTGAAATTGGAGTTAACTTTTGGTTTTAATTTTCATATTGTTTGAAAACGAATTATATTTTAGTTGATTAATTTCATGCAATATGTTATTGATTTGATAGGATTTAGAAAATCCTAATGTTAGGTACTTATTTTGACCGAATTGCTTTAAGTTGTTTTTACTCTCATTGGGAAATTGAAGTTATATGGGTTTATAAGTCTTCCAGATACTATTTCTTTGTAAGGGAGTTGTTTTTATGATGGTTCCATAGTTTGAACGAACTTGGGTAGTGCGCATAGTTTTTATTCAGTTTAGACACCTAGTTCTATGAACGGGTTGTGTCGTCTATTGTATTAAGTTGATATTTGATGTTGGTATGTGTGCACCTTGTCTACCCATAGTTCGTGTAATTAGTTTTTGTAGACACACAAAATGTACAAGTTGACATTGCGCATCTAACTCTGATCTACTAACATCGTTTCTTCCTAAATCATCCCTCGGTCTAACTGTTTAATCAAATTCCCTTATCTGATTAAATTCATCAATTTTTGTCTCTTAATTAAATAAATTATTTTTGTCTAATTAAGTCACTTTCCCTTGTTAATTAAATCAATTCATTTGATCTAATTATCCCTATTTTAATTAAATAATTAATTTTATTTAATTAAATCTCTAAAGTCTATCTATTAAATTGAATAAATTAAAATCTTATTTAATTTAATCTTACTTCAATCTCTTTAATTAAATAATCAAAACATGTTTATTTAATTAAACTCATTAAATCATTTCCTCTCTTGTTTGATTTAAATTAATCCAAAAATCTAAGTCAAAATAAGTCAACTCACCTAATCATCATTAAACTAACATAATCATCATTTATTTAATCTAACCATGATTAAATACTAATCTCACCCACTTGCATTCTCTAGATATCTCCACTTGCACAAATAAATCAATTTATTGATTTATTAAATCTTCATTTTCCCTCAACAAAGCATCTTTTGAGGAATATTCTTCTATTTCAAATTCAAAATTTGAATGACATGTCCTTCCAACATGTCATTTACTCTCTCTTACCCTCTCTTACAAGTCTTCCAACAAGGCATTTAAGATCTCTTACATGTCCTTGCCTTGAGCCAAGGGGCATTTAATACAATTTTCTTTCCCCCTCTTACATGTCTTTTCTCAAAAATTCAAATTCAAAAATGCATTTATTGGCACATTTGTCAAAACTTGCTCATTCCTCATCCAATCACATTTGGACAAGTGGCATTTTTCCATTGGCCAAATCTTTGTCCCACATTGCTCTATTTTGGCTTTGTTTCCATTTCAACATTCTATAAATAGAATGCTTCACCATGCATTTCATCATCCACATCTCAAGCAAAGTTACCATGCTAAAATACTTAGCAATTCTCATTCATCTCATTGAATCATAGCTAGGTTTTTTGCAGATTTTAGCTTGGAGCATACATTCAAAGTCTTCATCAAGTGGATCAATCATCTTCAATCAACATTTGCATTCAAGGAGTTGGGAAAGGGCAAATCTCCACACACTATTTGCACCAACTCCCTCAAGAGATCAAGAGTTTGCTTGCATTAGATAGGATTTAATTGTTTCATTTGTGTTCTTCATTTTCATTTCTTATCTTTTGCAAATTTCAAATGGATTTCTTGAGGAATCATTGGTTTCTAATCTTGTGTTTGATCTAATTGTTTGCATGTTTATTGTGTTTGTGCAAGGTATAGATTCAAATTTTGATTGAAGATGATTGTTGGTTTCTCAAGGTATTGTGTTTGTGCAAGGTATACATTCAAAAAAATTCTGATTTTTCAAATGCCCCACTATTTCCCCAATGAGAAGAATTGTACTGGTATATTGCCCCCTCGAGATGTTGAATGGGAATGCCAATTTCCAATCAAAATCATGATAAAATGCGAGAGGAGTGGTTGATGTAGATGAATGGACATTCATTAGCTGTGGGTAGCTTCATGTACCAACTGGGATAGAAATGTTAGTAAAGATAGAAGAATGTGATAGAAGAATGAAAGAATGAGATGATCATGCAAATGGTGATGACTACTTGCCGTGAAGTTGGGATTTTCAAAGGGCGGATTTCCTTATGTTTGATAATACACACAGTACGATGCATCAAGGTATCGAGAACCAGGATGGCGTTGTACCTAGTGTGATGGACTTTGACTCGACAAATCGGATAGGAGTATTTTTGTTCACACCTGACATACGAAACCTTGTCTAGAAAATAGTTCAAATATTTCAAATATCTCAGACCAAAACATAGGAAGGCGAGCCTTTCTATGTGGTCAACAAGAAACTTAAAACACCCTTGCTACAGACTAAACAAAATCACGCATGACCAAGGTTATATTACAAAGATATCCAACAAGCATAGCAGACAAAAGATAACGATCGTTGCCCCATTCCTATCTCTCTAAATCCTTCGTTCAGACATCATCGAGAGGTCCTTGGAATGAGCACAATGAGATAAATCAAACAAGATAAAGTAAGTGAGCAAAAAAGCTAATGTTCTTCGTACTGTTAGCCAAGAGAAATGATGTTTCGAAAGATGGGAGCCAAAACTTATTGCCAAAAGATAATGTCCATTGTCGGAACGGATCCTAGGACATGTTAATGACACGTCATTTTGTTTACCCAAAGTGGTTGGTTTGATAAAAGTGCCCATTGTCAGAACGGATCCTAGGACAAGCTTTTATCAAACAATGATGAAATTGATTTATGATTTATATGCCATTGATAAGAAAAGAGTTGACCAACTTGCTTGCTAACTGACCTACACTTGAGATTTTGACAGTTTAGGTTTTCACCTTTGACTGCTAGACTTGTTTTCGACTATTTTACCAAAGGTTGAGGGTGATGACGCTTTATTATGGATGATTGATTATTGCGAGTGTAAGCGAGATGAGGCGGATGGATTTTTTTTCAAATATTTGGATGTTTTTGGAGTTTTGCAATGTTTTGAGGCTGTTTTTGGTATTTTTGAGATTTTCAAATGTTTTGATTTTCAATTTTCCAATGTTTTTGGGATTTTCTGAGATTTTGACCAAAAGACTAACCTAAAGACTTATCCTAGGCATCTCGGGGGCTTATCCACAGATTAGCCTTGCCTACTTTATACACGCAGAGACCACGTAGTTCGACTGACAACTCGACCGATTTACAAATGAAGATATACATGATGAAATGTCAGTTTTATTATGACAGACTCCTATAGGACTGACCTAAATGTCTCGGGGGATAATCAAAGATCAACCTTGCCTACGTTTAGGCTCAGAGACGACGTAGTTCGACAAGACGACTCTGTTTTTGACTTTTTGACTAACTTTTTGACTTGTTTTTGGATTTTGATATGTTTTGAATGTTTTTGGATTTTTTGATTTTCTGATGTTTTTGGATTTTTTGAGATTTGAGGATTTTAAGATCATACACGAATCCGATCCGATGAGAACGTGCCCCCAGTGTGAAGCGATAGACTACTCCGATATAGGCATGACAAACTGACCTTTTAAGTGGGTCGAGTAGCTCTAGGAGGAATCATGGCACAAATGAAAGACCAAGCTATGGTGCAGATGCAGATGGAAGGGTGAAATGCAATGATATGCGATGAGTGAATGAATGATGCAAAGCAAGTCATGGAGATCAAGATGGATGGAGAGTGCTTATTTACACAAGGTGCCTGTTTACCAGGTTTTTACCAAGGTACTTGCCCAAAGTGCCACCGAAGTGGTTTTCACTAGAGGACGATTTTTTCTCTTTACTGTTTTCTTGATTTTTTTGATTTTTTTGTCGTCACCAAGACACCTGTTTGCCAGGTTTTCGCCGAAGTAACCATTTTTTCAGGACTTTTTATGATTTTTTTTGTATTTTTTGGTTCTATACCTTAAAAGATTTTGGCATAAAACTTTTTGAGATGGGAGCTATTCATTGGCTTCTGTAGGGGTTCCCCTTCAGGTGTTGATAACTGATATGCCCCTGATTTGTAGCTTGTTGTGATGACAAAGGGTCCCAGCCAGTTGGGTTCAAACTTGCCCTTGCCATTTGGGTTCAAGACATTCTTCTGATTCTCTTTTAGCACCAATTCTCCAACCTGGAAAGTTTTGCTTCTGATTTTCTTGTTGTAGCTCCTTTTGAGTCTATTTTGATACACTTGAAGATGGTTTAAAGCATCCAAACATCGCTCATCCAATAGTTCCAACTCATTCAGTCTTGAAACTCGATACTCCTCGTCCGTGATGAGGTTTTGCAATGATACTCTAAGGGATGGTAACTCGATCTCAATGGGCAAGATGGCCTCTGATCCGTAGACCAAGGAAAATGGTGTGGCACCAGTGGGTGTGCGGATGCTGGTTCGGTAAGCCCAAAGGACAGGATTAAGCTACAAATGCCAGTCACGACCTGCATCATTGATTGTTTTCTTAAGGATTTTGAGGATGGTTTTATTTGTAGCTTCTACTTGTCCATTGCCTTGGGGATAATATGGGGTGGAAAAGCGATGTTGGATTTTGAATTTATCACATAGGTCACAAACTTCTTGATTTTTGAATGGTGTCCCATTATCTGAGATAATAGCTTGTGGAACACCATAGCGGCATATGAGATAGTTCAGGATGAACTTTGAGATCTGCTTTCCTGTTATGTAGGTCATAGGTATGGCTTCAACCCACTTGGTGAAGTACTCAGTTGCAGTTATAATGAATTTGTGGCCGTTGGATGAGGTGGGTGTGATTTTCCCAATGAGATCGAGTCCCCACTGTGAAAAGGGCCATGGTGTGACAATTGGATGAAGCTCTTGAGCTGGAGCATGGATGAGGTCCCCATGTTGCTGACATTGTAGACACTTCTTGACGTATTCATGTGCCTCTCTGTCCATGGTAGGCCAGTAATACCCACTCCTCAGCAATTTCTTAGACAAGGTCATGCCACTCGAATGAGAACCACAGATGTCGTTGTGCACCTCAATTAGGGCAGCCGAAGCCTCCTCAGGGTTAAGACATCTTAGTAAGGTTCCTTCTATGCTTCTACAATATAGGGTTTCTCCTAAAATGACAAAATGAGATGCTTTTTTGATAAAGGTTCGTCTAAGGCTTGAACATAAATCGGCAGGAATGATACCTATCCTAAGGTATGTGTAAATGTCTTGGTACCACTGATCATTTAGACCAATGATTTCGCCCACAAATTCTGACTCTGGTACCTTGAATGCTGGTACGAGAAGCTACTCTACCAAGAAGTCATATTTCAGAACATTTTGAGGGATCTCTAACTGTGATCCAATAGTTGCCATTGCATCCGCTACTCTGTTGTTGGTTCTTGGTACTTGCTCGAATGTGATGTCAACAAAAGATTCCTTGAGATTTTCCACCAGCCTTTTGTATGGAGTTAACTTATCATCCTTTGTTTGGTACTCATTGTTCACTTGATTTATGATAAGCTGTGAATCTCCATATACCTTCAATGCCATAATGTTCCACTGTACTGCTATCCTGAGACCTATAGTTAAAGCCTCATATTCTGCAATGTTGTTGGTACAAGGGAATGCTAGTTTGTATGATCTTGGTATACAATCCCCTTGTGGAGTGATGAAGAAGATACCAGCTCCTAACCCATGTTGTGTGTAGGAGCCATCAGCAGCAGCCTTAAATGAGTAGCTGGTGTCAATGTTGAAATGATTCATCCTCGAAATTCTCAAAACAAGTGGGTTCGTGATAGATAGGCTACTTGGTTCCAGCAATGACCTGTCCCTTGATTGCCTTGCGCTCCACATACTCAATGTCATATTCTGATAATATCATTACCCACTTAGCCATTCTTCCTATAAGCATTGCCTTTGAAATAAGATACTTTAAGGGATCAATTTTAGCTATGAGTTTGATCTTGTGTGCCAACATGTAGTGTCTGAATTTTTGGGATGCAAACACCACTGCTAGGAAAGCTTTTTCAATGAATGTATAGTTTAACTCATGGCCCACCATTGCACTTGCTAATGTAGTAGATGGCCTTATGTTTCATTTTCATCACAGCTAGAGAGCACCAAGGGCTGCTTGCAGCTGGCCGGTGATATAAAGGGATCACCGGTTTTGTTCTAAATCTGAGGCCTTTAGTACTAGAGGTAGCACAGATATTTCTTTGATTTTGTTGGAAGGCTTGTTCATACATTTGTCATCCCATTTGTATAAGTTAATTCTAGGAGGCAGAGTAAGGATTTGTTTTGTCTCATAATTGTGCTATGAACTCCCAGAATTGACCAAGCCCGCCTTCCGAGACCTCTCAGCTTGTTTTAATGTCCTAGGAGCTTCCATTTCAAGTATTGTTTTCACCTTTGCTGGATCAATCTCAATGCCTCTCATTGACACTATGTAGCCCAACAACTTTCCTGATTGTACGCCAAAGACACACTTCTTGGGATTCAAACGAACCTTGTATTCTTCTAGTCTGTCAAAGATAGCACTCAAGACCAATATATGATCCTCCCTCTTTTTGGATTTTCCCAGGATGTCATCAACATAGTCCTCAACTGTTTTGTGGATCATGTCATGGAATATTAGTGTCATGGCCCTTTGGTATGTGGCCCCGGCGTTCTTTAAGCCGAATGGCATTACGTTCCAACAGTATGTGCCCCAAGGACAAGTGAAAGATGTTTTATGCTGGTCTTCCTCTGCAATTCTTATCTGATTATAGCCTGAAAATCCATCCATCAAGGAAAGCATCTCATGCCCCGCGGTCATGTCTACAATCATATCAATGTTAGGCAACGGAAAATCATCTTTTGGGCAAGCCTTGTTCAAGTCCCTAAAGTCCGTACAGATTCTTATGCCCCCAGTTGGTTTTGAAACCGGTACTAGATTGGAGACCCACTCAGGGTAGGCGATCGTTCGTATGAATCCCGCCTCTAGTAGTTTATGGAGTTCCATCTTGACTAATAGAGCAATCTGTGGGTGCATCTTTCTCAACTTCTGTTTTATAGGTTTAGCTTCAGGATAGACTGCCAAGTGATGAACCACTACCTCCGGATCCAATCCTGGCATATCAGCATAGGTCCACGCAAAATTTATCTTCCTCTCCTTTAAGAAGGTAGCCAACTCCTCCTATTCTTTGCATAATAATGACTCAGCGTAGAATGTAATATGAGGAGTTTCTTGTGTTCCCAGATTGATGGGGTTGCACTTTTCTGCTAGCATAGCTGACTTTTCTTGGTGTATAGCTGTAAGAGGAAGATTGAATCCCCCATCCTTAGGTGCTTCAGAGAGGTTTTCACCATTGGATGCGTCCTTTCTTTTTACTTTTTCAGAGTCAGAGAGTGCCACAAGGTGGTTTTCACTCAAGGACTTGGAGATTATTCTCAATTTTTTATTTTTGCGACTGAGGGATTCAATCATTTCTCCATAGTATGCATGTGTATCTAGCTCTATGATAAAACCTGCCTTATGATCTCCACATGGAATGTCATCCCTTAGTCCTATGAATTTTGAGAGCACCTCATCATTTTCAAACATGTCAAGAATTGGTGGTCCTCGTTGGTCATAATCAATCAGTTGGGGATAGACTAATCGGATTTCATTGCTTTGGTTTTCAGACTCATAAGACAAGGTGCTAATCATAAGGACATTAGTATCCTCAAACAGCAAAGGTAATCCTATTTCTGGTGACTCAGTTAAATCAGTGGGCATTCCTAAAGTCATGGAGGATTTTGGAGTAGCTACAGATTCCTGAGGAGGCGTTCGGTTCCATCTATCCTGGGCACCTCGACCAAGTACAGTTACCTTAGGAGTAGGATGACCAATGCCAAGATTTTTTATTTGCTTCTCAGGTATAATGGGTATTACACGCCCGTTATTATCTTGTCCTAACCCTTGGTTCCGGTTATAGCCCATCAAGAGCATCATCTTCATACCTTTGTTTCGTTCATCCATAGGCAATTCAACTGCCGGTATATCATCTCGATAAAGGAGATGAGATAGGTCCCCCTCTAATGTTTCCTGACCAAGATCTCCTGCACTTGTGAAGGTGGGGTTTCGTTCATAGGATCCTTGAGATGTTGAAGCTTCTTGTGATTGTGGTCGTCCTCTTGATCTAGGAGATTGTGGTAGCTCTCCTACTACAAAAGCATTCTTAGGAATTGAATAGTTTCCACAACCATCATCTTGTATTATGACTTTGATATCAGAAAAGGCGGGGATGGCGGGGGTGGAGGGTGTCTCTGTCGCAGAAGTGAGAGTGGCGGGATCCACATAAGGTGTTGATGGGCCTTCATCATTCTTGGGTACTTGCGGGATCTTGTAGTATTTTGCCTCTAGATTTTTGCAGTAGGCAAATGGCTCAGGATCTCCATGGATAGTAACCTCTTGACCTTCATGTGTGAATTTCACACATTGATGAAAGGTTGAAGCTACAGCTTGATTGCATGTATCCATGGTCGCCCTAGGAGAATGTTGTATGGTAAATCGAGGTCCAAGACCTGACAGTTGGTTTGCATGATGGCGGGTCCAACCTGGACAGGAAGCTGAATGGTGCCTTGGGATACCCTTTCCTGGTCA
>VDFB02000017.1:488839352-488884919 GCA_007258455.2 Sequoia sempervirens
GGATGGAAGGAAGGAAAGGTGGAAGTTTAGGTAAAGGGGAGATCCCTAAACCAAAATATGGTGCTGACGTGGCGGGAGGTGTGAATGATTTGAAGGGTGGAAAATTTTCTTGTGCAAATGAAGAGACAAATCCATAAGGTCTCTCTATTTCGGATGAGCTTGCTTGTACCAAAGGTCTAGACACTTGCGTGTCAAGGGAAAATGATGAGGTGGTATGGTAAGGAACCTCAGATGTATCGATAAATCCAAGTGGGTTGTAAAGTGGATTTTGATGCGTGTTGAAGAGGGTATCATCCTCATTGATAGTAGGTTCTATGGTGGTAATGGAAGTGGTTGATTGTGGAAGGGTGTTTTGGTCATTTGGTACAAGAAGCTCATCCTCAATAGTGTTGAGAATTGATGGATCTATTTTAGCCATTGCGCGAAGAAACTTTTGTAGTTTTGGTTGTTTGAGCATCTCAAGAACTTCTTCCTCACTTAGTTATGTTGGTGTGATGTCTTCCACCAAGACCTCTTTTTGTGGATCATGTGTAGTGATAGTGAGGTCTGGAAGTGGTGTGTTTTGGATTTCTAGAATGTTTTGGCTTAGATCACTTGTGGTTGATGTTTCTTGATTTAACTCCATGTTCCTCTTGTGTTGTGATCTTGTTTGAACCATAAAAGAGCAAACTAGGATGTGTAAAAGATCAAAGATGTGAAGATGAAAGGTGTATGATATATGGATGAGAATGGAAGTTTTGAATTTGTATTGAAAATCTTGATGTGATGCTAGGTACTTTGGGTTTGCTTTGATTGATGTTTGTTTGATGTTTAGACTTTGAATTCTATCTTTTGAATGTTGATGTTTGAGCAAGAGATATCCCCAAGATGTTTGGATGATGATCTAAAAAAGATAACTAATGCTCGTAAAGGATAGTTTGATTTAGAAGTGAGAATAGGATGTGTCTACTCACAAGCTAACCAAAAGATAATCCAAATTAGTGATGGGAGAAGGATGCATCTATCCACCATTAATTTGAACAAAGTGATAATTCAACTAAGCATGTGCAAAAGGATTCATTCACACACTTGAGTTGAACAAGTTTGATGTTTGATGTTTGAAGAATTCAAAGTCTCATGTTTGAAAGGTTTTGATGTCTACCAAAGGAGCCTAGCATAGTTGTGTCAAGATTTTCTCAAAATGTTGGTGAGATGTTTATGGTTGATGATGTTTTTGATGGATGAATGTTTGTTTTGATCTTAGAATGACCCTAGTTTAGACTTTTGTTTAACAAGACCAAGGTATTGAAGAACATGTTAAGCCCTAAGCAAGGTATCCAATCCCTTGAAACAATCTTGGATTCCGTGTGTAGTAAAATGAATATAAAGTGGGGTTGTCTCTTGAAGCATGTCTATAGAAATTAGCCAACAACTTTTCTCTAAAATCATATAACCTTTTGAGTCTTTTTTGATGTTGTTTTGGGCTAAGTTTCTTTTTCTTGGGTTTTTGTATCTTGACCTTGCGAGAAATCATTGAAAAGACATGTGTGGGGCTCAATTGCTTATCTTTGCTTTTAATGACTTCTTTTACCAAATACACTTTCTTGATTATGTTTCAAACTAAAGATGTCCTATGTCAAAATTCCTTTTCTTCCCACAAAGTGTTGTGTGGGAATTCCAAGAAATTGAGGCAAAGGGATTTCCTAGGTTAACCCTAGTTAGAGCAAATGACGATATAAATTCAAGTGATGAGAAACCTCTAAGGACATAATCCCAAGGGAAGGCAACAACACTTAAATTTGTCAAAAGGTATTTTCTCTATCAAAAGGGGTTTGAAATTTGCATGATCATGTTTAAGTGTTTGTTTTTCCAATGTTTACGAACAAGCATGTGTTTTTGTAACCCAAAAGCATGTACAATCCTATGGATGTGTAAGACAATATTTGTTGGATTCCTAATTCTGGATAAGTCTAGCTACGCTTATCTCTAGCTGGATGTGGTTGATGCTTGACCCTTAATTGCCTCCACAGCTCATTAACGGCCAATCGGGCAGCCAAGCATCAACACCTCCATGAAACTCCCATGGCATGCTTTCCATCTCTACTAGAAGACTACCAGAAGAGGGGTGGCTTTAGAACGACTGCTCTTGCACCAACAAATAGATTTCAAGGGATTTTGGCAAATTCCCAGCACATGGGTTCTAGTAAGGACTTTCCTTCCGTCTCTGTGAGATTGACTCATACATGCTATAGTTCCCTTCTGATCCATCTTTGTCAGCCAACTACTTGATTAATATGGCGCTTAACCAAAACCCTCATTTATATCCCCATGTTTGCCTTTGGCTTTAGAGTGTTACCGGGTTGAGTCATCAGCTAAGTGAGTACTTTTCCCCAAGGCAGGCCTCTAAGATAAACAAAAGCAAGCAAAGACACAATCCGGTGAATCCTCGAACATCTTTGATGGCACAAAGAAAGAGAATGTATGCGAAAATGCCCCTACTCACACTCGCACAAGATGTTCAATTTTTAAGCCCAAACTGAAGTGTTTCAAAGCAATAAAATGTATTTTGAGTGTTTCTCTTGCACCCTAGATCGCACGAAGCGCAAGGGGAGAGGATACGCACTCAAAAGACAATCACACAATTCAAACACTTGTTCATTTTATACCCTTCAAAGCAATTGTGAATTCGTTTTAAGCACCAAATGAAATATGAAGATTGCTTGTTCAATTTTTTAACCCAAAACGAACTCTAGTAAGTTTGTCCTAAGATTCGTTTTAAGCCCTTTGCAATGAAAATCAAATTGTTCATTTTAGACCCAAATGAAAATTAGTGTCCTAAGAAGGAGAAGGAAGACAAATTCTTTGAAGAAGTGTTAAACAAACACCATGTTAAAAAACACTCTGATTAGACAAAATATTATCCCTCCTCATGCTCTTCTTTGATTTTTATTTTCAACAGGTTATACACTGTGACCAGGCGCGCGAGAACAGCTGACTCAGCGCTACAGGAGCGTATATAATAAAGCTGACTGTGCACGCCTATAAAAGTGACCAGCGCTTATAATAGTGACTAGGCTTATAAAAGCGGACCTGGGCCGCTACTAAAAGTGACCGGGTGCGCTTAAAATGGGGATTTATGAACAAAACTGTAAAAAACGGTGAATTTTAAAAACGTGTTAGAATCTGTTGATCCCCTCCTTCTAGCGCCAATATGTGAACCATTTGAATCTATACCTTGCACAAACACAATAAACATGCAAACAATTAGATCAAACACAAGATTAGAAACCAATGATTCCTCAAGAAATCCATTTGAAATTTGCAAAAGATAAGAAATGAAAATGAAGAACACAAATGAAACAATTAAATCCTATCTAATGCAAGAAAACTCTTGATCTCTTGAGGGAGTTGGTGCAAATAGGTGTGTGGAGATTTTCCCTTTCCCAACTCCTTGAATGCAAATTTTGATTGAAGATGATTGATCCACTTGATGAAGACTTTGAATGTATGCTCCAAGCTAAAATCTGCAAAAAACCTAGCTATGATTCAATGAGATGAATGAGAATTGCTAAGTATTTTAGCATGGTAACTTTGCTTGAGATGTGGATGATGAAATTGGCAGCATTCATTTATAGAATGTTGAAATGGAAACAAAGCCAAAATAGAGCAATGTGGGACAAAGATTTGGCCACTGGAAAAATGCCACTTGTCACAACATGGATTGATGAGGAATGAGCAAGTGTTTTGACAAATGTGCCAATAAATGCATTTTTGAATTTGAATTTTGAGAAAAGACATGTAAGAGGGGGAAAGAAAATTGTATTAAATTCCACTTGGCTCAAGGTAAGGACATGTAAGAAGAAGTAAATGCCTTGTTGGAAAGACTTGTAAGAGAGAGTAAATGACATGTTGGAAGGACATGTCATTCAAATTTTGAATTTGAAATAGAAGAATATTCCTCCAAAAGATGCTTTGTTGAGGGAAAATGAAGATTTAATAAATCAATAAATTGATTTATTTGTGCAAGTGGAGATATCTAGAGAATGCAAGTGGGTGAGATTAGTATTTAATCATGGTTAGATTAAATAAATGATGATTATGTTAGTTTAATGATGATTAGGTGAGTTGACTTATTTTGACTTAGATTTTTGGATTAATTTAAATCAAACAAGAGAGGAAATGATTTAATGAGTTTAATTAAATAAGCATGTTTTGATTATTTAATTAAAGAGATTGAAGTAAGATTAAATTAAATAAGATTTTAATTTATTCAATTTAATAGATAGACTTTAGAGATTTAATTAAATAAAATTAATTATTTAATTAAAATATGGATAATTAGATCAAATGAATTGATTTAATTAACAAGGGAAAGTGACTTAATTAGACAAAAATAATTTATTTAATTAAGAGACGAAAATTGATGAATTTAATCAGATAAGGGAATTTGATTAAACAGTTAGACCGAGGGATTATTTAGGAAGAAACAATGTTAGTAGATCAGAGTTAGATGCGCAATGTCAACTTGTACATTTTGCGTGTCTACAGTTTCCTTATGTTGTTATTAGAGGAGTCGCTCTTTATGAAGGCCAACACATAAAGTGGTGCCTGGGTAACTCATGTAGAGTTAGTTTAATCAATGAAAACTAAATCAATACATTAGGTAGTCTAAAACCTTTAACTGGATTAATTATGCCTCGCTCATGGACTCAATGGCTAGTTCAGACTTGGGGATGAGTCGAGAAGGCTTGGAATGGAAAGATCCATATCTTTCCATTATGAAAGATAATCAATTCCACAATAGATTGCATGTGGGGCCGACTTTCGTAAGAGGTTACTAGGGTAACCTAAGATGGGGACCAAAACCTAGGAAGATTTTCCTGGGTAACCTATGCAACATTGTGATGACACTCCACCTATAATAACAGTATCTTTTTGAACTTATTGTACTTGATCCTTCAGTTCTGGAAGCAATGTAACCATTATGTTAAGTTTGTACTTGTATAGTTTTGTCTATGGCTTTTCATGTGTCTAGGGATTGTTGGTTATGTCTAGGGAATGTTTTTACTATCGCCTAGAATAGGGGTAGGTCTACAGGTACCACTTGGTTGGGTGGAATGTGCACCTTACACTATTGGGTCTCCAGTTCTTGTTTGTGGCGACAAGTACTTCTTGATTGGAGAGCTCATGTGTGGATATGTACTTTCTCATATTTCTCATTTTTATCAGTGGATACCTTATTTATGTATCACTTAATTGTAATCGGGGAGAATTTTTGTAACTTGTAATTGTACACTTTTGTATGACCTACCTAATTTGAAAATGAGCATTGTAATTGTTATTATAAATGCAATGTAAGAATGAATCATTTTAGAAATTTATACCTTTAGTGATGTAATTTATTTGATATTGAATGTATGTTCTTAAGTTTATGAGAATTAATCACATGCTATGTTTAGTTACTTTTTTTATTGATGGGATTTGCATGTAGTGCATTGTCGCATATCTTAGGGAATGTTTGCATTAATGATGTTCATGTTACATGTGATAATACACTTTAAAAAAAATAAAAATTATTACACTTTTGTAGTGATTGCAACATTCCTTAAGGTTACGTCGTAGGGCATTACAAGAATATTTGTTAGGATCTACTATCCTAATCTAGCCTCACAGGAGAACATCACTAGTTACAATGTTTAAGTGTAACAACCCTAAGGAGACACCAATTCCTTGATTTAGGAGCACCAATACAAAGGAAGCACCCACTCCCTAACTGATCATAAATGCAACTATCTAATGGCACCAACTAATCAAAATTATAATAAAATATGGAGCTACAACTCCAAATTATAAATGATTCAAATGAATCTAGTTCAATGTTGTAAACTTGTTCTACAACTGCTCAACCTTTTCTTTTCCTCTCTACAAGAATTCACTCTTTGTTGTTGCTAACTTAGCAACTCATCTCTCTGCACTTCTCTTCTCCCCTTTTTGCTCTATATTACTCTTCTCTACACATCAAATGTATATCCTAAATGATGTTTTTGTGTTACAATCTAGGTTTTTTTTTACAACATATGCATACTAAACTCTCACACCAAAAACTCACATTTTAATGAATTTATCTCCTTCTTTCTTCACCAACAATCCATCTACACCTCAAGCCAAACACCACCGACCATATTCAATAAATTTTCTATTTTTGGCATATTACAAATCTAGGGTTTCATATTCATTTAATTCTCATGCATGCATGCTCGATTTGTTCCAAATTTCATAGTAGCCTATGTATTAATGTCATTTTCCATTTCTTCCAATCACCAACAAAAATGTAGCTAGAGTAGTTACTTCATTATCTATGCTATAATTTCATTTGTCAAAATTTGAGTTCCACTATTCTATTTCCCTATAGCTATTAGAATCACATCTTCAAACTCTATCGATTGATCTCTATTTTTGTGCCATGATTAGACGGTTATCACTTGACTACCTTGATTTGAATGAGGGTTGTAGATATTTAATGATTCATAACACTGATGTGAATCAACTATTCGATGCAATCAATGAATGCTACAAGTCACCTTTCCTACATTTCCATTCTAGTCAATGCAAGCATCCCGCAAAATGAGAAAAATACTTCTTCATTATTGTCAACAATGTGTCTCCTATTCTTTGATGGTTGGAAGTTGCTAACCCTACATACCGCATATTTGAAGTGCATTGAAGAGCTTAAGAAGCAATCCCAAACACCTAAGGTTGATGCTCTTTACACCTATCAAGGTTCAGCCATCGAACATTTACCCTTTACCTTCTACCTTTCTTCACTCCATCACAAACCATCACACTAACATCCAAAAAATTGAAGCGTGAAACTTTGAAAATTATTTGAGACATTAGATGTCTAGGTTTTCTCTTCCAACATACCACTTACCATCCTTTGTGTTAAGGTGTAAGCCTTCTTACTGAACTATGATTTTCAAATTGTTGGAGTGGTGAAGACACTGAGAGGGTGGAGTGAATCAGTGTCTTAGATTACTTTTTTCCTTTAACAAAAAATGAAACAATATGTTCTCTTACTATTACAATGATTAAAAAATTCATAAACTTAATGCAATCACAAAACTGAAAAGGAGAAGCCTTAAAGTAATTAAACACATAATATCATCAAACCAGGAAAATAATATTATAATACTGTATTTCTCCTGACTGGAAAACCCTCATGGGGTAGAAAAACCACTCGAAAATGCCTCACTGGCTTAATCTCAAAAAAACTCACTATTTACAATGCCTCACTGGCTGATTGATATGTCTCATTGATAGAAAATGCCTCACTGGTTGAAAGTGCCTCACTGGCAATATATCAATCAATATCTTTCAATCATGATTTGAATTTCATATAGAAAGTATCATCTCTATTTATCTCTATGACATCCTCCGATCTTTCATCACTTAAGATTCAGAGGCAAAAGTACAAATACTTTCTCAATGCACTACAGGTGCTTCTCATCCTTTTGATAATGCTTTCAAGTACAAATACCAAATCTCATGAGATACAACTCTTTACATATTACTGAGAAGAATAACTCTTAATACAAATTATATCTCTCTTAATCAACAACTCTTGAATATATTCAACAAAGCATAAATAATGTTCAAAATATTTGAAGAGATAATGAACCGAAGACACCATAACTGTCCTACAACCACTTTTACCAAATAACTATTTTACCACAATTTACACAACAAAAACCACAAGAGTTAACAAGAAGCTAGCATAAGCAATCCACATAACCAAAAATAGATTGCAAATAAGTAGTGAAATAAAAACTCCTTAACCCTTAACACCCGACAACAAACAGGTAATGAAACTGAAAAAAATTAACCCTTAACATCCAATCAAGCCACAAAAAGGGTTTTTCAGAGTAAACACACTTCAACCTTTAACAAAATGCTCAATAACTTAAATGAATTTGTTTGAAGACTCTTAAGCGAATCGAGAACAAAGATAACAAAATTCTTAACACACAACCAACAATGAATACAACCTTCTCTGCAAGTTTTAATCAAATAAATAACTACTAGTCAGAAAAAACAGTTGGAGAATATTACCCGAGAAAAAGAAGCCTGAAAACCACTATTTTTTAACTGGAAAACCACTGTGAATTGATCATTGTATTGTCCATGCAAATGCCATCATCAACTACCTGCAAACCCTTACTCCTCATAAGTCTTCTTCACAAAAAATAATAACTAACACAATGTCTTTGTGTTCGAGTAGTTTCACATGTTAAACATTCTTTTCCATTGAGCTCTAATTCCTTTTGTCATGTGCTCAAAAGATATGTGTTGACACCCCTATCACTATGTCCCTTTTAAATATCATTTTGTTTCCTTTTTCCATTGAACGAAAACATTATAATAACCTTGAAAATCAACATGTGCAAGTATTTTATGACTTAAGGAACCTATGAACTCAAGAAGGTCTTCCAAAAATGCCACGAATATGGAGTGCATAGAGTGCTATCAATGAAACAATAATAAGGTGCTTCCCTTTTTTATGCCTTGTAAAGGATGCTATGGTTGAAAGCCTAGGAAATAAAAATAACTTTTTATTTTTCCATATTAATGCCAATTGAGCTATAGCTAGAAGCCTAGCAAACAACCTTTTATTTTGATCATGAAACAAGGAGTATAAATACAACCTCAACCATATAATTTGTAGGATTTTTTTACTGAATTCCTTGCACAATGTAATCACAAAAATTGAACATGTATACCTTGAAACCTTTCATTTTACACAATGCCAAATATAATGCCATTAGGGTCAAAAAACTCCCGCTTTGGTATTGGTGTCAAATAAGCCAAAAATGCACCTGTTTAAACCATCAACCTGAAACCTAAAATCATGACCAAAAAAATTAATACCCCAATCATAAGAAACCAATTTGAATTAACAATTCTTCCATGAAACTCAAAAATTATTAACAAAGCTAATTCTAAATCATCAACAATTAACAAAGCTAATTCTGAATCATCAACAATGTTGCCACAAACTCAATCTGAAAGCAACAACACTAAATCAAGTTTTATCAACTTGAAACAAACAATCATAAGTCATGAATCAATCTTCTCTCCCTTTTCACAGCAATTCCAAAGGTCAAGTAGGTCCAAAAAATGATCAAACACCTATAGAAAGATCTCAAACATTGTCATAGTGAAGACATTCACTGCCAAAATGAAAGTTGGGAAAATAAAATATGCATATCACCAAAGCAGAAGACCACTATGAAACTATCATAGAAAAAACTATCTTCAAGGAGCATAAATATGTCTGGTACTATAAAAAAATATCCAAGAAATGAGAAGCCAAAGAACTAAAATAGATTCAATCACTAGAGTACTCATAAAATCAAGTACTGTGAGATCAAATTCCAATATCATGAATAAGATTAGTACCAGAAATATCAATGTATGCATCTATTGCACAACCTGCAAGTAGCAGCTCATAGTCAAAAAACACAAAGGAATATCACTATCAAGCACCAAGAACAAACTAAGAATGTAAAGAATACCACTGTCATACATCAATGACAAACTGAGAATGTACAAATCACCAAACTATAACAAATATATTACAACTAATCACCAAAAGTATTTTGTATCATGGGAATGAAATATGCAAGAAACCTCTCCCTATGATATAGCACTATTCAATCACAGCTCACAAAAATCATTGCTTATTACTGGCATGTGTCCAACCAACAAATGTTGCTTTCACTGATGTTATCCTATCTTAAGTAACTGTCTCATGAAATCTGAATCATCAATCAATATGCAATCCAACCATAATGCAATGCCAAAATGCATGTAACACCATCAAATGGAATATCAAATAGAATATCACTGAACATGTCAAGGATGAACACTGATAATACTAATAAGAACCAAATGCGACCATGAACTGAACCAATTCTTAAGGAAAAAAATGGTGCAAATAGATAAGAATGATTATATACTAGTAAGACAAAAGTAGTGTATCATCATTATACCAATATGCATCATAAATTCATAGAAGCATACACAAGAATAGTTGAACCAGGGGTGTATAATAGACATGAAGTCTCCCCCTAAGACCATGCATACTTTTAAGAGCATTTAGAAAAGACTATTTTGAGAAGCCTTGAAACCTTGAAAATAAACAACCAAAATTTTTATAACTTTCATTGTCATTTCAACAATAATATTCTCCTCAAAACAACATTCACTACACTATACTTCCCTGTTTCAAAGCAACTGTAAAAGTAATATCAAATGATTTCCCAAAAATTTTCATACCTTTGTCACCAATGATACTGAACTAAAAAACAAAGATTTTCCTTTTACCTTTACAACATATCTACCAGCACTGAGCAAGAAAATTTGAAGTCATGATACAAATTGATCTGAGCATTCACACACATGTTGTAAGGAATGTGTGTTGTCACACAATGAAAAGAAAACTATCCTAGTAACAAGAACATCAAATCAGGTATACATCACTATAAGCATTGCAAAACTCAATTTCAAGCAACATTCATTGTTTCTGTAGGATATGCAGATACTAACTGCCCTGTACTCCTATTTTCCACATTATAAGTTGTTGAAGGTAAATTTGGAACATACAGACCATTTACCTGATTCACAAAGTAACTCCATTGTTTGTGCAACTATCAAGAAAAAATTAGCAAAGCACAAAAACATATCCACTATCTCAGAAAATGAGAAATTCAAGATATTCATTGTGCAAAAACAACTGAACATAAAAGAGTATAGCCAAACTGCTTATATCAATTGCTTCTTGGAAACACTTCGAATAAGAATTTCATAGAGAATTTTTAATCAGTCAAGCTGAGATCTTTTTCCACTGTTAAAGACAACTGCAAACTCACCAAACAATCTTGACAATATACAAGGTCACACCTTGTCAATACTGTCCTCAGTGTTTCAAAAATGCTAACCACTAAGTAATCATTAGCTATTCACTGGATTGAGCAATGCCACTGGATACATACTTCCTTGACATTAAATTCAATATCCAACGTTTCTTTTTACAAGGAAATCACAATGAACAAACATGACTATCCAACCAAGCAAGATACTTGAAGGTTATGAGAGATTGTAAGTCACTATCCAAATTTGGACAAAACTAGTCCTTCACTGTCATTAGATCATGATCCAAGAAAGAATCACATGCATATAGCCATTGTATGGAACAATATGAGATACTAAACCATTGAGTTCAAGCAACTTCATCTTCAACATAAACTAGCACCACTTTCATATCAGAACAAGAAGCATGACTAAATAGTGTACAAGCAAATGTGTAAACTCACTATCAACTGATGGTGACACATAGAACAACAATGTAAGCACTGACAGACAGTGTATGAAATATACAAAAGGAAAAGACATTGTCTTGCAAAGGTATTGCTTCAGAATTCACAAAGCATAATTGATCTAATCACATAAACGACATTTGTCACCCTTTTCTCATTTCCAAAAAAAAATTTTACCAGCATGAACCAACATGATGGAAAAACTTGAGCATACACTCATGCTTATTTACTGACATGATATGAAAAATTATTTCCAAGAGTTTTGCATCAACACTATGAAGTGAATACCATTATGACTATTACAAAACCTTTTGTGACAATAAACTATTTTTCACTTCCCTTCATGCTCTTCTATAGGGGTTGAAGAATAAAACATTAACCTGATCCCCCTTGCCTCATGTTAATCTTTTATGCACTTTTGGATATTCCCTATGCAATATGCACAAGTTTAGAATCCTTCTTATCTTGATTTTGTTTTCTTCTCCATACTTTCATAAGTTCCTTCTTTTGCTTACTTATAGTATTTTCTTGCTTAGGTGATTCCAACAATTTAACAGAAGAAGCATAAGTATTTCTTGACAATTCAAAATCATTCCAACCTTTTTTATCTTCCTAGTAACCAACAATCTCTTTTCATATGCCCAATCTTATTGTAGTTATAGCAAACAACACTGTAGTTTTGACTTGACAACCCATAATAACTACAATCTCTAGCTCTATGACCATACTTATGAAAAACATAACAATAACCATGAAAATTGTCATACCTCATTGATTGCCTGGTAGATAAATATTTTAAAACCCAACAGCTTCTTCCAACTCTGTTGAAAGGCTTGCATTGTTTTTCATCAGTAACCTTATTTTCTATTTTAGGAGCAGTAGCATGATAATTTAGATCTATCTTTTTCTTTGGCATTTTTCTAACCTTGAAACATTTTTTTTCTTTTGTTTCAAATATTATTTTGTGTTTTAATTCATCTTGAACTCCAGAGCCTTTTATTTTTTCATATCCTAAACCAAAGATGTTTTTGTGATGCTTTTTCTTATCCAACATCTCATTTATCTTGTGGGTACTTTGATCAAAATTCTCATTTTTCTGTAACTGAATCTTTTCACTTTCAAGATCTTTCCTTAGAAAAACTATTTCACTTTCTAACTTTTGGCATTCAAGAGTTTTGACTTCAAGATCATATTTTGTAAAATCAATTATCATTTTGCTTCTTCTATTTTTGTCTTTAGGCTAATAGCTAGCTTATTTGAATTTTCAGCTTGATTTCTCAAATCTACAATTAAATTCCTTGCCTCCTCGAGTTCTAAAGAAACTTTTGCAAGATTAGAAAGTACCTTTTTCTTGGAGTCTTCCTCTTGGTTGAGTTGGTCTTTTAAATTCTAGTTCTCTCTTCTAAGTTGCTTAATTGTATCTAAAGCACACAAGAGTTCACCTTCCAAATCAACCTCACTTTCTTGTTCATCATATTCTTGTTCAGAGTTAACTTCTCCCAAAAATGATCTTCTTCTTCATTAATTTCTAGGCCATTTGAATGTTCATTAGTAATCTCTATAGACTTGGACTCAGTCTGATTTTCTTCAAAAATATGAATATTTGCACCATCATCACTTTCAAATGAGCCACAACTTGTTTCACTCTTCAAAGATATCTCCTCTTGTAACTCACCATTCTGATTCATTCCAATCAATCTATCCCAAACTTCCTTTGCATCCCTGCAATGTATAACTTTAGCAATAATTTAATTTGGAGCTTAGCTATTGAAAATAGCATCTATAGCTCTAACATTGAATTCAAGAGATTTCTTCTCCTCATGTGTGGAAGGAGATGTTACCGATATAGTGAAACCTCTCTGTACTGCTTCCCACACATCAAACCCTAAGGAAGACAAATATGTCTCCATCCTACGTTTCCAAAAAATAAAGTTGGCACCTTCAAACTAAGGTGTTCTAAGTGTACAAGGATGCTCTATCATTTCTGAGTTATTATTTATGGTCTCTTCTTCATTACTCATATTAAATTCAGGAAGATCTTGATGGTTAGTATGTTGTTGTGAACTTCTTTTTCCCTTATTCCTTCTACTTTTTCCCATATCAGAAACAACACTCCAATACCAGGGACCCTTAAGCCAATTAGGCTTGTTAAATCAAGGTTTTGGCTCTAATACCACTTGTTGGAGTGGTGAAGACATTGAGAGGGGGTGTGAATCAGTGTCTTAGATTACTTTTTTCCTTTAACAAAAAATGAAACAATATGTGCTCTTACTATTTCAATGATTAAAACATTCATAAACTGAATGCAACCACAAAATGGAAAAGGAGAAGCATTAAAGTAATTAAACATATAATATCATCAAACCAAGACAATAAGATTATAAAACTATATTTCTCCTAAGTGGAAAACCCTCATTGGGTAGAAAAACCACTCGAAAATGCCTCACTGATTTAATATAAAAAAAACTCATTGTTTACAATGCCTCACTAGCTGATTGATATGTCTCACTGACAGAAAATGTCTCACTGGCTGAAAGTGCCTCACTGGCAATATATCAATCAATATCTTCCAATCACTATTTGAATTTCATACACTGAGTATCATCTATGTTTCTCTCTCTAACATCCTTTGATCTTGCATCACTTAAGATTCAGAGGAAAAAGTACAAATAATTTCTCAATGCACTACAAGTTCTTCTCATCCTTTTGATAATGCTTTGAAGTACATACACCAAATCTCTTGAGATACAACTCTTTACATATTACTGAGAAGAATAACTCTTAATACAAATTATTTCTCTCTTAATCAACAACTCCTAAATATATTCAGCAAAGCATAAATAATGTTCAAAATCTTTGAAGAGATAATGAACCGAAGACATCATAACTGTCCTGCAACCACTTTTACCAAATAACATTTTTACCACAATTTACACAACAAAAACCACAAGAGTTAACAAGAATCTAGCATAAGCAGCCTGCATAACCAAAAATAGATTGCAAATAAGCAATGAAATCAAAAATCCTTAGCCCTTAACACCCGACAACAAATGGGTAGTGAAACTGAAAAAACTTTAACCCTTAACATCAAGTCAAGTCACAAAAATGGTTTTGAGAGTAAACACACTTTAACCCTTAACAAACTGCTCAAGAACTTAAATGAATTTGTTTGAAGACTCTTAAGAAAACCAAGAACAAAGATACCAAAATTCTTAACACACAACTGACAACAAATACAACCTTTCTTTGCAAGTATTAATCAAACAAATAACTACTAGTCAGCAAAACCAACTGTAGAATATTACCCAAGAAAGAGAAGCTTGAAAACTATTCTTTTTTAACTAGAAAACCACCATGAATCGAAGAGTGTCTTGTCCATGCAAATGCCATCATCAACTACCTACAAACCCTAATTCATGATTTTTCTTCACACAAAATGATAACTAACACAATGTCTTTGTGTTCAAGTAGTTTCACATGTTAAACTTTCTCTTCCATCGAGCCCTAATTCCTTTTACCATGTACTGAAAAGATATGTGTTGACACCCTTATCACTATGTCCCTTTTAAATATCATTGTGTTTCCTTTTGTCATCGAACCAAAACATTATAATAACCTTGCAAATCAACATGTGCAAGTATTTTATGACTTAAGGAACCTGTGACCTCAAGAAGGTCTTCCAAAAATGTCACGAATATGGAGTGCATAGAGTGCTATCAATGAAATGAGAATAGGTGCTTCCCTTTTCTATGCCTTGTAAAGGATGCTATGGTTGAAAGCCTAGCAAATAAAAATATATATATATATTTTGCAATATTAATGCCAATTGAGCTATAGCTAGAAGCCTAGCAAACAACCTTTTCTTTTGATCATGAAATAAGGAGTATACATAGAACCTCAACCATATAATTTGCAGGATTTTTTTACCAAATTCCTTACATAATGTCATCACAAAAACTGAACATGTATACCTTGAAACCTTGCATTTTACACAATGCCAAATATAATTCCATTGGGGTCAACACAACCATTTCCTTCACAAGCTTAAACCCTTTTGGGTGTTGGCCTTCAGACTTTCCTTGTTCTCTTCAATTAACTTTTTGTTAAGGCGTAAGCCTTACCATTGACTTGTGAACCCGAAACCATTTCGGGTGTCAAGGTTTGGGTATCCTTCATACCTTTTACATAATTTTAGTTAAGATGTAAGCCTTAATGCCAACCCTCGATCCCCGAACCTTTTCGAGTATTAGCCTTCGCATATACCAATTACCTATTTCTTAACTTTGTGCATTCAGTATGAGGTATTACCAAAGCCTAGTATCCAATCACTTGTAGTAGAGAGTAAACCACAAGCCTGAGGTTCAAAGCCCGATCGGACTTAGCTAAAAAAGACTAACTCCATTTTTACTTAGTGGGCGATATAAGGTAAGCTCGAGGCCTGAAGCTCGAACTTCTTCAATTCTTCAATGCTTGCAGTAATGACACCATAAGGCTAGTGAATCTCTCTGCTTGAGATCCTTATGAAGCCCTTTTGACCTCAATCAACAACTCCTCATCTAATATCACTCAAATCTCCTTTTGACATCAATGATAATTACATTGCCAACACTCAACACACATGTTTCATGATGCAAACTCCATTGTCAATCTAGAGATGAAATTTATCTTCTTTAGAATTTTTGGATTTTGGAAAAAGTTATCAATCAAGTGAAATTCTAGAACAATCAACTTGGAAACTTTCCTTTTCTTTGAAATTTTTTACTATAGCCAGGATGATGTAGGTCCTTGTGAAGATTTTGGGATATTGGTAGATTACATATGAGATGTTATAGGAAAAGGAAGAGTAGATGGCTCAAGAGCATCTTCTCTAAGTGTAATTATACCTAGATCAAAGATGTAGGTTATGTATCAAGAAGGGAACGAGGCATCTCTTGTGCAAGAGATATGATGAGAATAGAAGGGGACATTGTTGGGATTTTCTCATCACCCTTGGCCTTTAGTTTCTATTATATACCTTGCTATGCCTTCCTCTTGAATAGGTTCCAATGACCTTTCTTTGACCTTTGACCTTTTCCTCTTTGGCTTTGGATCATCCCCACATGTGCTTTTGAAGCTACTCCTTTTGGATGGATCCTCATTATCACCAAATCCTTGACTACTTTGCTAAGAATTAGGAGTTGAAGTGAAAGCTTGAAAAAAGGTGGATGAAGAGAAACCTTCTTTATTATCATTTTTCTTCCTCAAAGAATATCCTTTGCTTGAGTTCTTATCAGTTGTTGTCTTAATCATTTTCATTCTAACTCAATCTTCTAATCTTTAAGCACATAAGCAATATTTTCACTAATTTATTTTATTTATTAGTTCTCCCAATTGATAGGTGGCAAGGATTAAACCTAGATCTTTTAAAAATATAGGGTATTGATTATGTTTGATTTGTCATCCCTGATCCCTAATCCCTTTTACATACCAATCTAATTTGAACTTTGTAATCTAATTCAATGTCAACCTCATCTAATCTCTTTTTTCAAACTTCATAGTCATCTTCACAATCCTCCAAAAAAATTAAATGCTTGGAAATGATAGTACCCTAGACCAAAGCTTAGGTTATTTCTAACATACCCCTTGTTATCAAATGGGAACCTCATGGTGTAGAATAATTGACTGATCTTTACTAGTGATCGCTCAATTTTTTGAGCATCAAAGGATGACTTACAGTTGCGATGACTAAGGCCAATGGGAAAGGGAATCCCATTTTTATTCTTGTCTCTACACTTCTTTTTGACCACACTAAGTTACCTCTAGAGCTCCATTAGAATGAATTTATAATATACATATCTAGGCAATTTGTATGGGTATTCATCAAACCGTCCAACCTAGAAATAGGTGAACCCCATAAACTGAATGAAATAGCTTTCATATTGTTTGACAAGAGTTGTTGCTTCTTAAGATATTTTGAGAGCAATTTTCTCCTAGAGCTCTCTCACTACTAGCATTGTGAAAGTATTATCCACTTTTCAAAATTTCTTGTAACTTTCCTCTAACTGCAATTGTGAAATTCATATATTTGTGTTGTACTATCATATACTCCTTTATTCTTGAGCCTTGTCCAAGTCTTCATACTTACAATTGCATAGAAAAGATATGAAGAAATATGAGAATATTGGTTTGACTAAAACTTAGTCAACTATTCATGCAAATTATCACTTATAATGCCACCCCAATCAATGGATTGGTTCCCTGCACACATATGATAATGATAAAAATGTACATCCATTTCTCAAATTCACTCAAGTTTTTGTTTCTCATTAGCCAGTGAATAGGAATGATCATATTAGAAACATCATTGAAGAGAGATCTATGAAGAGCTTTCAGAAGTTGGGGCTTACCTCCTCTAGGTACCAATGTCCAATTTCTTGCTATGGTATGAAGACATTGACTTTTGTTTTTACTCAAATACTAGTGATAAATCTCTCTTTTAATGCAAGTGAACTAGTCTCGGATAGACAATTTGAAAATGATCCAAATGGAGACAGTCTAACTTGGCCATCAAATTTTCATCAATGATCGTGATCTCTCTAGTCTCAGGATTATATCCCTTCATACATTCCAACACCATATTAGGACACTAAAATACTATAGGAAAACCAACCACATGTGCTAACCCACTTTCAAAAGTTTTATGTGCTAAGGGTGACCTCTTTCTTTCTTCCACGATTTTCCAAAAGTCTTGCATGCTGATGTGGCCTAACTTGGTAGGCTGAGATTTTTTTAAGTTTATTTTCAAATACTAAGAGAAACTCGTATCCCTAGTACTTATATTTTATGATTTTAATCTAGGTTTTGAAATTTCAACTTAGGTAGAATCTTTCACCAATCTCAACTTCTTGTATTGAAAAATACATTTGTTCAACACAATTATTATCTTCACATTTCTCAACATATGTTATTTTCTATCATTCTTGAAGCTCATGGGAGGAAATTGGTAAAGAAAGCCGATTTTAGGCACGTCTCTAAAACTTTAAAATCCCTTCTAACAACTCTTTCTTATGTGTATACTTTGGTGTTATATGTATAGTTGAATGCATGGTGTCTCCACTTTATGTACATTTTTAGGAATAGTGGCATCCAAGTAATCAAATTTCTTCAAGGGATTATGTCAAACAATTCATACGTCTTGTATAGGTTTCCACATTTTACACGTACATCTACCAAAGTAGCCATGATTATAGTGTTTAATAAAAATCCCTATTTTAGAGCTCCCATTTCTACGCTGGTTGCAAGTATAGTAAAATATGAAGGTATTGGTTCAAACACCTACCGTTTGCATTTTTTTTAACGCTTCAAAAAATTTAATAATAAACAAAATTTTATACACAACTTGCAATCACAGTGCCCATGAAACCACATCTATTTGCAGCTTTACAGTTTGTGCACCTTGACATGCTTCCACATTTACATATAAGTATTTCTTTAGATAATCTGCAAAGATAACATTTGATGTAATGATCCTTCCTCCTATGCTATGGTGGACACCCATATCCTATTACATAATTCCCATTTTTGCATAGAGTAGAGAGAGTTCTTGAAAGGGTTAGCAAACTTTATCTTTATACAAGCTAATTACATTAGCTTTGAAATCTATGCAACATTTTATCAATCCAATTTCGTGTATAACCAGCAATAATTGTAGTCCATGAGGCTAGAATTCTTTTAAGGAATCTTATCAAAGAAATTCACTCACCTTGTATATTCTCCCACATCTTACAAGCATTTCTCATAATCATGGAATCTCTTGAGACCGCATTTCTTTGATACATTCCTGTCAAAAAAGTTGTGCACCATGTCTATATTCCACAATTTTAATATGCATCTACCAAAATAGTCACAAGTACAACATATAAAGCTATTATTTCTCTTTTATGCTTCAATGGACATCCATACTTTTCTATTTCAATTCTTCCATTCTAGTGTGGATTGGGAAGACACTCGCAAACGTTGTGGAGTTTGCCAATAAACATTGGACAATTGCATTGACTGAAAAGTTTCTAAAAGATTTTCAACAAATTTACTTTGTGCATATCCTGCAGTATTATTGTTCCATGAGATAACATAGCTTTGAAGATTTTTTAATTCCTAAGTAATTTATAATAACTACCTTCCTCCTTGTAATGTTTGGTCATCGGCCTTTTTATCCGATTTGATAACATACACAAAAACTGTCGATAAGAGACTTCATCGACACTTCAGACGCAATGCATAACTTCTTTCCGCACTTGGGTTGAGTTATTAACCTTTCAATTGGATTGAAAGAAACTTATTTTCAAAAAATGGTCAACCAAAAGTATATCAAAATTACTCTCGATGGTTAACATTATAGATGAATATGTGCTACTCACTCGTGGAGAGAAGTATTCTGTTATAAAAAATAATATAAAAAAATCTGTTGTCTTTGCTTATTTGTGCTCTAGTGTTTCTTATATTATGGTCTTTTCCAGTCATTTTGGTTGGGATGTGCCTCTTTCAAACACTTCTGTACTTTTGTAATTTAATTTTCTTTTATTAATAATGCATTTATCAAAAAAAAAAAAGAGTATATCAGAATTCTAAAAAACTTAATAACATATATGAAATGGTTGATCAAGTCAATAAAAATAGTTATGTATTTCTTTATCTACTTTTTTGACACTATGAAAGAGATTAACAAGTGTCACGTAGTGGCTAGTACTTGCCTTAATACTTATTGTAATTATTGTTGTTTAGATTTGATAAAAAATAAATGTAAGTTTTGTTAATTATAGCATTTTAGTATTGTTAATTAGTTATTTTAATGATCTAACCCTAACTCTAATCCTATCCTTAACTCTAACCCTAACAATAAATTTTAAACCATTATGTTAGTCTTAGACCTATTTCTAAGCCTAACTATGATCATAACAATATCCATAACTATAAACCTAATTTTTATCACTAACTTTTAAATAAATAACAAATTTAATAAATGTTATATTACGAATTATTATATATTAAATCATTTTATAAATAAAATAAATATAATATATACTAAATATCATTAAAATTTAGATATTACATGTTGGCAATGTTTCTTCTCTTATTATTAATATAAAATTGTTATATATTAAAATGATTATTTATTAAAAGTTGTTTATTTTTAATTTAATATAAAATATGTTATATTAAATTATTAGATTTGATTTGTAGTCGACACAAGTGCAACTATATCTCTTCATTCAAATCAATAATTGTTAAATATTAACAAATTGATGATTATAGATGGTGTGATTTTTTCAAAGTTATTAATATAAAATTGTTATATATTAAAATGATTATTTATTACAAGTTGTTTATTTTTAATTTAATATAAAATATATTATATTAAATTATCAGATTTGATTTGTAGTCGACCGCAATTATATCTCTTCATTCAAATCAATAATTGTTAAATATTAATGAATTGATGATTATAGATGGTGTGATTTTTTCAAAGTCCATTAGGTTTGATTGCAGTAGACACAAGTGCAACTATATCTCTTCATTCAAATCAATATTTGCTAAATATTCACGAATCAATGATTATAGATGGTATATTTTTTCAAATTCCATGAATGATACAATAAACACTTTTAAATTAAACTATGTATCCTATTTTGAATTGACGTTTCAAACCACACTAAATGATTCATTGTAGGAAGAGGATAATGAAGAAAATGATTGTAGAAATGATCTTAAGAAGAGTTAAGTGGTGGGAGAGAGTAGGGAGGGAGGGGATTGGAAAATGAAGTAAAAGTGAAACTAGGTAAAAAAAAATGTGATGAAGACATAATAGAAGAATGAATAATATAGTAATATGATTAAACACAAATAAATGTAAAAAAAATTGTTATTCTTAATTTTTAATTAAGTATTTGGGGAGGGAGTAAGTTTCTAAATCATTTACACGTATAAGGTCAGGGGGTAAAACAAGAAAAAGGGTAATTGACGGGTGTATGTGCATGCACTCAGAAAATGGAAAATTAGATAGAAAAAAAAATTACTCGAAGGGTGCTCTTGTACTTCTCTGGTAAAAAGATAATATTTTTTTTTTAAAGCTGAGAGAATTTTGGAAGAAGCTGTTGGATTCAACTTAGCCCGCCATCTCCATCTTCAAACATCATATTCTAGGTTGGCCAAATATTATCTCCTTCTATGTGTTTTATTTTCAATAACTCCTCTTTGTCTGTCTGGATTAAATATGATCAATGCGCCTTCACCCACCAAACTATCGACTATTGAGCATGATAAATTTTCTTGGAATGAGTCTTTTGATTTTATTTCTCTCAACTTTTGTACTCTCTTTGGTGGCTTCACCTTGAGCTGTATGTGCTCTCATGCCTGCCTTGCCGCCTTGGCTCCTTATAATAGCTTGGTTTTCAATTTAGATCTCTCAGCATTGAGTTTTCTTACTTCTTATATATTTTTTTAGTTTCCTTGCTGATTAAATTTCTAGTAGGGTTGATTTCCCCAGAATGGCTTGAAGCTTAACAAACTTATGACATCTCCTGTAGATATTTGCCCATATGGTTTCCCCTATGACAAGACTATAATTCAGTTTCCTATAGCAATAATGTTTATTGTTTTGGTTTTGGGTAAATAAGCAGTTTAGCCTGAAAATAGGGTTTTTTTAACAGGGGTTTTAGAGTATGTTTATTAAAAAGAAAATTACCGCCAAGATCGTAAGAAAAATCAGCATCATGCAGCCATCTAGATTTATTTACTTTTGATTTCATTTTTACTGGAATTTATATATGTGTGATACTTTATCTAGGGATGGGGATTAAATCCTTTTCAATAATATGTTTTTTTTTTATAATTTTCAGTACAAGAATATTAAAATTAGTACATTTATCTTTTTATATTTAAAATACATAATGTCATGATCAAGAGAAACATGACCATTCTTTTATTAGTTCCTACCATGGAACTATAGGCGACCCCTTGAACTTAACTAGTGATTAATTGTTTTGCTTGTAGCCAATCACATTCTATTAATTTCTTTCCTATACATTATAATTTAATTTTAATACATTATATTTTAATTTTTTAAAAGTTAAATGCACAATTTTTAACTTTTCAAATTCCAAAAATTATTTTTCTTCAATTTTATTGGCTCAAAACTTTTGAGCGATAAGGGCAATTTTCCCGGCTCCATTATCAGAGTTGCGATTATAGTGGGAGATGGAAAGGGCAAGAGAAAATGACAATTACTTTTAACTTAACTATTCTATTTATGTTTGCAATCTAAATTTAACTAACTCTAAATACTGATAAATTCCCCTATACTTTTACTTTTAACTTAATTATTTATTTAATGGAAATTACTGTTAACTTAACTATTCTATTTACATTTGCAATCTAAATTTAACAAACTCTAAATGCTAATAAATTCCCCTATACTTTTATTTTTAACTTAACTATCCTATTTACGTTTGCAATCTAAATTTAACCAACTCTAAACGCTAATAAATTCCCCTATACTAATTTCTTAAATATTCTATGTAATTTAAATTATATAGGTTAATTATTCAAATTATTTTTGCAATACAAATCTTGCTAGTTCTGGATATTAATAAATTCAACTATGCTAAAAAATTTAAGATTATTTTTTTGTTAAATAAATGTATCTATACATTCAAGCTATATTTTAAGATTAATTTTTGGTAATATTAATTTTCATTTGCCTTTGATAATTTAAAATATATTTCTTGAAATCTATTTTTGTAATATAAAATCAATTACTACTAATTTCTTTTGAAATTTGATAAATTGAACAAAACTAATTTTCTTTAAAAAAATAAAATATGAAAATAATTAATTTCTATATAGTTTTAATATAATTACTTTTAAAATAATTTGATTATTTTAAAAATTAAACTGTATATTTTTTGCTAATACTAAATTAGATGCTAAATTAGTTTGATTTATTTTATTTAAAAAATAAATTTACTAAATCTATTTACTTTGTTAATAAATGTCAAATTCCTTTATAAAATAAAATTTTAACTAAAATCTGTCTAAATAAATCATTCAATTTTAAATATTTTAAATTTTTTATATAAGTAGAAACAAGTACTTTGCATTTTTAATTTTATTTCAAATGCTCTCTTTGGAGTTCGATAGTTGAAATGTAAAAAAGATAGTATTAGTACATAAATTTGCATAATGTATTAATACATAAATTTGCAAAATGTATTAGCAAATTTTCATATAGATAAAATTTATGATATAACTTAAGTATATTTTAGTTAAGTTGATTTCCATATAATTGCAAGGATGTGAAATAATAATGCTAAATTTTTTTTATAAGGTGAGTGTTATAATTAATATTACATAAATATAATCAAAATAATAATTAAGAATAAGGTTTAGAATTAAGTTTATTATAATTATAAGTATATAGATTAATTTACAATTATAATAATATTATTTTTTAATTAAATTATGATTAGGGTTATAGTTCACTAAAATACAATTAAATATTTTAGTAACTTAGAATTAGAATTAAAATTATATAATTCTTTAACTTTAGGATTAGAATATATAAATATAATTCTAATTTATTAATTATTATTTTAAAATTTAAAATAATTATAAAAATAACTATAGATGTTTTAATCAGTTATATTATAACCATATCTTATTTAATAATTATTTTAAATTTTTAATTAAATAATTAGTCGTGAGAATTTTTATAATCAAATAATTAATTACAACATTAGTTTTATAAATTAATTAAATTATAATTCTAGAGCCCTAATTATTATTAATAATTATAATTTTAAAATCATTATAATTATGATTAGGTTTAGAAATAGGGTTAACTAGTTTAATGGTTAGAATTATAGATATGATTAGAGTTAGGGTTAGGATTATTGTTAGAATTAGAATTAGGAATAAAGGTTGAGGATGAGATAGAATTAGAATTCAAATTAATGTTAGAATAAGGGTAATGAAAAGGTAAATAATGTTCCCCTTAATCACACTTCAAAAATTTATCTTTATGTTAGGGTTAAAATTAGAGTTTGGTTTAGAATTAAAATTAGGATTAGAATTAAGGTTATAATTATGGTTAAGATTAGACTTAGGCTAAGGCTTACAATTAGGAAGGGTTAGGGTTAGAATTAGGGTTTCAATTATGTTTACAATAGAAGTAGGGTTAGGGTTAGAATTAGAATGAGAACTATGACTAGGGTTAAACAATAAAAGTTATAATTAGGATTAGAATTAAAATTATGATAACAATTACAGTTAGGGCTAGGGTTAAAAGCGAGGGTTATAATTTACTTAAGTTATTCTAATGCATATAAACCAATACAATAATAGTCACTATTAATGCACAATGATAACTTAAATGTGAAATTTCTCACTTAGTTCACTTAAACATCTATCTCCATCAACTATGTCCTAGCAATAGTAGTTACTATCAATGCACACCAATAATTTACATAATAAATTACTTATTTAATTCACCTAAATATTTATTCTAATCAATTATGTCTTACTCTTCCCTTTATTTATCTGTATTGTCAAACAAAACTACTTTGAGAATATAACTATCAATTGTTATTTTTCCAATCTAATCAAACCATCGCTAATCTCAATTTTCCTACAAATCAAAGAGAAAAACCATCTTGCTAGCATTTGGAAAGAACTTGGCATCAATATCTAAGATTCACAACAAATAAAAATAGGACTATTCTTGCACATTTTGGAAGGAATTTTGCATCAATATCTAAGATTTAAATAAAAACACAACAAATAAAAATAGGACTATTCTTGCACATTTTGGCAAGAATTCTGTTGCTTTGCATCGACTTTACGCAAGAAATTGGGCCTTAGAATTTTCTTAAATTTTCCATTTTCTCTATTTCTCATAACTAATGATTGTATACCTTATCCAAATTAGTTGTCTAACTGCACTTCATATTATGTAAGTTCATTACAGACACAATAGATTGGATATTGTAAATAACAACATTAGTCATTATTACATGGATCTCTACTTTTATTTGTTTTTACCTCTTGGAATTTTTGCTTAAGTTTGGTTTTTGTTGATATAAGAAAAATAAATAAGGAGAGTCTGAAAATATGGAGCTAGCTTGATTCTACCTTCATTCATCTGCCACTTAGATAAACTGATTTATAGTCTCATTGCATGATTTGTCTCTCATATATGCTATTTATTGAAACTTTAAACTTAGTTTCAACTTTCTTTAATATTTTCGTTAAATATAAGGTTAGAGTATTAGTTTATCATCCTTCCAATAAATTGGAGGAACATAAATCTAGTTTTTCATCCAAACCCAATAGCTTGATTTGGGACACTACTTGTCTATTGACTGTCATTAATGTATACCAAAATATAAAAAATTGAAGATGCCTTCAATAGTCAGTATAATCCTACTATTTAAAACAAAACTCCTACTATAAAACTATCTAAGGATTCCATATTTAAATGTTGGTCATAATGGGTGCACCCCCTTGCAAGATTAATCACACTACAAGAACATATAAAAATCACAAGGTTCCAAGCCTATTTGTCAAGTTGGAATAAATCCAATGCCACATTGCATCCTAAGTTCCATCATAGGCTTCTCTGCAACATCATCCCTTAACCATGGACCTTCATCACAAACCTTATCTTATATAAAAGGATAATTAACCAAATGTAGGTTGAGGTTCTGCAGACTTTCTATTGCATGATGACCCCAGTTACATATGTCATAGACACAAGGTCATAAGGTTTTTGCTAACTATCAACATCCAATTTGAAGTCATCAAACTTAGGAAAATATTCAAGAGAATAGGAATTATATAGATAAACTTTCTAATTACTCATTCTTAGAAGAAAAAACCCTAACCTGCTTTTGTTATTTAAAGACAGTTTCTTTAATCTCATCCTTATATTTCTTTAGAAAATTATAACCCGAAGAGGCCATATTGATAGCATGACCATCATTTAGGGGGAAGTAGAGGAAATCCCAGGAAAGAAAGTATGAGGTTTGAACATAAAGTTAGTATTGTGATCTTTCAAGATAGAGAAGTCCTCAACATCTAGTTTAAGTTCCTTTGAATAAGATCCCTAATATTCATCCATTTTTCATTAAAATTTCTCTCATCCAAGCTTGATTGAACTGAGTGATGGTAATAGTATTCTCATAGACAAGTGTTTGGTCTTGGTATCCAAGACACTAGGGGGAATGGGGATGGGAAGTAGGATGGAATTAAGAACAACAGGGATCGTAGAATCTTTAACCAAACCAAGAGAATTAGGAACATGTTATAACTAAAATGAGGACGTTTGTGGCCTCTACTTGGCCTTTCTATTGATTTACATGGCCCTTTCTTGATCTCACCTCGTCACATACTTTAGTGGCGAAGACAATGTATTTACACTGATGTGTCTGGCTAAAATTTAATGGGAAAATGAAGTTCAATCCTCATATTTCAAATATTTCTTGTGGTTGGAATGACCAAAGGGGCATAAAGTCTTGTTTTAATGGTTTTCCAATTCAATATTTTGTTACCTATTCTTTGGCATCAAGGCCACCATGGACTTTCCAAGAGTACATTGCATGTTGCGGCATGAACTTGAAGTTCCAATGGCCTCCAATAAGATTCTCATGTGCCTGTTGAAGTACATTCCCAATCTCTTACCATGCCACACTTTAATACTTGGTTGGGCCCCAGCTTGAACAACAATCCATTGACCAACTAGAATTCCTTGCTTTCCCATGCTAACCTTTAGTGGTTTCTTGCTTGTAATTCATGTATACTCTATGAGGTTTGATTAATACTTGAAAGAAAATATCAATCAACATTAATTAGAAAAAGGCAACGATAAATATTGATAGAGGGAATCCATTCATCTTTGTGCTCATCAAAAACTTGTTGAGTTTTGCTTGCAAAAACTTAGGATGAAAAAAACTTTCACAAGTAGTTAAATTGTGTTACAATAATGTCCAACGAGATGGTAGAAGATTTGGGTTTGAAAAGGATAACACACCCAAATCCTTATAAGTTATCTCAACTTCAAAATGGTCAACAAATATTGATAAATGAACAATGCTTAGTTGATTTTTAGATTGCTTGGTATAAGGACAAAATTTATTTGGAAAAATGCATATCTATAAATTTATAAGTATAGATGTTTAGTCTATAAATAAATACACATTGATTAAGGGTGAACTACATTATCTCTTCTTAAAAAAAAAATTGACATGTTAGAATATGGGCCATATTCTATTGAATAGCTCTAAAATTTGAAACATAGTAGACTATCTTTATTTAAGTATTAATTTAAAGTTTTAAACCATGTTTCCAAAAAAAATTATGTAGACTGGATAGCTACTCAAAACAAAAAGAATTTTCTATGTAGATTTTACTCATGAAGTAGATATTCTTGTTGCTGCAGCAGGTGTACCAAATTTGGTTTGTGGTCATTAGCTAAAACCTAGTGTAGTACTAGTTGATCTTGGCTTAAATGTAGTAGAGGTATGACACCTTCTAACTTCCTTTTTCAAAAGAATTTTGTAAGTAAAATATGGTTAATATATAGCAAATTAAAACTATTGCTTCCACTCTGCATGACCCTAGTGCTAAAAGAGAATACCAAAATTAGTCAGTCATGTTTCCTATGAAGAGGCTTCAAGAATAGCTTCAACAATTAATTGTCTACCATGTGGTCTTGGTCCAATAACTATTGCAATGCTTTTTTCCACTACTCTACAATCATCAAAATGGGCATATGGGTTCAATTGATATTTTTGATGTTTGATTTAGGCCTTTCGAAATAGACTTCACATTATAAGTTTTATTAGGCTTATAAACAAGTTATCTAAATTACTGAATGGAATAAAAAGATCATTTTCTATCATAAGGCATTTTTTAGAGACATTAGGAACCTATAAGAGGACTTGGAACTATATGCTTTCATTTTCATTTGTGTAGAAAAATGTAACATTTAAGCAAGTTGGTGATCTGTAATTAGAGGTTTACAAAATAACTTGTAAATTAAATCTAATTACAGTAATTTCCCCGATCTAGACAGAATTGCGTGATTATGTTGTTTAACTATTGAAATTACAGACTAAGTTCACTTAATCCTTTACAGAACTCAATGAAATTAACTAATTACTAAAATGTTGTAATTAGAACTTAAATGCCAAATTGAAAATACTGGAAAGAAATTAGAGAGAATGTAAGATAGGAGATAGAGGAATAATAAGACAAAAGATAGAAGAATCAGACGCAAGTTGATAATGGAGTTCGTCCAATCAGGACTACGTCTCCAGGTCCGCTTCTCAATGTTGGACCGCTTTTATTAATATCTCCAAGCCCCTGAAGATGCCTTCTTACAATATTCAAGCTTCAAAAACCTACACAAAATTCTTCACAATCTCTCACTTTTACAATTTTGGTGTATAAGAACACCTTGCCATTCTTCCTCTCAAAAAGAATTCAACTCTCACAACTGAATTATTTCTCCAAGTAGACTTGCTTATTTTCAAGCCAAAACTCTCCCCCTTTTATACAAATTTATTTGCTAATATGGGCTAAAACCATATTATTTGCAAATATACCCATATTTTCTATTACAAGAAAAAAATTCAATAATATCCTCTTTTAAGAATTTTTGGAAGGATAATATCCCCTCAAAATAATTCTCTTTCCATTTGAATGATTACAAATGGATTTATTCTCTATTATTTAGAGAATATTTTATGTAAGGTTTTATTTGATCCCTTAATTTAGGAATACAATTCCTAATATTTCCTTGTAAAAGAAAATATTCTAGGCCTCTAAAAATATGGGGTAATTTAGGCCTCTAGGAAAAAGGGATTTAGCCTTATTCTAAGGCTTTGAAAAATAAATTAAATATTTTAGAGAAAATAGTGGGTGGTGATCCCACCATCCTCTCCTCCTTTTAAGTTTTTCCCCTAAAGACAAGGGAGACTTCCCATATAAGGTGGGATACCCCTTATTCCTTACGTGGCATCCCACTTGAATAGGTGGTGCCCACTTTATATATTTTTTTTCTTTAACAAATATGGTTTAATCCATATTTATGCCATGTTATATACTCTTGCCACGTCACCACTTGCCACATCACCATGTTGACGTCATGATGACGTCATCATTTTGACTGGTCAACTCTTTTTGTCTGCAAACTTTGACCGGCTCTATTTTGCTCATACAGACTCTATTTTCGAAACCGAATATAGTTCCGGAATCAGCACGACGAGCTCTACATTTTGGTGTCATTTTTGTCTCATTTTGAGATGATCAATTTTCGGCCTTTTTGAATACCTGATTTGTATGTTTGACCGGACCTTTGACTGTGCATAACTTCTACATACAAACTCCTTTTGAGCCCGTTCAAGTTGCGTTAGGACCATGTCAGCGAGCTCTGTGTGATGATGCTAGTTTCATGAGATTATGAGATTGTGAAATTTTCAAGTTTTCCAGGATCCACCTGGATCAGTTGGTTATACATGACTCTACGTACAATGAAAGTTCTAAAGATCTTCACTTTTTGAAAGAGGATGTTTTATCATATATGCTAAATGGTTAAGGAAATCTTTGAACTCATGAATATTTACATAATTATGGCAACATGTAAATTGTGTTTTCCTTATGCTTAAAAGCACAACCAGTGCATGAGAATTTTGAAGTGAGCAAAATTCTTTTGTTATAAGAGTCATTTTCTAATGGAAGACAAAGTTAACTCTATCAATGATCAAATTCCTAAATTTAGGTGATTGACCAATTGTTCCTAAAACACAGTAAACTCAACAAATAAAACAAAACTATTCTAAAACTTTCTGGGAGGAACTTCGCTACTGTGCAACTCTTGTTTCTTATAAAGTCAAGTTTCTTATAAAGTCATTCTTAAAAGTCAAAATAAGATAGATTCCTAAACCATGTTAATAGATGTTAAAATAAAATAAATTGAACTTAACACTAAAGGCGTAGGGTTCTTATGATGAGTTTCCTAGTATCCCGTAAGAAGGCTCATTTCAATATAAATCACTTTATGTAATATTCTTTCTAGCTCTAAAGAATAAAGATAAAATAAAATAAAAATTCTACTCCCCTTAGAAAGTGGGGGAAGTTTATTGATTTTTATATTTTGAAAAAAAAATATAATAGGTAGTAGTTTTAATAGTTTTATATATATATATATATATATATATATATATATATATATATATATATGTATATATATATATATATATATATATATATATATATATATATATATATGTATATATGTATATATATATATATATATATATATATATATATATATATATATATGTATATATATATATGTATATATATATATATATATATTAAAGAGAATAAATAAATGTTTTATTAAATATTAATTATATATATAAATATAGAGAATAAATAAATATTTTATTAAATATTAATTAAATATAAATAATATATATATATTATTTATATTTAATTAATATTTAATAAAACATTTATTTATTCTCTATTTCTATATATATATATAAGAAAGTAGTAATCTTATGAGGAATATATGAGAGTAATTTTGTCGTGTTTGATAACAATCATATGTTAGAATAATAGTGGTTAAGATTTCCAAGTATGGATATTGCCCTTTCATGTATAGATTAAAAAATATTTACCATGAGTAAATCAATAATAGGTGAAGCAAATGAATACAACTACTATCAACAATGGTTAAATCATAGTATAAAATTTTCTATTTTAGAATAATGCTAATTTTGTTATTAATCCCTATATTGTGGAATTTAACGGAATTACGTTGGAAATTCAATGTCTTTTTAAGAAGTCAAGTCACTTAAATAATTAAAGGACTTGGATAAAAGTCTAAGTCTCACATAATATATGCCTTAAATTAAGGAAATGGGAATATATCCCCATTCCCTTAAAGGATCATATTAACTTAAAATGTATAGGACGAACTTTAGGTATTGCTAGAGTTTTAGAAAGGTAATTTTCTCTTTTGTTTTTTTAGTTTCATATAGAAAGCAAAACAATATGTGGAGGAATGATATTTTTATTTTTATGATAATTATTATTCTCACAATGTTGAATTTCTTTCTAGATTATAGATTAAATAAATTACATATATAGGATAATTATCATTATATATATATAAAGATAAATAAATAATTAATAAATATTAATTAAGTAAAATAAATAAATAAATACATGTCTATATAGTCATGTATTTTGACAATAATAATAAATATTGATTAGTGGTAATAGAAGTGTTGCAGAATTAGCAGGGTGTCATGTAATAGTGTTTTTACGTGTTAGTTATGTTTTTGTTCTACATGTTAATTTAAGGCATGGCATTTTATAGATGTAAGGATTTTATTTTTAAGTGTTTATTGTCATTGAGAGTACCTTCTTTCTATGTGATTCCTTTTATAAGTTTAATTTAAAATAAAAATATGATATATTGTGTCAGTTTAAGAGCATGATATAAGGTTAGTCTTAAAGACCATATTGTTAAATTATGGTTATATTACTATCATTTCACATAGAAATCAAGCTATTATTTTGTTGGAAAAGATTTAGTTCTTGTAATCAAATGGAAGTCAAATATATTAAATTTATAATCTGATTATAGTATGAATTTTGATTAAAAGATATGAGAGAATATGATTTATTGCCTTCTTTACTCTACACTTATCGTTTTGTGATTGTAGATTTAATATGGGCATTTTGTGGTCCCTGATGAAAGTATTTATCTTGTGCTAATTTTGAAATGAGAGGACTTTATGTGTTATCTTTCTTGTAGTCATATATTGAGATGGTTGGGAACCCGAAGAGTTTGAATTACTTTCAGTAGGAATTGTGGATATTTGGTGTTTCAAGCTTCTAGAGCCAAAGGCGAAATTTGATTTATATTAATTTTTGCATGGTTGGACCTTTTTGATTCATTGATCTTATTTCTAATTTGGAGTTCTTGTGGGTGTTACCTTGTACCATGGTGTTGATTTTTGATATGTCTTTTGGGTGAGAAGGTCCATGCCTCACATACATACTTAGTTCTTGTGATTTTAGGGCTTTGTGTGATTTGGTACACCCCTTGATGAATTGAGGTTTATTTTTTATGCTACTAGGGCGAGTGGCTCTTCATGGGGTTGGTGCACAAAGGGGCATCCTGGATAACCCATGGAAGAGTTTGTGTAATAAGTGATAACCTAATATAATTATCTAGTGGGTTTGGGTAAGTTCACACTAATTAAGATAAGTAAGATGCCCCACCTATGTTGTTAATGCTTCCGCAGACTAAGGATGGGTTGAGAAGGCCATGGTCAACACGATCACTACCTTTTCCTCACAAAAGGTTAGTGGTTCTGCATGTGTCACCCTATGGGGCCGACACCTAGGGAGAGGCAACCAAGATAACCATAGATGGGGGTCGGTGCCTAGTGAGAAGCATCCAAGATAACCCATGTTTGGGCTATGTGATGACACTCTTCCTATAGTATTCCTTGTTACTCTTTTGCCTTGCAAGCCTCTAGAAGGAGCCTTTTGATATTCTCGTTAATCATGTTTCTTGTTACTTTTGTGTTGTTGAGTCTTGTTGCCTTCTACTTGATTGTTTTGGTTGTGGGTCTTTCTTGTCATCTCTTAGCATGGGGTGTTACACCCTTAATATTAGTGTACATCAAGTTATGAATGGTCAGCTTGTGGCTATATTAAATCTCTATTAAGTCATATTATCATTAGTATATTGTTATTTAGTTTTTTAGGTCGGCCTAAGACTTATATAGGTGTGTCTAAGTTGACCTAGGTGATATCCTAGGCATAAATAGGTATATATAGGAGGTTGTGAGTCTTATTTCATCATCAAGTTGTGAAGTGTGTTCTCATTAGAGATATTTAGAGGTTTTCCCCCTCGAAGTGGCCTGTTATTCTCAGTTATTATCAAGCATTTGTAGCATATTTTATATCATATTCTTCTATTGTGCAAGTTATTTCATAACAAGTGGTATCAGAGAATGAACTTGGCACCGTAGAAGCAAGGTTTTTCTCAATTTTGGAGGAGATTTTGGGAATAGCATATCTTTCATATTTTGGAAAAAAAAAATTGATTTTTAAAGGGTTTTTGAAGAACATATTAAAGAAGCTACAGTCCAAATTTCAAAAGAATTGGAGTAGAATTAAGTGAATTATTGCAGAATTAGGGTTTCTACACAATTTTTTTAGAATCTCCATATCTTGCACATCATGTCAAATTGGAGGATGATTTTTATTGGATTTTTTAAGACATACTAAGGGAGATTTTAGTAAACATTTCAGATAATTTAAGTTTCATTTTTGTTATTTATTTCAAAATTAGTGGTTCCCATCATGACGGGGCCTGCAACAAGGGGAAAAAAGAATGTTGTCACTCTAGGGAAGACTCCTGATAAGGATGGGTTAAAAATAGAGGATATTACTCCTAATGAGGAAATCAATAAGGTCAAGGAATAAATTTCATCAATTAATATGGATATGTGTGACCTAAGGGTATGTGCAGGATCATCATGGAAAAAACAAGCCCTTAAGTGGCAAAAAAATCAGAAAAATCAGAGTTAGGCAACTTTACATAAAAATTTGAATAAGTTATCCATATTATTTCAAAAATATGTAAGAATAGAATTTGTATAAAAGTGAATGTATTTTCTAAACTACTAGGTTTGTTTAATAAGAAAAAAAAAATCTATTTGGTGAAGTATTGAAATTTCAATGCAGTGGTACTTAAATTTTAAGGAAAAAATAAGAAGTAGGTGTTTGTCTGACCACCCTAACCACAATAAAATGATAATATTTTTTATAATATTTTAGAAATAAGTAGAGGAATCATGCCCCGATGTGATGCATATTTTTTGGTAATTTTTTCCAAGTAAATAATTAATTATGAATTTTTTATTACAAATTTTTAAAAAATATAAAAAACTCTTATGTCTAACCACCTTAACTTGGTCAAAAATTCATGAAATTTATTTTTTCTTTTTTTAATCCTATAGTATACAAAGCATAAAATGTGACGAATGTATTAGATTCAAAAAATGTGATACTATTTGAAAGCTATAGATGTTTTTCAATCAACCTATCAATTAGGACTTCAGTCGCAATTTGAATAGAAAATGAATAATAATTACTTATTATATTCAAAGTAAAGCATAATTTATATTAGTGGAAAGTTGGGAATCTCCTTTAAAAACACTTTTCATTTCATCAATTTTGGTTTAAAAAATAGTCTTCAGCCACATACCCATCATATTGCCACTTTTTGGCCCATCATGATCCTGCACATACCCCTAAGAGGAGATATATCGGACATACGAAACATGTTCAACACCTACATGGCTAAACCAAGAAAGGAGTTCTCAAGTGACCAAGGTGAAAATTCTAGGTCAACTACCATTGACACAAGCTTTAGTAGTCCTATGGGATCTAGGAATTTATTTCCAAAGGTGGATATGTGCAAGTTCGATGGCAAGGATCCTCTAACATGGTTAAACCAAATGGAGAATTTTTTTGAAGTACACCAAATCCCAAATGGACAAAAGGTCATGATGGATTCCCTATCTCTAGAACAAGATCAATTCATTTGGTATCATTGGCTTTGCACTCATCAAAGGAAAAAGGGGCTCACCGTCTCATGGTAATTTTTTACAGAGGAACTCCAAGCACAATATAGCAATAACATGACAGAAAAATTCTTTAGCCAGCTGGCTAAGCTTCAACAAATAGGATCAGTTAAGGATTATATTCAGCAATTCCAAAATCTATCCTTAAGAGTGGATATAATTACGGAGGAAAACTTGAATGATTTATTCTTGGGTGGTCTCAAGGATCACATTCAACATGAGGTACACATTTTTAGACCTAGCTCCATAAATGAGTCTTTTATCTTAGCACGCAGGGTAGAGGAGAAGTATTTGATTCCTAAGAAGCAAGGGGATAATGTTACAAGAGAGAAAGGATATTCAACACAACCTAATAAGTTGAATCCATAGAAAATTGAGGAGAAAAGAGAAAAAAGGGTTATGTTTCAATTGTGATAGCAAATACAGTCAAGGACGTAAATGTAGTGAAAATAAATTATTCTATATTGAAGGTCCAAGTGAGGAAGAAGAGGAGGAACCCATACTAGAGGATGAAAGGGAGTCAAATGAGGAATTATATGATTCTTAACCAATCATTTCTTGTCATGCACTCTTAGGTTTTAGTGCTCCACAAACTCTAAAGGTGGTGGGGTTCTTAAAGAAGCAAAAGGTAACCATGTTGATCGACTCAGGTAGTACTCATAATTTCATCAACAAAAATTTAGCTACTCATCTAAATTGTTTCATATATCCAACTCTAGAGTTTTAGGTTTTGATTGCAGATGGTGGTACAGTTAGTTGTTTAGGGAAGTGTCATAGCATTAAATTATCCATGGGAGATTATCAACTTGATACTCCAATGTATGCAATATCCATGGGTGCAGCAGATATTATTTTGGGAGTACAATGGCTTACTACATTGGGAACGATTGAGATGAACTTTCAAGAACTATTCATGAGAATTCAGTCAAAAGGAAGGCTAGTAGAGCTAAGGGGGTTGAAGGAAAAATCCCGACAAATGGTAAGCTCTCATCAAATGAAAAATTTGCTTAAGAAAGGAGTGGATGGATTTGTGGCCCAACTATGTTCATTAGAAGTCTCTTAATCTAATGCTCCTACTCATCCAGATTTGCAAGCTATAATTGATCGCCACTTAGTTGTTCTTGGAGATATGCCTAAAGGACTTCCTCCTAAGAGGGATCATGATCATGCCATACAGTTAGTCCCAAGGAGCCAACCATCGAACATTAGGCCTTATAGGTATCCACACATACAAAAGAGTGAGATAGAAAAAATTGTTGAGGAGATGCTAGAGGCAGGAATTATCAGGTGTAGCCAAAGTGCTTACTCCTCACCTGTAGTGATGGTACGTAAGAAAGATGATACTTGGCGCATGTTTCCAGATTATAGAGTGCTTAACATGTACACCATTAAAGATAAGTTTCCTATTCCAGTCATTGATGATTTGCTAGATGAATTGAATGGAGCTATGTATTTTACCAAGTTAGATCTTAGATCTAGTTATCACCAAATTCAGATTAAGGAGGAAGATATTTGTAAGAAAAAAATTTAGACTCATGAGGGTCATTATGAATTTTTGGTGATGCCATTTGGTCTTACCAATGCACCATCTACATTCCAAAGTTTTATGAATTCCATTTTTAAGAAGTTCTTGAGAAAGTTTGTGTTAGTATTCTGTTATGATTTATTGATTTATAGCAAGAATTGGGAAGAACATTTGCAACATGTGGATCAAGCATTACAAATACTTGAAGATCATAAACTCTATGCTAAGCCATCCAAGTGTTCTTTTGGTCTCCGGAGGTGGAGTATTTGGGACACATAGTTTCACATGAAGGAGTAAAGGTGGACCCTAAAAAAATTAAGGCTATCTTGGAATGGCCTATTCCAAAACCATTAAGAAACTAAGAGGATTCTTGGGATTGACAGGGTACTATAGAAGATTTGTGAAGAATTATGGTCATATAGCAACACCTCTCACAACTCTATTGAAGAAGGATTCTTTTCATTGGAGCGAGTCTACCATACAACATTTGAGTGATTGAAGAGGCTATGTGCACAACTCTAGTGCTTGTTACTCTGAACTCACCAAGGAATTCATTGTGGAATGTGATGCTTCTGGAAATGGGATGGGAGCAGTGCTCATGCAAGAAGGTCGACCAATTTATTTTGAGAGTCATCAATTAAAGGGTAAGAATCAACTAAAACCTATTTATGAGAAGGAAATGCTAGCAATCCTCCATGTAGTTAAACAATGGAGGCCTTATCTATTGAGTAGACACTTCAAGGTTAAGACAGATCATGATAGCCTAAAATATTTTTGGAACAAAGACTATCTTCTAAAGAGCAACAAAAATGGGTCAGTAAGATGTTGGGATATGATTTTGAGATTGTATATAAGAAAGGGAAATAAAATATTGTAGCAGATGCACTTTCAAGGAAGGATGAGAAAGATGAAGCCTTATTGTGTGCCCTTTCAATATTACAAGAAAGTTGGTTGGAGGAAGCCAAAGTAGAGTGGCAAAATGATGTTGCAGTTCAATTAATCTCATCGAACAATTAAAAAGTGATCCTAGTAGTTCAGATAAGTTTTGTTGGAAGGGAGATACTCTTTGGTATAAAGAGCATTTGTATCTCTACAAGAATTCCACTCTTAAACACAAGATTCTCACAGATTTGCATGAGTCTCCAGTGGGTGGTCATTCAAGATTTTTTAAGACATCATTGATTCAAGCAAGATTTTTTTTGGGATGGGCTAAAAGGTGATGTTCAAAAATTTGTGGCTAAATGTTTGGTTTGTGAAAGGAATAAAGGGGAGACAATTAAGACACCAAGTCTCTTGCAACCCTTATCTATTCCTAGCCAACGTTGGGAAGAGGTATCCATCGAATTCATCATAGGGCTTCCCAAATCTAAAGGTCATAATGTCATCATGGTGGTAGCTGATCGCCTCACTAAATATGTACATTTCATTGCATTATCACATCCTTTTATAGCTAGTGCAGTGGTAAAAGCTTTTTTGGAGAATATCCAAAAGCTACATGGCACACCTAAGGTTATTGTTAGTGATCGTGATCGTATCTTCACTAGTCACTTTTGGAAAGATTTATTCTCATGTTTGGGTACTCAACTGGGTCATAGCTCTTCATACCACCATCAATCAGATCAAAAATTGAGGTTGTTAATAAGTGTTTGGAAGGATATCTACATTGTTTCACCTCGAAGAAACAGTCTCAATGGGTAGATTGGCTACCACTTGCAGAATGGTGGTATAACACTTCTTTTCATAGCTCATCAAAAATGTCTCCATTTTTGGAACTTTATGGATATCATCCTCCTTCCATCACATCATCAATAAAGGTGTCCCCAAGAGTTCAAGCAGTAGAAGACCACTTGATTCATCAACAACAAGTAGTTTCAGGAATCAAGGAGAATTTAGCAATGGCACAAAATCAAATGAAACAACAGGCAGACCAACATTGTAGTGAAAGAAGTTTTGAAGTTGGGGATTGGGTCTTCTTGATATTGCAGCCTTATAAGCAAATCTCACTAAAGCAACAAAAAATAATAATAAGTTGTCTCCAAGATATTATGGTCCATACCAAATCATGCAGAAGATCTGTAGTGTTTCCTACAAGCTAGACTTGCCACCAACAACAAAGATACATCCAATTTTTCATGTTTCCTATTTGAAGAAGGTCATTGGGCATAATAATCCCACTCACACATCACTACTAGAGCTCGATGAAGAAGGAAGAATCATTTTGGAACTAGAGTGCATTCGTCAAACACACACAAAGAAGCTGAGGAATAGAACTCTCACTAAGTATCTCATCCATTGTCCAGAAGAATTTACTAGTTGAAGATGCCACATGGGAGGATGAGGAGTTCATTCAAAATAATCCAAACTTGATTAGCATTGAGGACAATGCTTCTTTGAAGAAGGGGGGCATGCTACGCCCTTAATATTAGTGTACATTGGGTTAATAATAGTCAGCTTGTGGCTATCTTAACTCTCTATTAAGTCATATTATCATTAGTATATTGTTATTTAGTTGTTTAGGTCGGCCTAAGACTTATATAGGTGTGTCTAAGTCAACTTATAGGTGATATCCTAGGAATAAATAGGTATATATAGGAGCTTATGAGTCTTATTTCATCATCAAGTTGTGAAGTGTGTTCTCATTAGAGATATTTGGAGGTTTTCCCCCTCGAAGTGGCTTGTTATTCTTAGTTATTATCAACTATTTGCAGCATATTTCATATCATATTCTTCTATTGTGAAATTTATTTCATAACACAGGGGGTGGGCCTTTGGGTCCACATGGTTTGGTGGAATGTGCTATGAACCCCATTGGGTTCCCAGTCAGTGTTCGTGATGTGCGGAGTTTGTGTTGTTGCAGATGAACCAGAGCTTTGCCATAGTTTAATTATATCATGTTCAGTGTTGTATTACTCTAGTATTTTTTGTGTCTTTCCCACTTTGTGTCAGAAAGCATGGGTGTGCATATGTACTCCTAAAATGATGTAATGTACTCCTGAAGTGGATGTAATGTATTATTTTACCTTTGTATACCTTATGAGGTTATAGATTTGTGGTAGTCATCATTTGATGTATTGTATCTACAGAAATATGCTCCATCAAGTTCACAAGATAATAGTATGTTATTGTTATTGGAATTAAGTTAATCTTGTTGTGAATAATGTAATCATGGTTTGTTCATTATCATTATGCTATGAGTTTAGGTTTCGTAATGTCGTCACGTGTACCCCAGAGGATGTAGTTGATGTTGTAATTGTATAATTAGTTTGCATGTAATGTATGTTCATGATCATCTTATGTAATGTTCTTCTTTAAAAAAAAATTGTGCGGTAATTTGTTAGTTTTGTTGTCCTCTGGGGTTAGCACGGTAGGGCATTACATAATGACCTTACCCTAACCCTAATTCAATGATTCATAGAAAGAGGATAATGAAGAACATGATTATAGAAATGACATTAAGAAGAGTTAAGTGGTGGGAGAGGGTAGGGAGGGAGGAGATTGAAAAATGAAGTAAAAGTGAAAATAGGAAGAAAATGATGAAGACATAATAGAAGAATGAATAATATAATAATATGGTATAACACAAATAAATGGATAGAAAAGGTTAAAGGTTAAATGTAATAAATAACTCTAAGAGAATTATAAAGATGAGTTATATAACAAAATGATTGAGGAGCAATTACCAAAATTATTAAAAGAATTGAAGGAAGATATAAAGGAAAATATACTAAAATTTAAAACAATAATAATTTAACCAAAGAAAAAAGAAAAAAGATGAGATTATATATAAAATATAAATTGAAAAATTAAATAAATGATTCAATTAAAATATAAAAATGGCTGGTTAAAATACAATAGATTATAATATATATAACCTATAATATATATTAATATAAATAGATAAGATCATAATAAGTTATATAATATATATTAATATATATAAATATATATTAAAGGAGAACCTAAAAAATAAAATAACCTATCATATATATTAATATAAATGTATAATATAGATTAATATATTACCTACACAATGTAGATTAACTTATTTACCTACAAAATATTACCTTCAATAACATAAGATATAAATAGAAATAATATATATAAATTCTATATTAATATAGGTTATATATATATAAATTAATATTATCTGTATTAAAATAGGTTGTATATTATATATAATAAAGACCTAAAATAATATAGCTTATCTTATATACCTATATATATTATAAGTTATATTTTTTTTGGAGAACCTATATATATAAATTAATATTAAAATATACATGATGAAAAAAAATTATTAATTAAAAGAAGAAGAGTATATAATAATTAAATTATATTGTAAAATATTAAAAACATAGATAACAAAGATATTACTCTAAAGAATAATACAATTTTCCTTTTATTTTATTATTTTAATAGTGTGAATCCAAATCTCTATAAAATAGCTAATTTGTTTTTGTGAGATTGTCTTTAATAATAAAATAACAATTACATTCTTAAAAAAAGTCAAATGAAGTCACATTTATTTATTTTAGAAATGTTTAATGAAATGACTTTATAAAGCAAAAAAAGAAAAATCATTCTTTAAAAAAATGTTTACCTTGCTTTCCCTACAAATGGGTCAATAACACACATAACTTTTTAACCAATCATATGCACAAGAAATATTTTTTAAATTTGTAAAGTTAAATATTTTACAAGTTGACTTTACAAAATTAAATTTTATTCTAATTTTTTTTAAATATTGTTTTTGATTGGTTGAAAACTAAATTATTAATAACTAGTTAACTAATAAAATCGAAACTCATTACAATAGTACTATGCCAATGGCAAGTACTAATAACACGTATAAAAATGTTGATAGTATTTTGATGTATTCTTAATCGATATTCCAACAGAGGTTATTAACCTATTCATACATGTCGATGAGTTCTAATTTCATGTTGTCATCAATATTTGGAGGTGATGTTCACAAGTTAAAAATTAGAACTTGTGATTTCCTTTCATTAGCAACATGTGAGTGGTTGTTAGCTATAGGAAAACTATTGATAAAACTAAGTTGGCCCTTGTTGTTGGTGTTCAAAGAAAACTTGGAAATTTATACAAAACCACTAATGAAGTCTTGTTCAAAACTTTGATAGGAGTTCCAAACATGTGTGAAATCACCAATGACTTCTAGTTTTAATTTTTTCACTAGTAGCTTTGAAATGATACATAAGACTTTTAACTCTTATTCACTATCAACACTTTAAGTACTATTTTTAACCTTTCAAAATATGAAACTTGTGTTTAATAAAAGTATTCATCACCTTCAAATTCTTCCATCATCGTTTGAAGGTTAAAACATTTTATTTTGGAAATTGGTCCTCATCCTTTTAAGTTTCTTCATTGGCACTTTTGGTGCAGTGCTCAACCACATTTGGAGTTTCTTTCACAATTCAAACTTTTGAATTAAAAACTAATTATTTTATTAGAGCTTCCTTGGACTCTTTTTTAATAACTTCATATTTTAACTTGAAACTATAACGTTTGAATAATCATAACCTCATTTTATAACCATGTGAAAACTTTATAAAATTTGTCTATTAAACCTATGAATGTAGTGAATTGGAAAACATATGTAACTTTTGATTGGATTAGTATTTTATCGTAAAAATTGACCACATTGTTAATAATAATTCTACAAACCTCCTTGTCAAACCATTTTTCTCCATCTTTTATGAAATTTCATTTTTAATTGTTTCCATAAATATTTTGTTGAAATTTTGAACTTTTAAAATATCATAATATGGTAGGTGTTCTAACTCAAAAACTAGATACATTATGTTAAATAATGTTAGAAACATACCCATGGGATGGTTTTATACCATCTTGCATGAATTTTGAATTTTTTTTTGTGAATCTTGGCAATCAGTTGACTACTCCTGGTCTAATGATGAAATAGAATCAAACCCTCTAACATAAACTCCCAAACAACATAATATGCACTAAGAAATTATTTTTAACAACAACAAAAATCTGCAAGAAGTAGTCATCCTTTTTCATTCTAAATCTCTTGGAAATTCAAGAAGTACATAACATAACTGAAATTTATTGAATATGCAACCATATGGGCTAATGAAAAACACTACAAATCTTATTACAATGTGATATGTAATTGAAATATGATAGAAAAAATCATATTCAAATTTTCCTCCCTCAAAATTTCTTCTTGCACCAATTTCTAGCTCCTTCAACTTGCAAACTTCATCTGGAAACTTCTGCTGCAATAAACCATGATTTACCAAAATTTTTGCTGCTACAAAAACATCCTAAAACCTGTAATAAAAATTCAAGAACAATATCCACAACCCTCCCAAGAAAATAACTATGGCTGCAACAACAACCTTCCCATTCTATCTAAGAATGACTACCAAAACACACCCTAAATTGCTTGTAATCTTCAAAAATAGGCTCCCAAAGCTTCTCCAACAAAAATCCATGACCAAGATGGGAAGAAACCTCCAAAAATAAATTCTCAAAAACTTTTCATAATATAGAAAATGCTTTCATAAATCCACTCCCACCAAAATTGCCAAAATGGGACTCAATTCCTAGATTTTAGGTAGTTTCCAATGTAACTCCTGCTAACTCACCTTGAGCACCCACTTTTGCATGCATAATTTTATTAAATTTTTAAATTCATCATTAAAACTTATAACTCCCTCCAAAACCATGTCCAAGTCCATTTTTTGCTAATTTTTGAAATTGACAAATTCCAAAAAAAAATCCCTCCTAAATTATCTCCACTCCCAAAATTTGCAACAAAATAATAAAAATAAATTATTTAATATTTATTTTATTCTAACCTTTCAAATTACCATATTAAATAAATCACTCACCAAACCTTAGGAAAATATCAAAATTAAAGTGCATTCTTTTGGTTGATGCAAGATTTCTCTCACAACCTAGGATGCTCCTGCATCATCTAAACTGAAATTGTGAAGGCTATCTTTCAATCCGAGTTTAGATACTAAATTTAATGCAACTAATAAGCATGATCCAATTGAACACTAATGCATGGACAAAATTTAACAAATAACAGAAGGAGAAAATGGTATATAGATTATCCATAGCGATGGTTTTCAAATGATAATTTTGATTAATGATTTGGAAACTAAAACTATCTAAAGTATTTATATTTAGGAGTAACCCAACAAAAAAAAATTGGTGTGAAAAGATTAAAAATTGAGCATGTTGAAAAGAAGGGAAACATTATGTGAAATTTATAAAATAGTTAAATATTTTGTAAGATACTTAATGTCTTCTCCATTTTTGATAGGGGTTATCAATCCATTTATTTTATCAAAAAAATTATACAAATAATAATATTTTTCTTCATCATTATCTTGATTTGCAATAACTATATAAGCATGTCCTACATTTAATTTTATAAAAAAATTCTCAATAAATAATTAAAACATACTACACAAGACACAATATTAATTTTAACTAATTAATGTATATATACTACTTGGTTGTACTAGATCTAATGTATGTTCAAAGTTTACTAAAGATTGCATCTCGATGAGTTCTTCTGCCCATGGAGGGTGATACATCTTAGACAAAGTTAAAGGTCTAAAACATTAATCATTCAATTTCTCTTTTGACTCATAATTATTCCACCAAATAACTATAAATGAAGAATAAATTCATATCACTCACCTCATAAATAGTATATAAACCTATATTTGACCTTACAATAGAGTGGAAATCACTAAATATTGTTACTATAAGATAATCTATGCATTTTAAAATGTTGGCTTCTACCAATTAAAAAATCCCAAATCAATAGACTCACCTTGATTACCTAGATCCATTATTGAGTTACATTTTTGAGTTACAAAAATTCATCATATGTATCTTACTCAACTAGTAGAACATAATATGAGCTCTTGAATTATGATGTATAATTATTTTACAATAATATGTGTTGAACAAACACAATGTTCTTTACTCAAATTATCATATAACATCTTAATGAAACATTACACGAACCATATAGAATGTGTAAAATATTCACTAATATATAAAATCATACACTAGTATATAGTTATCTACAAAATTTATAATAGGCATGATGATGTAAAGAAGAAGCATTCCCTTGTATAATATGAATTGTTCATCTAACCATTTATCTCTATGTGTATGCATATATACAAGATCCAGAATAAATAAATTATAATTCAAAAACAATATCAACCCCTTATTCAAAATCAAGAAAAATACCTTCAAATTAAACATAAAATAAATAAAATAAAATCCTTACATACACATAACAAAGAAAGAGATATATTTTTTTGATTTGATTTGCTCATGGATATAAGCAATGTAGTTGTTCTTTGGATCTTGAAGATCTTGATAGAATTTAATTTTATGTGTATGCTTGATTAGATAGGATGAATGTGAGAGCACCTAGGGTGTGAGAGATAGTGTGGGATAATGAAGGATTTGAGAGATTAATTCTTAGATGTGTGAGTTAGGATAAGGATGCCTAAGATAAAGTGATGGATGGATGGTGGAGATGGATTAAGACATTGGATCATGTGGAAGGTGCCCTTTAAAATTTATATTAATTTAAATATTGTTGATAGATGGTGTCAACATATTCATATAAATTTTGGAAGAATAAATTTATTTTAATATTTTGAATTTAATTTAAGTGTGTGATAGTTTTCAGCAGAGGATTTCTCAGACTTTGAGATTTTAGATTGGAACTTTCCCCTTGACCTATCTTGGTATCCCCATCTTGGTCGGTAGACTACCCAAGGAATACTGGTAGAATATTTTGGATAAGTTCCAGGTGAAAGTTAATCATTGAACTCAACAATGGTTGTCCTTTGTTGGGCGTGTTTAGTTAATGTTTTCTGTAGTGCAAGCATTGCCTATTTATAGATGCATGCTCCAGGTCTCCCAAGTGAGTTTTGTTAAGGAGATT
>VDFB02000017.1:488885019-489088238 GCA_007258455.2 Sequoia sempervirens
ATGAATTCCATTTTTAAGAAGTTCTGAGAAAGTTTGTGTTAGTATTCTTTGATGATATATTAATTTATAGCAAGACTTGGGAAGAAAATTTGAAACATGTGGACCAAGCATTACAAATACTTGAAGATCATAAACTCTATGCTAAGCCATCCAAGTGTGCTTTTGGTCTTACAGAGGTGGAGTATTTGGGACACATAGTTTCACATGAAGGAGTAAAGGTGGACCCTAAAAAAATTAAGGCTATCATGGAATGGCCTATTCCAAAAACCATTAAGAAACTGAGGGATTCTTGGATTGACAGGGTACTATAGAATATTTGTGAAGAATTATGGTCATATAGCAACACCTCTCACCACTCTATTGAAGAAGGATTATTTTCATTAGAATGAGTCTACCAATACAACATTTGAGAGATTGAAGAAGGCTATACAAATCCAATGCTTGCCACTCCTGACCACCAAGGAATTCATTGTGGAATGTGATGCTTCTGAAATGGGATAGGAGCAATGCTCATGCAAGAAGGTCGACCAATTTATTTTGAGAGTCATCAATTAAAGGGTAAGAATCAACTAAAACCTATTTATGAGAAGGAAATGCTAGCAATCCTCCATGTAGTTAAACAATGGAGGCCTTATCTATTGAGTAGACACTTCAAGGTTAAGACAGATCATGATAGCCTAAAATATTTTTGGAACAAAGACTATCTTCTAAAGAGCAACAAAAATGGGTCAGTAAGATGTTGGGATATGATTTTGAGATTGTATATAAGAAAGGGAAATAAAATATTGTAGCAGATGCACTTTCAAGGAAGGATGAGAAAGATGAAGCCTTATTGTGTGCCCTTTCAATATTACAAGAAAGTTGGTTGGAGGAAGCCAAAGTAGAGTGGCAAAATGATGTTGCAGTTCAATTAATCTCATCGAACAATTAAAAAGTGATCCTAGTAGTTCAGATAAGTTTTGTTGGAAGGGAGATACTCTTTGGTATAAAGAGCATTTGTATCTCTACAAGAATTCCACTCTTAAACACAAGATTCTCACAGATTTGCATGAGTCTCCAGTGGGTGGTCATTCAAGATTTTTTAAGACATCATTGATTCAAGCAAGATTTTTTTTGGGATGGGCTAAAAGGTGATGTTCAAAAATTTGTGGCTAAATGTTTGGTTTGTGAAAGGAATAAAGGGGAGACAATTAAGACACCAAGTCTCTTGCAACCCTTATCTATTCCTAGCCAACGTTGGGAAGAGGTATCCATCGAATTCATCATAGGGCTTCCCAAATCTAAAGGTCATAATGTCATCATGGTGGTAGCTGATCGCCTCACTAAATATGTACATTTCATTGCATTATCACATCCTTTTATAGCTAGTGCAGTGGTAAAAGCTTTTTTGGAGAATATCCAAAAGCTACATGGCACACCTAAGGTTATTGTTAGTGATCGTGATCGTATCTTCACTAGTCACTTTTGGAAAGATTTATTCTCATGTTTGGGTACTCAACTGGGTCATAGCTCTTCATACCACCATCAATCAGATCAAAAATTGAGGTTGTTAATAAGTGTTTGGAAGGATATCTACATTGTTTCACCTCGAAGAAACAGTCTCAATGGGTAGATTGGCTACCACTTGCAGAATGGTGGTATAACACTTCTTTTCATAGCTCATCAAAAATGTCTCCATTTTTGGAACTTTATGGATATCATCCTCCTTCCATCACATCATCAATAAAGGTGTCCCCAAGAGTTCAAGCAGTAGAAGACCACTTGATTCATCAACAACAAGTAGTTTCAGGAATCAAGGAGAATTTAGCAATGGCACAAAATCAAATGAAACAACAGGCAGACCAACATTGTAGTGAAAGAAGTTTTGAAGTTGGGGATTGGGTCTTCTTGATATTGCAGCCTTATAAGCAAATCTCACTAAAGCAACAAAAAATAATAATAAGTTGTCTCCAAGATATTATGGTCCATACCAAATCATGCAGAAGATCTGTAGTGTTTCCTACAAGCTAGACTTGCCACCAACAACAAAGATACATCCAATTTTTCATGTTTCCTATTTGAAGAAGGTCATTGGGCATAATAATCCCACTCACACATCACTACTAGAGCTCGATGAAGAAGGAAGAATCATTTTGGAACTAGAGTGCATTCGTCAAACACACACAAAGAAGCTGAGGAATAGAACTCTCACTAAGTATCTCATCCATTGTCCAGAAGAATTTACTAGTTGAAGATGCCACATGGGAGGATGAGGAGTTCATTCAAAATAATCCAAACTTGATTAGCATTGAGGACAATGCTTCTTTGAAGAAGGGGGGCATGCTACGCCCTTAATATTAGTGTACATTGGGTTAATAATAGTCAGCTTGTGGCTATCTTAACTCTCTATTAAGTCATATTATCATTAGTATATTGTTATTTAGTTGTTTAGGTCGGCCTAAGACTTATATAGGTGTGTCTAAGTCAACTTATAGGTGATATCCTAGGAATAAATAGGTATATATAGGAGCTTATGAGTCTTATTTCATCATCAAGTTGTGAAGTGTGTTCTCATTAGAGATATTTGGAGGTTTTCCCCCTCGAAGTGGCTTGTTATTCTTAGTTATTATCAACTATTTGCAGCATATTTCATATCATATTCTTCTATTGTGAAATTTATTTCATAACACAGGGGGTGGGCCTTTGGGTCCACATGGTTTGGTGGAATGTGCTATGAACCCCATTGGGTTCCCAGTCAGTGTTCGTGATGTGCGGAGTTTGTGTTGTTGCAGATGAACCAGAGCTTTGCCATAGTTTAATTATATCATGTTCAGTGTTGTATTACTCTAGTATTTTTTGTGTCTTTCCCACTTTGTGTCAGAAAGCATGGGTGTGCATATGTACTCCTAAAATGATGTAATGTACTCCTGAAGTGGATGTAATGTATTATTTTACCTTTGTATACCTTATGAGGTTATAGATTTGTGGTAGTCATCATTTGATGTATTGTATCTACAGAAATATGCTCCATCAAGTTCACAAGATAATAGTATGTTATTGTTATTGGAATTAAGTTAATCTTGTTGTGAATAATGTAATCATGGTTTGTTCATTATCATTATGCTATGAGTTTAGGTTTCGTAATGTCGTCACGTGTACCCCAGAGGATGTAGTTGATGTTGTAATTGTATAATTAGTTTGCATGTAATGTATGTTCATGATCATCTTATGTAATGTTCTTCTTTAAAAAAAAATTGTGCGGTAATTTGTTAGTTTTGTTGTCCTCTGGGGTTAGCACGGTAGGGCATTACATAATGACCTTACCCTAACCCTAATTCAATGATTCATAGAAAGAGGATAATGAAGAACATGATTATAGAAATGACATTAAGAAGAGTTAAGTGGTGGGAGAGGGTAGGGAGGGAGGAGATTGAAAAATGAAGTAAAAGTGAAAATAGGAAGAAAATGATGAAGACATAATAGAAGAATGAATAATATAATAATATGGTATAACACAAATAAATGGATAGAAAAGGTTAAAGGTTAAATGTAATAAATAACTCTAAGAGAATTATAAAGATGAGTTATATAACAAAATGATTGAGGAGCAATTACCAAAATTATTAAAAGAATTGAAGGAAGATATAAAGGAAAATATACTAAAATTTAAAACAATAATAATTTAACCAAAGAAAAAAGAAAAAAGATGAGATTATATATAAAATATAAATTGAAAAATTAAATAAATGATTCAATTAAAATATAAAAATGGCTGGTTAAAATACAATAGATTATAATATATATAACCTATAATATATATTAATATAAATAGATAAGATCATAATAAGTTATATAATATATATTAATATATATAAATATATATTAAAGGAGAACCTAAAAAATAAAATAACCTATCATATATATTAATATAAATGTATAATATAGATTAATATATTACCTACACAATGTAGATTAACTTATTTACCTACAAAATATTACCTTCAATAACATAAGATATAAATAGAAATAATATATATAAATTCTATATTAATATAGGTTATATATATATAAATTAATATTATCTGTATTAAAATAGGTTGTATATTATATATAATAAAGACCTAAAATAATATAGCTTATCTTATATACCTATATATATTATAAGTTATATTTTTTTTGGAGAACCTATATATATAAATTAATATTAAAATATACATGATGAAAAAAAATTATTAATTAAAAGAAGAAGAGTATATAATAATTAAATTATATTGTAAAATATTAAAAACATAGATAACAAAGATATTACTCTAAAGAATAATACAATTTTCCTTTTATTTTATTATTTTAATAGTGTGAATCCAAATCTCTATAAAATAGCTAATTTGTTTTTGTGAGATTGTCTTTAATAATAAAATAACAATTACATTCTTAAAAAAAGTCAAATGAAGTCACATTTATTTATTTTAGAAATGTTTAATGAAATGACTTTATAAAGCAAAAAAAGAAAAATCATTCTTTAAAAAAATGTTTACCTTGCTTTCCCTACAAATGGGTCAATAACACACATAACTTTTTAACCAATCATATGCACAAGAAATATTTTTTAAATTTGTAAAGTTAAATATTTTACAAGTTGACTTTACAAAATTAAATTTTATTCTAATTTTTTTTAAATATTGTTTTTGATTGGTTGAAAACTAAATTATTAATAACTAGTTAACTAATAAAATCGAAACTCATTACAATAGTACTATGCCAATGGCAAGTACTAATAACACGTATAAAAATGTTGATAGTATTTTGATGTATTCTTAATCGATATTCCAACAGAGGTTATTAACCTATTCATACATGTCGATGAGTTCTAATTTCATGTTGTCATCAATATTTGGAGGTGATGTTCACAAGTTAAAAATTAGAACTTGTGATTTCCTTTCATTAGCAACATGTGAGTGGTTGTTAGCTATAGGAAAACTATTGATAAAACTAAGTTGGCCCTTGTTGTTGGTGTTCAAAGAAAACTTGGAAATTTATACAAAACCACTAATGAAGTCTTGTTCAAAACTTTGATAGGAGTTCCAAACATGTGTGAAATCACCAATGACTTCTAGTTTTAATTTTTTCACTAGTAGCTTTGAAATGATACATAAGACTTTTAACTCTTATTCACTATCAACACTTTAAGTACTATTTTTAACCTTTCAAAATATGAAACTTGTGTTTAATAAAAGTATTCATCACCTTCAAATTCTTCCATCATCGTTTGAAGGTTAAAACATTTTATTTTGGAAATTGGTCCTCATCCTTTTAAGTTTCTTCATTGGCACTTTTGGTGCAGTGCTCAACCACATTTGGAGTTTCTTTCACAATTCAAACTTTTGAATTAAAAACTAATTATTTTATTAGAGCTTCCTTGGACTCTTTTTTAATAACTTCATATTTTAACTTGAAACTATAACGTTTGAATAATCATAACCTCATTTTATAACCATGTGAAAACTTTATAAAATTTGTCTATTAAACCTATGAATGTAGTGAATTGGAAAACATATGTAACTTTTGATTGGATTAGTATTTTATCGTAAAAATTGACCACATTGTTAATAATAATTCTACAAACCTCCTTGTCAAACCATTTTTCTCCATCTTTTATGAAATTTCATTTTTAATTGTTTCCATAAATATTTTGTTGAAATTTTGAACTTTTAAAATATCATAATATGGTAGGTGTTCTAACTCAAAAACTAGATACATTATGTTAAATAATGTTAGAAACATACCCATGGGATGGTTTTATACCATCTTGCATGAATTTTGAATTTTTTTTTGTGAATCTTGGCAATCAGTTGACTACTCCTGGTCTAATGATGAAATAGAATCAAACCCTCTAACATAAACTCCCAAACAACATAATATGCACTAAGAAATTATTTTTAACAACAACAAAAATCTGCAAGAAGTAGTCATCCTTTTTCATTCTAAATCTCTTGGAAATTCAAGAAGTACATAACATAACTGAAATTTATTGAATATGCAACCATATGGGCTAATGAAAAACACTACAAATCTTATTACAATGTGATATGTAATTGAAATATGATAGAAAAAATCATATTCAAATTTTCCTCCCTCAAAATTTCTTCTTGCACCAATTTCTAGCTCCTTCAACTTGCAAACTTCATCTGGAAACTTCTGCTGCAATAAACCATGATTTACCAAAATTTTTGCTGCTACAAAAACATCCTAAAACCTGTAATAAAAATTCAAGAACAATATCCACAACCCTCCCAAGAAAATAACTATGGCTGCAACAACAACCTTCCCATTCTATCTAAGAATGACTACCAAAACACACCCTAAATTGCTTGTAATCTTCAAAAATAGGCTCCCAAAGCTTCTCCAACAAAAATCCATGACCAAGATGGGAAGAAACCTCCAAAAATAAATTCTCAAAAACTTTTCATAATATAGAAAATGCTTTCATAAATCCACTCCCACCAAAATTGCCAAAATGGGACTCAATTCCTAGATTTTAGGTAGTTTCCAATGTAACTCCTGCTAACTCACCTTGAGCACCCACTTTTGCATGCATAATTTTATTAAATTTTTAAATTCATCATTAAAACTTATAACTCCCTCCAAAACCATGTCCAAGTCCATTTTTTGCTAATTTTTGAAATTGACAAATTCCAAAAAAAAATCCCTCCTAAATTATCTCCACTCCCAAAATTTGCAACAAAATAATAAAAATAAATTATTTAATATTTATTTTATTCTAACCTTTCAAATTACCATATTAAATAAATCACTCACCAAACCTTAGGAAAATATCAAAATTAAAGTGCATTCTTTTGGTTGATGCAAGATTTCTCTCACAACCTAGGATGCTCCTGCATCATCTAAACTGAAATTGTGAAGGCTATCTTTCAATCCGAGTTTAGATACTAAATTTAATGCAACTAATAAGCATGATCCAATTGAACACTAATGCATGGACAAAATTTAACAAATAACAGAAGGAGAAAATGGTATATAGATTATCCATAGCGATGGTTTTCAAATGATAATTTTGATTAATGATTTGGAAACTAAAACTATCTAAAGTATTTATATTTAGGAGTAACCCAACAAAAAAAAATTGGTGTGAAAAGATTAAAAATTGAGCATGTTGAAAAGAAGGGAAACATTATGTGAAATTTATAAAATAGTTAAATATTTTGTAAGATACTTAATGTCTTCTCCATTTTTGATAGGGGTTATCAATCCATTTATTTTATCAAAAAAATTATACAAATAATAATATTTTTCTTCATCATTATCTTGATTTGCAATAACTATATAAGCATGTCCTACATTTAATTTTATAAAAAAATTCTCAATAAATAATTAAAACATACTACACAAGACACAATATTAATTTTAACTAATTAATGTATATATACTACTTGGTTGTACTAGATCTAATGTATGTTCAAAGTTTACTAAAGATTGCATCTCGATGAGTTCTTCTGCCCATGGAGGGTGATACATCTTAGACAAAGTTAAAGGTCTAAAACATTAATCATTCAATTTCTCTTTTGACTCATAATTATTCCACCAAATAACTATAAATGAAGAATAAATTCATATCACTCACCTCATAAATAGTATATAAACCTATATTTGACCTTACAATAGAGTGGAAATCACTAAATATTGTTACTATAAGATAATCTATGCATTTTAAAATGTTGGCTTCTACCAATTAAAAAATCCCAAATCAATAGACTCACCTTGATTACCTAGATCCATTATTGAGTTACATTTTTGAGTTACAAAAATTCATCATATGTATCTTACTCAACTAGTAGAACATAATATGAGCTCTTGAATTATGATGTATAATTATTTTACAATAATATGTGTTGAACAAACACAATGTTCTTTACTCAAATTATCATATAACATCTTAATGAAACATTACACGAACCATATAGAATGTGTAAAATATTCACTAATATATAAAATCATACACTAGTATATAGTTATCTACAAAATTTATAATAGGCATGATGATGTAAAGAAGAAGCATTCCCTTGTATAATATGAATTGTTCATCTAACCATTTATCTCTATGTGTATGCATATATACAAGATCCAGAATAAATAAATTATAATTCAAAAACAATATCAACCCCTTATTCAAAATCAAGAAAAATACCTTCAAATTAAACATAAAATAAATAAAATAAAATCCTTACATACACATAACAAAGAAAGAGATATATTTTTTTGATTTGATTTGCTCATGGATATAAGCAATGTAGTTGTTCTTTGGATCTTGAAGATCTTGATAGAATTTAATTTTATGTGTATGCTTGATTAGATAGGATGAATGTGAGAGCACCTAGGGTGTGAGAGATAGTGTGGGATAATGAAGGATTTGAGAGATTAATTCTTAGATGTGTGAGTTAGGATAAGGATGCCTAAGATAAAGTGATGGATGGATGGTGGAGATGGATTAAGACATTGGATCATGTGGAAGGTGCCCTTTAAAATTTATATTAATTTAAATATTGTTGATAGATGGTGTCAACATATTCATATAAATTTTGGAAGAATAAATTTATTTTAATATTTTGAATTTAATTTAAGTGTGTGATAGTTTTCAGCAGAGGATTTCTCAGACTTTGAGATTTTAGATTGGAACTTTCCCCTTGACCTATCTTGGTATCCCCATCTTGGTCGGTAGACTACCCAAGGAATACTGGTAGAATATTTTGGATAAGTTCCAGGTGAAAGTTAATCATTGAACTCAACAATGGTTGTCCTTTGTTGGGCGTGTTTAGTTAATGTTTTCTGTAGTGCAAGCATTGCCTATTTATAGATGCATGCTCCAGGTCTCCCAAGTGAGTTTTGTTAAGGAGATTGATTCAGTTACAAGACAATTTTTATGGGTTGGGTGTTTGGTGTCTTCCAAATGGAGTTTGGTCTGCTGGGAGGTGGTCTGTAGCCCAAAGTAGTATGGTGGGCTTGGATTACAGCAATTAGCTTTCCCTAGAGTGGCTCTGGCTGTAAAACTGTATTGGAAATGGTGCATTAAAAAGGATAAGATTTGGGCTAGGATTCTTTCTCAGAAGTATTTCCTAGGGATCCCACAGCTTGATCTCCCTTGATATCCCCTTGAGGGGAAAGGCTTGGTGAATTGGGATACTCTCAAGAAAGGAGTTTATCTTATTAAGGAGGTATTTTTTTGGATCTGTAGAAAGGGGACTGGAGTCTATTTCTGGTCCGATTCTTGGGATGGGTTGATGCAAGAAGTTGGGTACACAAAAAGCTCAAAAAGTGGAAGTGTTTTTGTTGTTTTTCAGAATTTGTCACACTTGGACTAAAAATTTGAGGCACTTACACAATGAATCATTAAAAAAATTAGTATATGAAATTTAACATTTTGAATCTAGTTTCCAAATATGTAAATTATTCAAATACCCAGATTATAGAAATTAAATTTTGGCAGGGATCTATAAAAACCACTTTTTAAAAGTCTCTTTTTTTTACCATACCAAGCACATGTACAGACACCACTTTTTGACCCAAATAAAATTATTTTGCTAATTCCTTTTGGGAAAAGAGAGCTAACAACATGAAGATTGATGTGGAATGTTTTTTGTAATTTTTTGTTGAATATATATTTTTTATTGAATTTTTATTAGCCTTAATTGTTGTTTTTAAAAATCAACGTGTACAGACAACATAATTGGACCTAAACTAAACATTTTTTGAATCTTTTTAATTTCATTGTGTAGAGAATTGTCTAAAGTTTGATGCCATATAATTTTTTTTACAAGAAACTTAAACAAAAAAAGTTATTAAAAAACAAAAATAAAGCCTGATATTTCAAGTTTAAGGACTAATTATAGAAATTAAAAAGTAGACATTACGTTCTCTAATGGGTTTTAATTTTATAGATTGATTCAGAAAAAAAGTCCATTAGCCATATTGCCAAAGTTATACATTCTTCTTCATTCTATCTTATTTTTTTAGTTGTAGGTCAAAGGCTAAGACTCGGATTGCCAAGCCTTTCCTGAGCCTAAAACTGAGGTAGCATGTGGGTTGGGAATTTTGAATTTTAGAAACACATACGTGTTTTTAAAAAATGCATGTGTTCTTTATTTTCTTGATTATTTAAAAAAATAAATACTTTTAGAAATAGGTATGTGTTTTAAAATGCATACCCGTTTTGTGTTATAAAACGTGTACGTGTTTTGCATTACAAAATAGGTACACGTTTTAAAACACATACCCATTTCTAAATAGTTTTTTTTTAAATAATCAATTTGTACATGTTATAAAATGTGTATGCGTTATATAACGTGTATGTGTTATAACGTGTACACATTTTTTTAGGCTCAGGTACCTGAAGAATAATACATGTGTTTTTTTAATAACACGTACACATTTTCTATGAGATTTTTTTTGGTTTGAAACTTCCCCTCTTCATGTACCCAACTTCTTGCTTTTACCCAGATGGAATGCCTCCCATAATCTCTCAGTTTCCTAACTTGTTGAATCTTTTCCAGCAGTTTCTTGAGGCTGGTTGGTTATGGGTGATTGACTTTAAATCCTTTTCTTTTAGTGGGTTGCTGGAAGTGGAAAGATGGAAGTCTCTTGATGCTTGGTTGGATGTTGGTTTGCATGCAGACTATGTTGAGCTGCAAGGTATCATTTCCAGTCGGCGATGTAGTTCCCTATGTGATGAAGATGTACTAGGTTGGTCTCCTAATTCTAAGGGTGTCTATACTGTCGCTTTTGGATATCAGGTGTTATTGTCTTGTAAGAGGCTTGGGGAGGAAGTGTAGTGGTGGAAGAGGGTTTGGAATAAGCTCTCCTAGCCAAAGTGTAACTGCTTTGTCTAGATGCTAGCTTGGAATAAGTGTTTGACATGGGATAATATTTAGAAGAGAGGTTTCCAAGGCCCTTCTTTCTGTGTTTTGTGTGGGGTTGCTGAGGAGGACTCTACTCACTTGTTTTTTTGTTGTTGTTTCACTATGCAGATTTGGCACTTTTGGTGGGGTGTTCGGCAAAGCCCTTGTGTTCATGCTTCTTCCTTGATAGAATTTTGGAATGGTTTAGGTAGGCCTCCCTCTTTGGCTTCCTTCTTTCAGGATGTGTGGTTTGTGGGGCCTATCTTCATGTTGTGGCAGATTTGGTTAGAATATAATCGACGTATCTTTCATGGAGAGAATAATTTTCTATAGCAGGTCTGGCAAAGAGTATTGGGCATGATTCAGGAGACAGTGGAGGCTAAATGTGATATGATTTTTCCCTTGGAAAGAAGGGATGCTAAGGTAGTGGAGAGATTGGGGATTCAAGGGTTATTCGTGACTTCTGCATGTGTCAGGAGAGGATGGAAGGTTAAGGAGAAAATTCATAGGGTTGGCAGTTGGAAGCTCCCTCCTAATGGTGTTATGAACATTAATACTGATGAATCCTTAAGGGGCAATCCTGGGCCTACTGGTACGGGGGGATTGGAAGGGATTCTTCAAGCTCGGTGATCTTCTTCTTGATACATGAGGGGATGCAGACTATCAACATTGTGGAAGGGATGGCTATTCTTTGTGCTTTGGAGAGGGCTCATGCTTTGGGGTGGAGAAAGATCATATGTGAGTCTAACTCTTAGGTCTTGATCAATTTTCTCATTGACCAAAAAGTGGTGGGTGTTAGTTGGCAGTAGGTTATGATTGTGCAATAGATTTTTTAGGTTAGTTTGTTGCTGGAAATGGTGACCTTTCTTCATATTCTGAGGGAGTGAAATAGGGCTACTAACTGCTTGGTGAAATGGGCTTCTGAACATTTTGTTGGTTGGAGAATCAAGGAGTGAGAGTTGGTTCTTCGGGTGCTTCGCCATGATTTGGAGAGAATTATTGCTGAAGAAAGGAATGGATATAGAGTTGGCTAATTTTATTCTTATGTAATTGTTGGTTCTAGGGACTTTAGTCCTTTGCTTTCTTTGTAATAGTTGTTTTTGAATTTAAATAAATTTTTTACCCCCTTTTAAAAATAAAATAAATTAAGTGTGTGATAGTTGACTTGTTTAGTTTAATAATTAGTTGGAAGTAATTTTATTCAATAAAAGTAGTTTACACAAGATATTATTTGGTCCTACTATTAACATATCTTATACAATTCTCTAGATCTTATAAACTTAATTATTCAACATAGTTTGAAATCTATCTCTTGAGTCTTATATAAGGATATGAAGACCATCCTAAGATCACTACAACCCTATTTAATTTTATTTTCCTCTACTTGAGAGATTCTACATTGTCCCAATGCTCTTTATCTCATTCTACATATAGATAAACCATAGTATTTATCCAAATCCTTTTGTCTCAAGACTATAAACTAACTTAATAGACATTAGTAAAGCATTTAGGACCTTAATTTAAAATTAATCTTGAACTACTAAAATAAGATAGATATCACTAATTATTATTAGAATACTCTTTGTTTCTTAGGAGGTAAAACCTAAGTATGTGGTCTACTATTCCAATTTTCCACCCTCATTGTGAGGTGATCAACTTCATAAGGGTGCCAATGAGGTACATGATGTGTGAATCATTTAGGATTAGTCCAACAATATATATTTTTTATTTACTAATTCTTATCACTTTAAAATCCACTATAAATTTGATTTTATATATTATTTTCACATAATTCAAACCTATGCACACAACCTTTAAACCAAAACACAACATATTACATATACACAAATACACAAATTTCATCACTAAATTCTTTTTTAGCTTCTCCCATATTTAATATGATAACCTTACATTGAGATTTTTACAACAATCAATTGAATGAGGCTTGATCCCAAAAATTATTATTGAGACTTACTAGCCATAATTAACATATACATATCCATGTATGTAACCACATATGTGATTACATACACAAACACATATACATATAGGACATAACATTTAAATCATATTGGGCATGTAGAAGACCTATCTTTGATTAAATTCTCAACTTCATCCAATCGCATAATCAGACCTTTTCCTATATACTTTTTCTTAATCACTCAAACAAAAAACTCTCTAAGATTTTACCTATTTCCTAGTTATCATATTATCTAGGATTTCTTCCATCACTTAGTTACCATATTCCCTAATATTTTAATAATTCACAACTTACCTTAAATCCTAAGGTTTGTCAAGGTACTAATTCATTCACACATTCAATAATACACATACATTGAGAAGATGAAAAGAGGTTCAAATAAGTCTCACATATGATATACACACACACATGCACACATAGAACCATGCCCACATGATTAAATCATATAAATCTAGTTACCAATATATACTATATTAGAACTTCTTTAATCTCTATTTTTCATAATCTATTTTTCTTTATTACTATAGCTTCCATGTTTGTGCATCTAGTTTCATTAAGGTTTATAATTTAAAACCTTTTCAACCAAAAATTAAATTTTCTACAACTCATTTCATTTAGAAAACCTTGATTGGCTTAAAATTTGGTACAAATTTAAATTTCACGCACCACATGCTATCTATTTCAACTCAAGTATTTCTATTCTATTTTTTTAAATATCTCCTATTCACTTTATAACTCATCATCCTTCAAATATGTTTCCACAAGCCTCATCATTGGTATCCTACTAAGACACTATAAATCACCATCAATTTCCTTTGCTCCAAGCCATAACTACATCTATCCACCAAGGTCTATTGGTATTTCTTTACACTTTCTAAATTTAACTTTCTTCCATCACATTGTTTCCTGTTCAATATCAACAATGTTTATTTTCAATTGTGTCATTCCTGTTATAGGTTTTTCCATAATTATATGGTCTTGTTTTGGTCATAGTCTAATGTGTCCCAATATATCAAATTTATTTTTATCTATTTTTAACCATACTTATCTCTCATTTACTTCCATAGATGGTATGATTTTTTAAATATTTCTTCTTAATTGGTGATTTCCCAAAAACTTATCACTTCTTTCTTGTAAATTTTTTCTCCTCAATTTTATTTATTTCATTATAAAAAATTGTTCATGTCTTCTATAACTTTTGTTTCTACATTATTTCTCTTCAAAAATTTCTTCTTCTGATTTAGACCTCACTTATCTTGCACAATTCCATACTCATAATTTGTGCATTATTGTATTAACATATGTCTTCATTTTTTAACCTTCAACAATCTTATTACTACTTCTAGAGTTATCACACTCTTTTTATATTGCTTACTATCACTATTGTACCTTTCACAAGTTTTTATTGGCATATGCTTATTTGTTTTCATTCTTATCAATCCCCATGCCTTCAAATGGGTATGTGTAGGATCATCATGGAAAAAACAAGCCCTTAAGTGGCGATGAAAATTCAGAAAATCAAAGTTAGGCAACTTGACATAAAAAATTTGAATAATTTATCTATATTATTTGAAAAATATGTAAGAATAGAATCTATAGAAAATTAAATGTAGTTTCTAAACTTCTAGGTTTTTTATTTTTTTTAAACTATTTGGTGAAAATTTGAAATTTCAGTGCAGTGGTACTTAAATTTCAGGAAAAAAATAAAAAGTAGGTGTCTATCTGACCACCCTAACCACAATAAAATTATAATATATTTCTATAATATTTTAGATATAAGTATAGGACTCATGTCCCAATGTGATGAATATTTTTTTGTAATTTTTTCCCAAGTAAATAATTAATTATGATTTTTTATTACAACTTTAAAATATTAAAACTCATATGTCTAACCACCTTAACTTGGTCAAAACTTCATGAAATTCAATTTTTTTTTAAATCCTATAGTATGCAAAGCATAAAATGTGATGCATGTTTTAGATTCAAAAAATGTGATACCATTTGAAAGTTATAGATGTTTTTCAATCAGCCTATCAATCAGGACTTTAGTCATAATTCAAATAGAAAATGAATAATAATTATTTATTAAATTCAAAGTAAAGAATAATTTATATTGGTAGAAAGCTGAGCATATCCTTTAAAAACCCTTTTTGTTTCATCAATTTTGGGTAAAAAAATGTCATCAGCCACATGGGCCATCATATCACTTATATATTGCCACTTTTTGGCCCATCATGATCCTACACATACCCAAATATAAACCAGATGAGCCTATTATATTTTTTAAAATTACTTATATACTCATATAATAAATTTTTTCTTCATTAATTTTTTTTCTTTGTGCACTCTAGTTAATCCTCACTCAATAATACTCCTTTCATATAAATATCTTGATCCTTTAATCAATTGCCACCCTCTAATGTTCTTAGAATATAACTTCTATGTCTTATTTATTTTTGTCTTGCTCATATTCATTTATAATGAGCTATAAGTTCTATATATGTATACATCTCTCAACATAATTTCCTCTCCAACTTTTGTCTCCTCAACATCTTTTTAATTTTTTTTTGAATAATCACTATTAGCTAAATATACTTAAACATATTTATGTATACTACCTATGTTAGTGTGGTAACAGAAAAAGTAACCCTTCTGCTTTTCCCTTGCTTGTTTGGGCCCTCCTTGTGAACTAGGCTTAATGTTACCTTGATTTAGTGTTGTAATGTGTTTGAAACATTCACATTAGGTCTTGGACCCTTGTGAATTAATGAATTTAAATGGTACCTTTCTAAAGTGTTGTGAAGAATTGTAACCCACTTTAACACTTTCCTAAGGTTTTATTAATTAGTTGAACCTAATAAACCTCTTTTTAATCAAAATAAACCTTAATCATGCCTTATTTGGAGTTTTGTAAAGTGTTGTAAAACACTTTCACACTTTTCTAGGCTTGTCATTAATAATTGTGCTTTCTTATGCCTTAATTGGCCCTATTTTGTATCTATAAGCCTCATTTAATGCATCTTTCAAGGATAATACTGAGACCAATCATTACCCACTCATAATTCAAGTTTTTTAGGCTTGAGTGGCCGAAATTTAGTGAGTTGGGACTCATTTTCCACCTTGGGTGAATGAGTCCCACCTAGGTCTTTTGGTCCCAAATCCAGTTTCACACATTTCTAAGCATTTTTAAATATGGTCCCAAAAATTAACCCTGGTGGGACTCATTCCCCACCTTGGGTGAATAAGTCCCATGTGGCCCAAAATCAAAATCAATTCTAATTTTTGATAGGATTTTATTCTCCTATATCTGATGTCAGCTTGTAGTGTTGTAATTTTGGGAATTCTTGCATAATTGAGTATAAGTACAAGGTTCTTTCACTCATATTTTCACCTAGCAAGTTGAAAGCAATCAAGTGACCCTTATAGAAAGTTTGAGTTCAAAACAGCATTCAAGAGTATTCAAGGGAAAATTATCAAGCTTTTTAGAGTAGCATTCAAGCATTAATCATCATGTCAAGGACTTCATGCATCATGTTTTTTTTGAGCTAACCATTGTGATGTAGGTTTTATGATTCAAGCAAGCACTTCCTTCAAGATCTATCACCTTCAAGCAAGAGTAAAGATCTATATCCATTTGAGCCATCTCATACATGTTTTCAACCTCTTATTCTGAGGGTTTAGTGAGCAACAACATCTTATTTTGTTCATTCATCATTCTCTATTCATATTTCATTCTATTTCAAGGTTTAATTACCAAGAAAGGGTTTGACCAAGGAAAATCCCTATTAAATAACCCAAAAAAAATTCCCCTCTACTTTGTGTGTGATTTGTAGGTCTAGGTTGTAGATTTCCTAAGGAGCAAGATTGGAGAAAAACTATTAAGAACTCAAAGTTGTCAAAATTTTCATCAAGCCTTAGAGAACCTTAGAGAAGACCTACAGGTAGCAAATTAGATATTTGAACCTAGAAACCAATCAGGAAGAACAAAGTAGATAGGATCATACTTTAAAGCTTCAAAAAATCCTAACTATACTAATTCACCACTTCTGGTGAATGAGTCCCAATCCTAGTCAAATCTTAGATTTTTGCAGAATCACATACCCATTTGGCAGGTTCATGTTCCCACATAGAAACCTAGTTTTCAGAATGATTCACCCCACTTGGTGAATGAGTCCTAGTCAATAATAAAATTAGAATTTCTAGTGTTTTAGACCTCCTTCCAACTATCTCTAGATTTCTAGTGCACACCTTCCTTCCTATAGCTTTTTGTTTCATTGCATTTACTTTTTTAGGTCATTTAATAGGTTATTACATTGAATTAGGGTTTAGTGTTGCGTCTTGCATTTATTTATCTTTTCCAATTCTAAACTTGGTGGTGAACCCCTTATTAGTTTGCATTCAGCCCCTAGGACAACCCTATTACAAGATTTATTTCTGTTTTGCATTGAGATCTTTAGGGTTACCCATTAATGTTATAGGTGGAAAGTGGGTATGATCTATGTCCTGTCATATGATAGCATCCATCTTGCATTTCATATACCACATTTTGATGAACCTGCATTTTAGAACATTAAAATTTTGATTTGGAGTGCATTATCACCCTAGATCTTACTTGCATTAACATTGCATTAAGATTTGCATTGGTTACTTTGCATTCTAGGGTTTTCAATTTTTACATTAGTGAAAGATCATATAGCTTACATTCTTGCATTTCATTTCATTGAAATTCATACAAAATCTACATTTGCATTTACCATATAGATCATAAAACATAAAAATCATAAAATTCAACTGAAAATTTTGAAAAAAAATCTCATTGGAACTCATTCACCACCTTGGGTGAATCAATCCCAGTGCAAATTCTACACTACATTTTTTGGAATTTAAAGCTCTGTTTTTTATTTTTTGTTTATTGTCATTGCCTTTCAGTTTTAGTTTCCTAAATTTCTATTATAAGCATTTCATTATTCTTAGATTACATTGCATTTGCATACACCTTGTGTGTGTATGAAAATATGATATGAGTGCGTAAATAAATTGAAACAGCTATTCAAACACACCAATATAACATTAAATCAAAGGAAACAAATAAACAAAACAAACTCTTTTGCGAATGGCTCCTTCGAAGACGTCATATTGTCCTTTATCTTTAGTGTTTTTGTCGATTCCAGCTTTGTGTTCTCAGATTGTAGGCTAGGCTCAACAAACTGTCTTCCTAAAGAACGAGATTTTGATATGATGTAGATGCAAGATTAAACTATGATAATGATTTGAACTAAGAAGCTTAAAATAAACATGATGTTATGATAAATGAACTCTAAAGGAATTAAATGCATGAACTCTAATTAATTACCTATTACCAATGCTTGGATTCACACAGGTATTTATAGAGTTTTTCGAATGATTCTGATTGGCTGTCTTGTTTGACTGTTGTGATAATTCCTGGCAGATCGAATGGTTGAAAAAAGATGAAACTAAGGAGAAAATAGAAGGAACCTAAAAATAAGATTTTTTTATTTTTTTATGAAAGAGAAGAAGATAAGAAGATAAAAAATCGTCTTTCTTTTAAAAGAATAAAAAGAAGATTTAAAGCTGATAAATAATTAATAAAAAAATCAATTATTTATTTGTGGAGGACATTCAGCTTTTCTTTAAAAAATAGAATATTTAATTAAGCTTTTAAAAGCAGAAGAAAGTTGATGATGAGAATAAAGCTTTAATCAGGTTTTATTGAAAAAAAGAAAAAGATCTCATAATTAAATAAAATATTTAATTATGATATGAGAAGATTTCACAATCAAATAAAAATACCTAATTGTGAGTTGGAAAGAAAGCATAAGATATTTTTTGTAGACACCTAAAAATGACCTAGGCCTGCAAGCTTCATTTTTACCATTTTCGTCCTAGCATAATTAAGACAGTTAATTATGTCTTTGGTCCACATTCGACTATTAATTAAATAATTCATAATTATTTAATTAATTCATGTCCTTTTATTCTTCATGATTATTAAATAAATAAATTTTAATTTATTTATTAAATACGTCACTAACTGTCTAAAGTCTTCCTTCAATTAAATAAATTTAGTAATTTATTTAATTTCCCTTTGTCATTTATTTCTCCTTGATTATTAAGTAAATAAATGTTATTTATTTATCTAATACGTCATTAAGTATCTAGGTCTTCCTTCAATTAAATAAATTTCTTAATTTATTTAATTCCCCTTTGGTCATGTGTTTCTTCTTTGATTATTAAATAAATAAATAAATCTTATTTATTTATTTAATCGCGTCACTAATTAGGTCCCCTTTCTTTCCAAAATTAAATAAATTTTTATTTATTTAATTTCTATCCACTTTCCACTATAATTAAATAATTATTTTAAATATTCATTAGCCTCTTCTCTCATAAATTAAATAAATTTTTATTTATTTAATTTAGCCCACTTTCTGAATTTTGAATTAAATCATCATTTAATTCAAAATAACTCCTTTTGTCACATTCCTCCATAATTAAATAATATCTTTATTATTTAATTATTTACTAGCCAGCTAGAGTAAATAAATTTTATTATTTAATTTCTCCAGCAACCTCTTTTTTTGTGCCAGTCTTATCTTCCAAATTAATTCTTATTTTCTGACATCTCATTTAATTTCGACCCTTGATTGAATTATCTTATAATTCAATCTTAGCCATTCATTTCTTAACATTGCCCTAATTTTGACCTAACCCTAATGCATACAGCAACATTCAATCTTGATCATTGATCCTAGGGTTTTTTTCATCTTCTCATCCTGGCCACACATTCAAAATTGCAGTTTTTATAAAATGGCAATTTTGTTCTCATTTGGCTCTTGGTCTCTCTCATGTTCAGATTTCACTTCATATTATTATTAGTTTTGTAGTCATAGTCACTTACAGTCATTGTCATTTTATGTCATTTTATTTTATGCAAATCCTTCAACACTTGCATAGGACTTAGTCATTTGTCATAGTTGCTCATCCAAATCTGAGGGCATCTTTTATTTACTGCAAGCTAGGAGGTGTAACAAAGGTCAATCATGGAAGGTGGAGACTTAGGGTAACTTTGTTCCTTTTGTTTTCATATTATTTCCTTTGTACTTTGTTATTTCAATGGATTTGATGTTATTGTGCTAACCCCTTTAACAATTCTCATATTTTCCCTTGATTACATTGGTGAACCTGACGTCGTTTTTTGGCTTTTCGTACGTTTTTGTTGTTTTCTGTCATTTTGCAAGATACAGGTACGGATCGCTGCAAGTGCTTTTTTAAAAACACTGTGATGCATCATATGCGTCACGATGCATCTGAGAATAGTAGAGCCGCAATTGACCTGACGCAACGCAACTGACGCCAATAACGACGCATCTATTTTACAGTACCGCATTCGAAACCCCGAAAGCCGCATTTGAATTCCACGCCGCATCTGTCTAGTATAATCCTTCTTTCAGTTTGGGGTTTTATTTTTTGGATTTCGGGTTTTCTAATCTTATGTCTTTCGGTATTCTGTTTTTATTCCTGCATGTTGGATAAGATTAGATTTTGTGTCACTAATCCTTTCTTGTAGCGACTTTCCATTTTCGCAGGGTTTGTTTTTGTTGTTTTCTGTTGTTTTGTAGGGTACAGGTATGGATCGCCGCAAGCGTCACAACGCATCTGATTGCATAAGCGACGCAACCATTCTGACGAGCCGCAACTGATAGCTACAGAGACGCATTCGATATCCCGAGCCGCATCTGCTATTCCGCGTCGTATCTATCTGGTAATTTTTCTGCCGCGCTGCAATTGCCTAGTAAAATTTTTCCTACCAGTTTTGAGGTTCTAATTTTCAGATTTCGGGCTTTTCTAGTTTCTGGTTTTCAGATTTTCTATTTTTCTGTATTCTTTTGTTACTCCTACATGTGGGTTAGGTTAGATTTTGTTACTAATCCTCTCTTGTAGCATGTGGCGATCCCCATTCGTATGTCAAAGACCATTGTTTCAAAAAGACTACTAACTCATTGTTTGCAGATTCGCATGTCAAAGAAGGAAAAAACAACATTGTGCCTGTTTATTTCTAGATTAGCAAACATTGGTTTTTGGTGCTTATAAAAAGAATCATGTCTTTTATGATTGATTGTGCTTGTGAAGTGGTAGGTGAGTATGCTCTCACTTGGTGAAAACCTTGTGATCAAAAAACTAGACCCATTCTTTTCTGTTATATTACCCTTCACGATTCAGTATATCGGAGTATCCTCTCCCCTTGCGCATTCGTGTGATCCTGGGTGTAAGAGAAACAGTTACTGACTCTAGAACTTGGGCCTGTTCTAGTGGGAAAAATTACTCACCCCAGGATGACTCAGACCGGTAGCACCCTGACACTGAGGGACTTCCAGCCGGTATAAAAAAGTGGGTTCTTGGGGAAAGCCCAAGAATCACGAGCGTGGTTCCGACGAGATGGATCCGAAAGGGGACTCTCGCCGCATGGATCATGCCCCACGAACAGAATGCCTGAATTAAACACCTTTTGTCTTAGTGTCCAACCGTTCTATTGGCCGTTGCTTGATATAGTGCAGGGTACAGTATCATGCCCGAAGATTACTCACTACTGATCCCCTTGAGTAGAGATATCAATTCTTGGGATGTCACTACCCAATGAATCCAAATTTGGTGTGCTCAAATGACGTTAATGAGCCGTGGAGGGGAGCCAATGCCACCAAAATTCTAAGCTATCCGCTCTCGAGAAGGAAAGGTGTTTATCACCAATCCATGGTATAAAGGTGGGCTATATCAAGTATACAAACCCATGGCCTAGTGGCCTTTTTAGGATTGTGCTTATCTCATGTGTGTTTGGTTACCCCTTAAAACGCTGTGTTTGTCAAGTGCATTCTGGTTTGTCACAGTTTAAACAAAACATTCATCAAACATATCAAAACTTACATCAACATAACACAAAAATCACTTTGAAACAAAACTGTCATATCTGTTGAACCGCAACTGACATTCTGTAACGCAACTGCTCTGATAAATCGCATCTGAAACTTATAACAACGCATCTGTATGCGTCGCGATGCATCTGACAACTGAAAAGCCGCATTTGCTTAACCAAGTCGCATTGGACTGTCAGAAAGCCGCATCTGATAAACTAAACCGCATATGCTAAACTATGACGCAATTTCCTAACTGAGATGCATTTTCCTGTCAAGAATTTTAAGCTTCACAGTCGAAACCAGAGGTCTCCAAACTGTCAACCATTTGTCAAACTCGGTCACCAAGAAGATTCTGTCAAAAACCTAATTTGAAATTGCTCAAAGTCTTGTCTCTTAGCTTGCAGTAGTCACCTTAGGTTTCATACATCATCCCTTGTAGTTGCATACATTCAACATTAGACTATCCTTAGGTTCACATTTTGCATACTTAGGAGTAGGCAAATCTTAAGCACCCCTTGGAAAAATCATTGTTTTTGAAATTAGACCTTTTTTTGGACCAAGTTATCAAACATCCTTTTAGTCATTGTCCTCCTTTGTGAGATTTCTTCCAACTCAAAAGTCTAGTTAGGAAGACTCACTAGTCATCTTGTCAACTTGTCATTAACAACAAAGTCCTTTAACAGTCCAAATCGAAAACAAAGAACAAGCTTAGAAGTGCTTAGATAACCTTATCTTACATTTTATACACATTGCATCCCTTCTTCCCAAAAGTCCAAAAACAAGTCATTTTAGTCGTCATTTTAAACTTTAAACTTCACATAGTGTCATACTTGCATTTAGTTGTCATCCCATTTTGAGCAATCTCATTTATGGTCGAAACCAAACTTCAAAAGCACAAAAGACAAATGGAAAACTCTAGACAAGACCCCAACAGTCCTCCACATGACTCAAACTGGACCTTGAACGATCCCTTTACCAATCTAGACAATCAACCTCCAGTGACAACACAACCCTTATCCAACAACTCATTCGAACTCTACTTGCAAAGAGATGAAAATGGCCAACTACTTCAAGAACGCATAGAAGCATTAACACAAGACCCAGAGGTCTATCAGTTGGCTAAAACAATAGCACGTCACGACAGAGACAGATTCGTAGCTATGCTCTTGAGTGAAGGAGCTAAGTTACCACCAGGATTTGACATTAACACGTTACATGACCCTAATGCCAACAATGTTCATAACATCTCACACAGTGGTCAAGTCCTAAATACTACAAGCAACATCCTTTTTGACACCACAACGACATTTCATACCACGTCCAACATCCCAAACATCTCCAATACAATAAACGCTACATCTATTGGGGGATCACAATCATCAACAACATCCACAACACTACCCCAATTAAATACAGTCACTCTTGGCTCCTTGACACCATCGGCAAATTATTCCAATCCTCTTGTTATCACAACAAAAAATACCATGGGGGCATCATCAAGTCATCACAACCCCCCCTTGACAACTACATCTATTACCATGAACACAACTTCAACAAAATCGTTCAATAGTAATTCACAACATCCTTTGGGAGGAGCCACAGGATGTATCTTTATACAAGGACAACAACCAAACATTAACACGACAACACAGTCAAATGTCATTACCTCCCAAGGTACAAATACCAATTTTCCCCTTGTGCAAAATCAGCAATTCACACAAAGTGGCCAAATAACTCAACCCATGACATCGTTAATACATCATAACATTCATGGTCACAACATCCCCCAAATAACAACACACATAGCTGGGGGACACATTCCAACATACTCATCCAACGTTCACACTCATCAACATGCACCTAATCACAACTTTCAATACCAACAACACACATCATACATACCGCAACAACCCATACCGCCACAATACACCTATACTCATGTGGGAACACATGGTGTACCAACGTATGGAAATGTAAATGACCCTACCATAGATGAACTCAAAGCAATAGTGCGAGATATGGAGAAGAAAATGCAAAACATGTTCATCACAGGCGGGAAATCTGAAATATCATATGATCTAGATGTATACCCATTTGACACAAACTTACGTATGCCCGCATTTCCGCCAGGATATGTGTCACCCAAATTCACTAAATATAAAGGCAAGAAAAATCCTATTGAACATCTTCGCGAATTCGCAACTAACTGTATGGATATCGCCTACGAACCCACATACTTGATGAGACTTTTTTCCAAAAGTTTGGTGGGTCAAGCCCTTGAATGGTTTTCAATGCAAAAAGATATCCAGACATGGGATGAGCTCAAAAGAAGGTTCATAAAAAATTACGCATACAATATTGACATGGGCACCTCTATCACTAGCTTGTGCAATCTCACACAAGAAGAGTTGGGTGAGACATTTATCCCATTCTTTCAAAAATGGAGAAGCCTCGCTAGTCGATGTCACATTGACATTCCTGAAAGGGAAAAGGTTGACATGTTTGTCCAAACACTTCTAGGGCCCCTCAAATTCGCATTGCAAATACATTGTTGCACAACCTTCACAGAATTAGTGGAAAAGGGGGTCCAAATTGAGAAAGCCCTTATCGCAAAGGGAGAACTGAGGTATGGTTCCAAAAACACAAACACCAACCCACCCACTGACAAAAACAAATATTGGGTCAAGAATAAACATGTTACAAATGATGGTGTTGTAGACGCCAAGACTGTAAGTCCCGTATTGGCTCTGAAAGGAGTGCAACAACAAAATAGACCAACAACGACATTGACACCTCCCCCCAATACTCCTTCAAACAATCAAAACGGTCAAAACAGTCAAGGACAATATCGTCAACTAAGACAATTCCCTAGGAGTCGCACATACACCAATTTAGGTGAACCCATTGCAGATGTCCTCAAGAAATGCATCCAACATGGGGTCATCACACTTCCGGAAATAAAACCTTATGACCCAGGACAATTCAAACCAGCATGGTGGGATGACAACGCAATTTGTGAATACCATCGAGTCAAAGGGCATACAACCTCCAATTGTCGACAACTGAAAAACATAATCCAAGACCTTATTGAAAATTGCACCATCGAAGTAGGTGGATCACAATTCAATTCCAACTCAGATCATACTATCCACAAGAATCCACTGCAGGATCATGGTCCTCATAATGCTTCCACTTCAGGTCCACAGAACCAAGCCAACTTCGCCCGAGCCAAGTACGATTACTCTGGTGGACCAACAATAAATAATGTTAGAACAGACGATGAGTACATCAACACCATTATGATCAAGAGAGCACCACAGTGCAATGCTACTACGCGAAGTGGCAAGGTCACTATAGCTGGTCCGCCTCCCCCTAGACAAGCCAAGATCATTATAGCAGGCCTATCTACTAAGCAATCACAACCAGCTTCATCTGCTAAACAACCAAAACCTATCTCAACCCCACAACAGTGGAAACCCAAAAGTCAGTTCAATCTCATTGACCAACTAGGAAAGACTCCTGCGCAAATATCTATCCTTGAGCTACTTCGTATCTCTCCTGCACACAAAGAAATCCTGGATAAAACCCTCTTAGAGTCGTCGGTCCCGAAGGACATTGATGTCAATCAGTTTGAAACTATGGTGGGATATCTCACCATTCCGCACCATGTCACCTTCTCAGATCAGGATTACTCATCATCTAAGACCAACCACAATGATGCGTTACACAGAATTTTTTGTCCACAAGCACAAGGTTAGACGGGTTTTAATAGATGGTGGAGCAGGGTTGAATATATGCTCCCTTAAACTGGTTAAGGCTCTTGGATTCTCTGATGCATGCATAGACCCAATGAAAATCATAGTGATCAAAGCATATGATGACGACGAACGCTCTTCGCGAGGTGTTATCTCTCTCCCTATTAGAGTGGGACCACTCATTGTCGACACAACTTGCCAAGTCCTGGATTTGGAACTACCATACAACATCTTACTTGGCTGCCCATGGATCCATGCCTTAAAAGTTGTTTCGTCGACATACCACCAATGCTTCAAGTTTCCTTTTGATGGTACAGAAGTAACCATATACGGAGACCCTAACCCTTTCCAATATTGTACCAATTTAAGGGGTATCTCTGAAAACCAAGTACCGATTAACCGAGAAGCACCTGGCTCCTCGTCGTCTAAATACATCGACCCTTCCACGCTCATGTCATCTTCCGCATTCACTCCATCCACGTCTTCTGCCATACCACCACCCTCCACCAGTCCTAAGACTAAGGCAACTGTCAAAATCCAGGACCTGGGCTGCGGAGAGTTCAAACTAAATATAGCATACAACATAACTACAATACCCACTCCTCCAAAGATATATGGTCGACCATGTTTCAGAATGGAACCACAAGAAACATTGAAAGTTCCACCGAATACAATTTTCATCAAGTGGGGAGACATGAGTGATGAAGACCTTGCTGACATCACAGGATGGATCTATAGGGATACAGTCTCATTACCTCCACTACCAGTTCAGAAATATGGCAAGGGTTACAACATCATGAAGGCTAAAGGCTATGATGGTACTAGTGGCCTTGGAAAAAATAAAACCGGTCGAAGGGAACCCATAGAAACTTTCCAAACTCTGAAGTATCTTGGATTAGGGTTTAGATCAATCGACAATGGCAATCGACGTACCTCTGGACTTTCCAGTGAGCGAGTACATGCTTCTGAAAGTGTCGAGACTACTAGGAAATCCCTAACCGAAACAGACTCCCACGAGTGGGAATTTGGCTCCGAACGATCCCTAAGTGACTGTTACCTCGATGATTTGTTTGTCGAACCAGGGGAACTGACCTCTGAACAACGGTTTTGGCAAACATTCAAAATGGAGTAGGCACCAAATAGTCAAAATCCCACTACCACTTCCCATGACACACAACGACCACCATCCGAACCCCCTCAATCTAATCTATTTGAAGTATCAGAAGACATTGATAGCCAAGGCTCTAAAACCTTCACTCCTTATTATGACAATGAATATGACACCAGTGAAGGAGAATACTGGATAGAATCCGATGTTGAGTTGGACGATGATAATCTCATCTATAACATCAATGAATCCATCTGTATGCTATCGGCATCCTCACCCGAATTCACTAGCCTTGACGATGGCATTTCATTAGTCTACCCTGAACTAGTTGATTGGGACCAACAAGGATCACCAGTTCTAGATACATTCCAAAATGATGAAGCCATTGCCGAATTCATGGGATTACGAGAAGGCATACCAAGTGGGGACCACAAATATGGATTTGCTATTGATTTAGACTGCACGACATACTTCAGTGAGACCGTCAAGTCCTCTAGTCACAAAAGAAAAAATAAAGTTAAAAATGAAATGTCTCTAGGTGAAAACCGAAAGGCACCTCTTGACAATAAAATAGTAAAAACAAAGGACGTATCTATGGGTGAAAACCTCTCTGAGGCGCCCAAAGATGGAGGACTAGACTTTCTCCCCGTGCAATAGGAGAAATCGGCCATGCTTGTTGAGGACACCATAGAGGATAACATTTCAACTCCAGAAGACCCCAAGATGGTCTTATTTGTGGCATCATTGATAGATGAAGAAAGACCAGACTTTCATAAATTCTTTGCAGAACGGAAAATAAAATTTGCATGGTCCTACGCTGACATGCCAGGATTGGACCCCGAACTAGTTCTACATCATCTGCCACTAGTACCCAATGCTAAACCAGTCAAGACGAAGTTGCGCAAAATGCACCCTCAAGTTGCTCTATTGGTTAAAGCCGAGCTAAAGAAATTATTGGATGCTAGATTCATAAGGTCCATAGATTATGCTGAATGGATTTCCAATCTAGTGTCAGTGACAAAGCCAAATGGGCTAATTCGGGTATGTATAGATTTTCGGGACCTAAACAAAGCATGTCCAAAGGATGACTTTCCTTTGCCCAACATTGACATTATAGTTGACCTAACCACAGGACATGAGATGCTATCCCTCATGGATGGTTTCTCTGGTTATAATCAAATCCGCATTGCTCCTGAGGATCAACACAAAACAACATTTACTTGCCCATGGGGTACATACTGTTGGAATGTCATGCCCTTCGGTCTCAAAAATGCAGGTGCCACATATCAAAGGGCTATGACCAGGATCTTCCATGACATGATGCACAATATAATGGAGGACTATGTAGATGACTTATTGGCCAAATCGACAACTAGGAAAGATCATTTGAAGGTACTCGACAAAATTTTCAAAAGACTGGAAGAGTACAAAGTTTGACTAAACCCTAAGAAGTGTGTTTTTGGGGTCACATCAGGAAAACTATTGGGATACATCGTCTCTCGAAGAGTCATAGAGGTTGATCCGAAAAAAGTCAAAGCAATCATCGACATGCCTCCACCTAGAGGAATCAGTGAACTCAGAACCCTGCAAGGCAGAGTGCAATCTATTCACCGCTTCATATCTCAATTGGTAGATAAGTGCCACCCATTCTAGTATTTGTTACGCAAAGGTGTCCCCTTTGTATGGACGGATAAATTTCAATAGGCCTTCCAAAAAATCAAAGATTACCTACTATCAACACCAGTCCTCATGTCGCCTATTCAGGGAAAGCCATTAATTTTATACATCTCGACCACTAGTTCAGCACTGGGGGCATTACTGGCTCAAAATGATCATGAAGGGAAAGAAAGAGCAATCTACTACATCAGCCGCACACTGATAGGTTATGAGTTGAATTATACATACATTGAACGTGCATGTCTCACAGTTGTCTTTGCAGCCCAAAAACTAAGGCATTATATGCTTAATCATCAGACACAACTAGTTGCCAAGATTGACCCATTAAAATATCTATTGAGTCGAGCAGCGTTAACAGGCCGATTGGCAAAATGGGTCATGATCTTAAGTGAGTACGACATACAGTATGTTGAATGCAAAGCAATAAAAGGGCAAGTAATAGCAGATCAATTGGCAGATGCGCCAATGCAAGCCTCTCATCCGTTGGTAACTGATTTTCCTGACGAGTCCATTTTTCATACGGAACCAGCAACACCATGGAAGCTGTATTTTGATGGGTCCCACACTGGTCATGGCTCAGGCGCTGGAATCTTGTTCATCACACCACAAGGGGATTCAATTCCTAAATCTTTTCGAATCGCTTTCCCTTGTACAAATAACATTACTGAATACGAAGCACTGGTTACAGGCCTCAAGTTGGCAATCAAATGGAAAATTCAGACATTGCTTGTATTCGGGGATTCCCAGCTAGTAATCAACCAAGTGAATGGTGACTATGAAACAAAGGATGAGAAGTTGCTTCCGTACAAGAGGGTGGTGGACAGTTTCCTAACATACTTCCAATCAGTGTCTTTTGAACAAATTCCCAGGGTATAGAATAAGGCAGCTGACACAATGGCTACTATTAGTTCTCTCTTGGACATCCCTAAAAATGTGTCACAATTTGAGTTCCTAGTAGAACAACTATTGATACCGACATATGATATCCCAGAGTCAGAAATGGTTTGCGAACTTGTTGGTCCCAACTCTCCTTGGTATCAGGACATTTATGACTATCTAAAGACTCACACCCTTCCATCGAACCTATCCAATAACCAAAGAAAGTCATTCATTAGGAAGTCCGCAAGGTATGCCATTATCAGCGACACCCTATACCACCGTAGTTTCGACAATACCCTCCTTAGATGTCTTAACACCAATGAAGCATGTACGACCTTACGAGAAGTGCACGATGGTATATGCATATCTCATTCGAGCGGTCCTACTCTGGCTAAGAAACTAACGAGACTTGGATATTATTGGCCGACAATGGAAAAAGATGCACTAGAATATGTCAGAACCTGTCGCAAATGTCAGATCCATAGTGATTTGGTCCATGCTCCAGCACAAGAACTTCAGCCAATCACTTCTCTGTGGCCCTTCACTCAATGGGGGCTTGACCTCATGGGTAAGATTCATCCAACCTCCTCCAATGGCCATAAATTCATTATCACCGCCACTGAGTATTTCACAAAGTGGATCGAAGCCATTCCATTGACATACATTACTAGCAAACAAATATCAAAGTTTATCCTCAATTACATCATTTGTCGGTATGGCCTCCCACAGTCCATCATCACTAACAACGGACGTCCATTCAAAAACCAATACGTACGTGAGTTATGTGAGCGATTCCATATCCAACACCACTTTTCATCCCCATACTACCCCCAAGGAAATGGCCAAGCTGAGGCATCGAATAAAACCATTATCAAGATCCTTAAAAAGACTGTCAATGATGCTGGCCGTGATTGGCACATACAACTTAACCCGCTCTGTGGGCTTACCGAACTAGCATTCGTACGCCTACAGGAGCTACCCCATTCGCCCTGGTTTTTGGTGCGGAAGCTATCTTACCCATTGAGGTCAAAATTCCTTCACTACAGGTCTCTTTGAAGGGTCTAACTAATGAAGAGGAATACCGACAATCATGCTTGCACGAGCTGGAAATGTTGGACGAGAGAAGACAAAACTCACTGAATCACCTCCAAGCATATCAAAACCACCTTTGTCGCAGCTACAATAAAAAGGTTATGGTCAGAAAGTTCGACATTGGTGACCTGGTTCTCATGCAGAACCCTAAGAACCAAGCAGACAGAGAAAAGCCAAGAAAATTTGAACCAAACTGGCTGGGTCCATATATTATCATATCTTCTTTTGGTTCTGGAGCATATCAACTGGCAACACCAGATGGGGAACAGCTGACTGATCCCATCAACAGTTTACACCTCTGAAAGTTCTACGCATAGCATCAGAGGACAAAGCTGAGGGCCCTAAAATACAAAAAAAATTGAAAAATGGAAAAATCGTCACCTTGATGAAAACCTGGCAAACAGACGTCTTGGTGACACCAAAAAAAAAATCAAAATCAAAATCAAAATCAAAAAAATCATAAAAATAGTAAAAAGAAAAATAATTCGTCCAATAGTGAAAACCTGGCAAACAGGCGCTTTGGACAAGTACCATGGTGAAAACTTGGCAAAACAGGCGCCATGTGTAATCAATCATTGCTCTCCCATCTATTGTCACTTTGTCTAAACTTGGCCTAGGATGAAAGGTATTTCTGCAAATTGTCATCACATCCTACCCTTCCTATCATAGTGGATGACCGATTGACATCCTATTTTGACAAATGTCTGTCTAGCAAGTCAGCAACATCCTGTCCATGTTCCTTGCAAATGGATAAGTCTTAAACCTGACTGGGGGCTAAATTTTTATCATGCAACTGCAGTGGAAGTATTGAAAAAAGACAAAAACATCATAAAATGTCCTGAAAAAAGATGAAAACATCATAAAATGTACTGAAAAAAGGAAAAAACATCGTAAAATGTCCTGAAAAAAGACAAAAACATCATAAAAAGTCCTAAAAAAAGACAAAAACATCACAAAATTCCTAAAAAAAGACCTAAAAACCATAAAACATCCTGAAGAAAACCAGCAAAACATTGGATTGCCCGAGGCACACAAGCACACAGTCATCTCTCGTCAAAATCAATCAAGTCAAATTGATCCTTGTCATTTGTCCGAACTATGTTGTCTCTGCGCATCTGCTATGTAGGCAAGACTCATACTTGAGTCCCCGAGACATTAGGTCAGTCCTCTTAGGATTGTCAAAATAAATCATGGCGCAATCTTTGGTCATCAAGACAAAGTCATTGGTCGTGTCGAACTACGAGGTCTCTGAGTGTATGACGTAGGCAAGGCCATCTATTGATGAGCCCCCGAGGCCGCACTAGGTCAGTCCATTAGGGTTTATGGCACTACACTGGCACACACGTCAGAAGTCTTCAATCATTTCTCCATATGGGGGAAAACTCCTAAAAGCAGAGTAAAACAATCATGTTATTTGGCATGACAATCTCATACCACTCATGTCATCAAGGCAATATTGGCATATAGTCAAACACAAGTCAACCTCAGTCAAAACAAGTCAAATCATCATTATAACTGGTCAAACTATCAAATTTTGGTTAGTCTTCAGATGAGTCCTTTTGAAAGATAACCACTGTCATTTACGCCCTAGGATGTGTCCTTCCTAGGCGTCGTCATCGTCATTTGGCCTTTTGAGCGATCCTCTTGACATCTAAGGATCACTCTTCCTGACATTAGTATTCTTCAGATGAGTCCTTCTGAATAACCAATTCTGTCATTTATGCTTTAGGATGTGTCCTTCCTAGGCATCGTCATTATTTTGAGGGACCCCTTACTACCATTAGGGATCAAATCCTCCTGACATTCGGCATCATTCAGGATGTGTCCTTCCTGAATTCACCAAGTCTCGACATTTTCAAGGTCATCAAAACTTTAAACATTCAAACAACTCGACATCATCAAACATGACATCGTGGCATCAGAACAATGCATAACCAGATGCACTTGGCAAACACTTGACAATTGTCTTTTTCATCTTTTATCATGTTATTAGTTTTTCAGCGAGATCCCACTAAGCAGGATTTAGAGAAGCAGCGACATAGCATGACAATTGACACGCATGACTACTAGCTTCTCAGTGAGATCCTGATCTTGGGATTTAGAAAAGCAACGACATATCATGATAGAGACTTTATTCTTGTAGTTTGGAAATCATGTCACTAGTTTCTCAAGGATGTCCTGGAAACAGGATTTAGAGAAGCAACGACATTCCATGATCTGTCATTGTCTTTTTCTACTTGTGGTTGATTATGACGACAAGACTGGGGCAAGCACACTCCTAGTATGAGTCATAGTCATCCTTTTCTGTGATTGTCTTGTCTTGGGTAATGGTACAACCTTGCACACCTTGATCTATGACATATCTTGGTGTTTGTTGGCCATTACAACAGTTTTCCCAATGATGTTTAAAGAGCAACAAATATTAAAAGTCCTATAGTAAAGTTTTGAAGGATTTGTATCTTCTCATAGGTCTCATATCTTTTCCTCTTTGGTCTAGTCATCTTCTCTCCTCAGTCTCGCCATCTTCTCTTGTCCATCCCATGATAATATCTTGTGGCATCCAAAAACATAAGTGCATACATGATCATATACATTGCATCAAGTCCATACATACATAATCCATGGCATTAAATAAATACAAGGCATTAAATCATATAAATAAACATATTGCATTAGGTCCATACATACATCATACAAGGCATTAGATCATATACATAAGCATCATGCACATCATTAACATAATCACTATCATTGCATCTTTTACATAAACACATCATTTACAATAACCATATAAATATTGCATCATCATGGCATAAAAAATCACAACATAGACATCATAATATATAAATGGCATCATAAATTAAGCATCATACATCATACATAACATAATGCATAGAACATCACATAAAACATATAAGCCGCATCAAAACTGCATCATCATATAATACCATCTCAAAAATATGCAATGTCACAGGATAGAGTCAATGGATATCCCAAAAATGAAGCTTGCAGGCTCAACAATAAACATAGTGTGTCTGAATACAAATATGCCCCTAGGGTAGGCTCTCATCATCCCCTCGGGGTGAAGAATGTGGTGGTGGCTGAGGCCCTGTCACTGGCGCTGAAACAATGGATGGTCCTGTAGTGGCCTGTGTCTGTGAAGATGAGGGAACTGCGGGTAAAGGCATCATCATGACAGTATGGTGCACATGTGAAGTCACTGCAGCTAGACTATGAGAGGATGGATCTGTCACTGGTGGCTGACCCTGTACTGACCTCTATGCCGAACCAATGGAACCCTGACTGTGCCCCGAATGGTGACTCAGAGTATGCATGCAGGAGTGATGTGACCTGTGGCCTGATGTGTGTCCTGTGGAAGTTGACCCTCCAACACTGGTATGGCTCCTGGTACCACTGCCACTACTTGACCTGTGCCCACTACTTATCCTCATCTGTGATCGGGATAGGGTAGGATCTCGCTGCTCTGGCGGCACTGCCTGCTCATAGAGGGTCCTGTACTGTCCCAACCTGGTGCTCACCCTAGCAATCTCTTGAGCCAAGTCTCTTGTGGGTCCTGTGCATAAGGCCGCAAACTCTGTGCACCACCTCGTTGAATCCTATTGGTGAATCACCACCTGATCCCACTCTACACGGGCTACCTCGAGTGCCAACTGTAGGGACCTAACCTGTGCCAAGCTAGCGGCCAATCTCTGCTGAAGATCGGTCACTCGCTAATCAGCTGTAGCATCCAGTGGCAACTCTGAAGACGGTATCTCCTCCTCCCCCTCCACCATCCGCCATCTCAAGAGTCTCTCTGCCTCGCCTATGGCCTCATCCTCCTCCTCGTCATCATCATCGTCCTGCCCTGCCACCTCTGCCTCCTCCTCCCCTGCCACCTCCGCCTCCTCCTCTCCCGCCACCTCCACCTCCACCTCTGGTACCCTCACATCCACCTCCACATCCTCCTCCTATCTCTCCCCCTCCGCCTCCTCCTCTCCCCCCACCTCTGGCTCCCCCTCCTATCTCCCCTCGCCCTCCTCCTCCTGTCTCTCCCCCTCTGGCTCCCCCTCCTGTCTCCCCTCGCCCTCTCTCTCCTGTCTGGGCTGCTCCTCCATCTCCCCCTCCTCACTGACCTCGGAGATAGCATCTAACGCTACCCTCTCCATGCACTGTCGCACCTTGTGACCTGGTACCTGTCTGTCCCACCGTCGCCTCCTGCCATCTCCACCGTCATCTCCACCACGGCCTCCATCTCCACCTTGACCTCCATCATCACCCCTGCCTCCGTCCCTCCCTCCATCACCACCCCTCCCTCCATCTCCATCCCTGCCCCTGCCTCTGCCTCTGCCTCTGCCCCTATCTCTGCCTCTGCCCCCTCGTCCGGCTCGTGGCACTTGTGGAATCACTGACCGCCTATCAACTGGTGCTGGCCCGTCAGGATCTGTTAATGGCACGGGTCAGCGTGCCTGCGACCATAGATCATAGGCTGCTGTCGTACCCGAATCTGCTGCTCCACCTCTCCAACCCTAGGCCTGGGCTACTAGCCCATTTATCTGCTATGTCGCGAAGGCCACTGGGATGGCCGGCCCCCATGCATACTCTTTGGACGATCGGGCATACTCTGTCGTCCCCATGGGTACATCCTGCTGCTCCCCGAACTGTCTTAGTACACGCTGCGGCAGGTACATCTCAATAATCAAGGATGTCTATACTGTCCTGCCAATAAGGTACCGATACTGCCTGAAAAAACTCAGATGATCCTCCTCATCATCCCATGCCTCACAATCTTTGTAGGGCCTCCAGATGAACGTCACCATGGTATCAATCCGATGCCGCCACCACCTTGTCTCACCCATATGGATCTGCTGTAATGCGCCGGCATAGTAGTAGGAGTAAGACATCCCCTCGGCTAGCTGTGGTCTGTCGATAGGAGGGAAAAATATGGCAATATGCTCCCATGCCCAGATCATCATAAGTGTGGTCCCACAGGAGATACTCTCTCCTCTCCTGTATACAACATCATGCAGTTGATGATACAGTGTCCCTAGCAAACAGGGACCCCACGCATAAACTGTCCTATCTCTCCTCATGCCGACTAGGACGTCCCCGCAACCAATCTAAAATTCGTGTTCTCGTCACTCAGGAACCAAAATGCCACTAATCAGAGTCGCCAGGAATGCATCAAAGTGACTGTAGTGCTCCGCCAGGAAATCCCAATGGATCTCATAACCCTGAATGCCGAGTCCAGCACCCTGATCCTTGTAGTACGCCTGAAAGGTCTGCTCACCATGGCATGGATTGTACATGATCCACTCCCCTCGAATCAGAATCTGGAGAATACGGTAGACGTCCTCCAAAGTAATGGTAGCCTCACCTATCGGCAGGTGAAAGGAACAGGTCTCGAAGTGCCATCTCTCGCACAGTGCCGTCAGCAAACCCCTGTTCACCCGAATGACAGGCATGAACACAACATAGAATAAGCTGAGTCTCATCAATCGTCGCCGCTCTCGTGGGCCTAACTGATCGCCAAACCGAAAGGTCCTTAGTCTGCTCTCTCTCGTGTAGATAGGGGCAAGTTGCCTCTGCAAAAAGACGAACACTGCATTAGCACTTTTGGGACAACTATAACCATCATGGAAAGTAACTAAGGGCATGAAAGCATCAAAGCAAGTTAAAGTAAGAATACAGGCAAGTGCGTCACAAATAAGCAATCACGTCGCTAAAACTCAAATGCATCGTTTGAAGCATCAAATGCATCGCAATAAGTCAAGTGTGTCACTTGAATACACTTGCATCGCGAAATTATGCGTTTGCGTCTCAACATTGCGAATGCGGTTAGGCATTTCACTTGCGACATTAAAACAAATAGTTGCATCGCAACATTGCGATTGCGGCACTTGAGCGGTCAAATGCGACTCAGTTAAGCAGTTGCGTCGCACCAAATATCAAATGCGGCACGAACCGCCGGCGTGACTCGTTTTGCCTTTGCGCTTGTGTCGCGACGCATCAAATGCGGCGAACGTGAAGGCAATTGCGGCTTACGCGAGCGCATATGCGTCGTGGCGCATTCGTTCACTACCCTAGAAAGCATTAAATAAGGCATAAAACGATAAAATGACAAAGTGGGATTAGGGTATGTACTGTCGGCTCTGAGCCGTCTGGCCATCCGAAGGTCCTCACGATCTCTCTGCGGTGCTCTGACACTGGAATAACCATCCTCGCTGCTGCGCCTTTCGCTCTGAGCTCTCAGGTTTTGCAAAGTGAATAGTGAAAGTAAATTGACTTTTACCCCTTTGTCAACCTATTTATAAGGTCAAAATGACATTTTTTTAACCTAAGTCAATACTGGAGGCTCATTTCTGCACCTTTGACCTCACCGTAAGTCACTTTAAACATGTCAGATTCTGAAACCGACTGCGCCGTTGTTTTTCTAGTTATCAAATTGATTTATCGGGACCCTTTCCAAAAAAAATTCTGACGTCGACCCAAAATTTGAAAGTTTCCTGAGGGGGCAAGGATCTTCCATACCTTCGCTGGGGCATATTCTTGGCTTATTTTTCTTTTTCACAATGCAACAAGCGACATTATGACAAAGAGGGGCAAAATGTAGACACCTAAAAATGACCTAGGCCTGCAAGCTTCATTTTTACCATTTTCGTCCTAGCATAATTAAGACAGTTAATTATGTCTTTGGTCCACATTCGACTATTAATTAAACAATTCATAATTATTTAATTAATTCATGTCCTTTTATTCTTTATGATTATTAAATAAATAAATTTTAATTTATTTATTAAATACGTCACTAACTGTCTAAAGTCTTCCTTCAATTAAATAAATTTAGTAATTTATTTAATTTCCCTTTGTCATTTATTTCTCCTTGATTATTAAATAAATAAATGTTATTTATTTATCTAATACGTCATTAAGTATCTAGGTCTTCCTTCAATTAAATAAATTTCTTAATTTATTTAATTCCCCTTTTGGTCATGTGTTTCTTCTTTGATTATTAAATAAATAAATAAATCTTATTTATTTATTTAATCGCGTCACTAATTAAGTCCCCTTTCTTTCCAAAATTAAATAAATTTTTATTTATTTAATTTCTATCCACTTTCCACTATAATTAAATAATTATTTTAAATATTCATTAGCCTCTTCTCTCATAAATTAAATAAATTTTTATTTATTTAATTTAGCCCGCTTTCTGGAATTTTGAATTAAATCATTTAATTCAAAATAATTCCTTTTGTCACATTCCTCCATAATTAAATAATATCTTTATTATTTAATTATTTACTAGCCAGCTAGAGTAAATAAATTTTATTATTTAATTTCTCCAGCAACCTCTTTTTCTGTGCCAGTCTTATCTTCCAAATTAATTCTTATTTTCTGACATCTCATTTAATTTCGACCCTTGATTGAATTATCTTATAATTCAATCTTAGCCATTCATTTCTTAACATTGCCCTAATTTTGACCTAACCCTAATGCATACAGCAACATTCAATCTTGATCATTGATCTTAGGGTTTTTGTCATCTTCTCATCCTGGCCACACATTCAAAATTGCAGTTTTTATAAAATGGCAATTTTGTTCTCATTTGGCTCTTGGTCTCTCTCATGTTCAGATTTCACTTCATATTATTATTAGTTTTGCAGTCATAGTCACTTACAGTCATTGTCATTTTAGTCCATTGTGAGGTCATTTTCTTTTATGCAAATCCTTCAACACTTGCATAGGGCTTAGTCATTTGTCATAGTTGTTCATACAAATCTGAGGGCATCTTTTATTTACTGCAAACTAGGAGGTGTAACAAAGGTCAATCATGGAAGGTGGAGACTTAGGGTAACTTTGTTCCTTTTGTTTTCATATTATTTCCTTTGTACTTTGTTATTTCAATGGATTTGGTGTTATTGTGCTAACCCTTTTAACAATTCTCAGATTTTCCCTTGATTACATTTTTAATTAAATAAGATTTATTTAATTAAATCACTTTTATGAAATTAATCAAATGAAACATTTAATTAATTAGAAGAAGAAAATAAAATAGAAGAAAATGATATTTAAATTTAATTAAATCAAAAGATTTAATTTAAATTCAAACAATGATAATTAATTTAATTAAATAGAAAGTATTTATTTAAATAATTAAGTGGACATATGAAAATAATTAAATAAAATAAATTTATTTAATTATGGAAGAGAAATAAGATGAATGAACAATATAATTAAATTAATTAAATTTAATCATATGTAGAGGACTTTAGAAAAATTAATTAAATAATAAATATTTAATTAATTGCCAGGATTATAGACATGACCATTTTTATGCGTATACACCTTGCATTTAGTAGCCCTTGTATGAGTATTTGGTGTCCTATTGCTAATACTATAGTGAGATGAAGTTTGGGACTCATGTCATCCTGAAATAACACAACCATTGTGGATCTTAGGTTGTCTATCTCTTTCACTCCTAGTATTGACACTAGTACACTAGGTATGGACAATACCCTTAACAACTCTTTTCCTTCAAATAGTATGCAAGTTGAAACAAGGAATGATAGTGTCCCACAAGAAAACATAATTCAAATTCATGAGGACCTAGCTAAATTACAACATCAAGTGCAAAATGACAACATTTCAACCACTGTCATCCCTACTATAGAGAACATTCACCGCATGCTTGAAAGTGAATATGGACTTGACCTTGTAAAAAAAGTTCAAATATATGGAAAACATCTCACCTCAACCACTAGTTGTCCTTTACCAACAAGCAATGTTACAAGCCAAGGAGGAACTCAAATCCCTCCTCACACAACAATTTCCTCAATACCTACCTATACCAATCCTCAAGTCACAACAACAATGCAATAAGATAGTAAAGTGATTCTTTCTTTAGATATTTCCGCTAGCATCCCTAGTTCCTATCTAGCATCGCACGTTATATCTCCTACCACTTTACCACCTATAAGAATCCCTTTTACTTGTCCCTCAAACACGTACACCCCTTCACCACTTTCACTTCCCTCTCATAACACAAGTAATGACTCTCATAAATAAACTCTTCCAAACCATTTCATCTCTTCAAAAGCAAGTTTCCAGCATCAACCAAAATCAAAATGGCCCACCTACATATTATGTCAGAAGTAGTCCATTGTCCTTGGAGATATTGCAAACATCAATGCCACAAGGCGTAGAGGTTCCTAGATTCGAGAAATATGGAGGAAAGGGAGGTCCTTCTAACCATCTTAATGCTTATACTGCCTTATGTAGTGAATTTTTCCTTGATGAACTTTTAGCTAATATTTTCCCTAGGTCCTTGAAAGATACTACCTTGGAATGGTTCTCTTCTTTACCAAACAACTCAATTAGTTCTTTCAATGAACTTATTGAAGCATTTGTAAACCATTTCCTAGTACATATGACCCCTAAGATAACCTTGGCCAATTTGATAAGATGCAAGTAGAAAGAAGATGGAAAGATAACTGACTTTATCTTGCTATCAATCGCTTTATTCTCAAATTGATGTCAAAGTTCCCAACCCTCACCTTCAAAAGAAGTTCATAGAAAATATGCAAAGTAAGATTCAAGACAATCTCATCATGATGAAATTCCTATCCTTCATGCACATGTGTACCACCCTCCATGATTATCAAAACTTGGTTAATAGTTGAGATACAAATTCTACTTCTAATAGAACTGAGAAGTCTGAGGTTGTAAACCAAAACAATCCCCAACCATATATAAAATAGAACAAAGGGTTCCTTCAATTTAACCCCCCTCAAAAAATAACTCAAAATTCCAATAACCAAGTAGTTGCTATTAAATTCGCAGTACCCTTAGCTATGGGGACTTGAAAAAGACAATTCACCCCCTTACCTAATACCCAATCATAACATAATGTCCCAACTTTTAGAAAAAAAAATGATTACCTTTCCTCCCATCAAGACACCCTATCCTAATAAACCTTTACCCCTGAGCTTTAGATCAAATTCTTATTTCCATTATCACTGACAAAATGGACATGACATGGAACATTGCAAGCATCTTAAACATCTTGTACAAGACCTCATTGATTCTAGTCATATTTTTGTTGGAGGTGTTAGTGATCAAGGAAAAAGTCTCTTTCCCCTCCTAACCAAAACTTGCAAATATTTACCAACCGAATGCGAAAACATACTATTTCATTTTTCAAATCCAATAAAACTACAAAGAATGATGTGATGAATGTAAACACAGATGATGGTAACAATGATTCTATTTAACATGATCCTATCAATAATGATCCTATGGATGACATGGTATGAGTGATATAAATCATTCCTCGTAAGGGCTAAACTAAGAATCCTCTTGACATTTCCTTCTCCTCTAAGGATATACTTAAACATGCACCTGATGGTCCTCTTTACATAGTCGTCCATATCTATGACAAGCCCACTAATGGGATACTAATAGATCCCACCTGTGGAGAGAATGTGATCATGAATTCTTAATTTTGCATGAGCTCTATCAAGACATATATGATAAATCAAAAGAATGGATCAAGATGCATAATGGTTTTTCTTTCCCTATGATGGGATCGATCACTCTTCTCTTACAAATAGGACTAAAAACATTAGATCTCTCATTCTTGATCATCCCATAGTTGGACCAATTTTGTGTGAAGCTAGGCCATCCATGGCTTTGCTCCATGAAAGTTGTCCCTTCAGTTGTGCATAAATGTTTAAATTTTTCCTTTGACAATTAAATCTTTACTATCCACCATAGTGGCTTTAACCCTTTGTTCTCTCATGGAAATTTTTCCATAGATTTCTTTTGGCCTGAGCCTATGGAACCTATAAAACCATGACAAGAATTTTTTTCCTATCCTATCAAAAGTTCAAGGAAAAGAAAATAGAAAAATTATCTCTCTAAAACATGAATCCACCCGCCACTGAGCCTAACATCTTAGATGAAACCATGATTGAGCCTAAGGAAATTCTAAATGGAAGACAAACCTAAGATAGAAATCTCACCTGCCTCCTACAAAAGACCAAGAGGCAATGAGAAAAACCCTATCACACCTCCTAGAATAAAACAAGTGTACAAATTCAAAGAGAAAGTGGTCAAACAACCTCCCATGGTTCCTTCTATTCCTCCCATTGGGGAAGAAAAGAAACCTATAGTTGATCAACCCAATTCTACACAAACACAACTTGAAAACAAAACTAAAAGAAATAGAGGTGCTAGAGAGTGTAGGTGTAGACTTCGTTCCCTTGCTCGCAGGTTACATGAACAATTAAACAAAGAAAATCACAATCCAAACTTGACTGAAGTAATGCATGATGACTCTACCCTTTCCCCAAAACAAAAAAATCCAATACAACAACCACATCAAGAGTTGAAATCTTCCATGGAAATAATCCTTTGACCTCCTGTTGTGATTAACTTGGATGATGATGACGAGGTTACTAAAATTGAGGAAGAGGTTCATAATGAATTGAATACATTGATTTCCTCTTTCATGAGCTTAAATGACAATTCTCCTAAAAAGAGTGTGGAACTTGGTAATGATCCTAGTTCGACACTTGCTATTGTCCATTTGGCTAGTTGCCCACCTTCGGTATACAATGAACATAACTGGGAGGAAAATGACCTAATTTAGGTTGACTCACCTATGCCTTACTAGTCTTTTGCATTATTTATTTTCCATTTTCTTTTGTGTGATTACATGTGTGGGATGTGATCCCCCTTGATGTGCTATTTGATGGATCTCTCTCTCTTTGTGATTTTCCTCTATTTGTACCTTTTTTTTTTAATTCAAGGGGTAAACGCTTTTGACCAGAGCTATGAACTGGAATACAACCATTCAACAATACCACCCCAACAGGGTTTGAACCTTGGTGGCAAGAACAACAATGCCACCTTTAAACCATTACACCATGCCAATATCGGCCTCTATTTGTACCTTCATTCTTCTCTATTTCGTACATTTTTTTCACTTTTGTATTTTTTCTTGTGTTTACCTTTTGGAGATGACACAAGGTGTGGAGACATTCATGTCTCTTCCTTGTGACCCAAAAGCTTTCCCTTTTTCTTTTCTTCATTTTTCTTGTGTTTTCCTTTTGCAGATGACACAAGGCGTTGATACATTCATGTCTCTTCCATGTTGATCCAAAAGGTTTTTTTTTTTTTTCGCTCTCTTTGTGTCATTATTCTTGTTCTATGTGTATTTGAGGAATGATGACAGTTCTAAGCTCTATAAAAACATTGCAACAAGAACATTATGACCCCAAATCCATAGATACCTTATGTGTTTAGCGTTTTCATTTTGGGGGAAACCCCTCTCTTTTCTTTTTCTCTTACATGACATAGCTTTACTTGGAAACATATGACTTGTCATAGGGCTTTCCAAGTTGGATCTCATGTCTTATTTATTGATGGAATTTATCATTTTCTACTTTAAAGTAATTGCTCATAGCATGGTGTTTATAATTTTTTGTAAAGTGGCGGCATACATTGGCATTATTCCTTTGCATTTTTCTTTTTCATGGTTCATGGTGCAGTCTTCTTACTTTATATTATGTATTTTTCACTTGTGGATGACATTGGGTGTGACTTATTATCATATTACATTCCTCTTAGTGGTTTGATGTGACACATTGCATCCTCTAAGTTGTGAATCTTCTATTCTTTGATTGGTCCTCTCTTGGAGACACTAGGCACAATGTTTTCTAAGTTAAATACCTCACATGAACTAAGAAAGACTCCTTTGAACATTCCCTATTTTTCATTTTGTATTTGTAGTTATATGGCCACCTTGCATAACACAACTTGCATGCCTATGGAGCCATCTTGTTCATTCATGAGCTCAATGCATACAAAGTTTTTCTTTCCTCATAAAGCTCAAAAACCATTTTTCCATGGCACCTTATTAAATTTATCAGGAGATATAACTTTGATATGGTTTGAATGGGAAGCCTAGCCAAGGAATGACCTTCCCCATAGCCACTTGTGTGTGTGTGTGAGTGCATACCAATAATGAGTGTATTTTTCTCACCTTCTTGGACTTCTCACCTAGTGGACAACTAGGAGTTTTGTTGCCTCAAAGTGAGTATGCATTTTTTGGACAAACAACCTAGATCCGATCCACATCACAATGGATAAATGGTTGAAGCTTGATCTGACTCTTTTATTGTTATATTTTCTCTTTGTCATCTTTGACAGTGCATGCATGTACTTTTTTTTTGCTCTTATATCATTCTCATGTGTGTTCTTTTGTGCCTATGTTGGTTTGTCATGGGATCTTGATCTTGGGGTCTTGATCACCCCCATTGATTGTTGTCATCCTATCTTATCGACATTGGTACACTTGGACCCCTCTTGATGTGTGTTTGTCTACTTTAGTGTGAGTTTGAAGCAAGTTCATCCTCTCACTAAAGTGGGGGTTGAATGTGGTAATGGAGAAAGTATCCCTTCTTCTTTTCCCTTGCTTGTTTGGGCCCTCCTTGTGAACTAGGCTTAATTTTTTCTTAATTTAGTATTATAATGTGGTTGACACATTCACATTAGGTCTTGGACCCTTATGAATTAATGAATTTAAATGGTACCTTGCTAAAGTGTTGTAACACACTTTTACACTTTTCTAAGGTTTTATTAATTAGCTGAACCTAATAAACAACTTTTTAATCAAAATAAACATTAATCATGCCTTATTTGGAGTGTTGTAAAGTGTTGTAACATACATTCACACTTTTCTAGGCTTTTCATTAATAATTGGGCTTTCTTATGCCTTAATTGGTCCTATTTTGCATCCACAAGCCTCATTTAATGCATCTTTTCAAGGATAATCTTGACACAAATCATTACCCAATCATAATTCAAGTGTTTCAAGCTTGAGTGGCCCAGATTCAATGATCTGGGACTCATTCGCCACCTTGGGTGAATAATTCCCACCTAGATCTTTTGGTCCTGAACTTGGTTTCACACATTTCTAGGAATTTTTAAAAATGGTCCCAAAAGTTAAGCCTGGTAGGACCCATTTTCCACCTTGGGAAAATGAGTCCTGAGTGACCCAAAATCAAAATTAATTTAAATTTCTAGTGGTATTTTATTCTCCTAGATCTAATTTCAGCTTTTAGTGTTGTAATTTTGAGAATTCTTGCATAATTGGTTATAAATACAAGGTTCTTTCACTCATATTTTCACCTAGTAGGTTGAACAAGAAATGAAGTGATCCTTATAGCAAGTTTGAGTTCACAAGAGAATTCAAGAGTAGTCAAGAGAATTTAAGGGCAGATTATCAAGATTTTTAGAGAAGCATTCAAGCATCAATCATCATATCAAGGACTTCATGCATCATGCTTTTTTTTGAGCTAACAATTGTGATGTAGCATTTATGATTCAGGCAAGCACTTCCTTCAAGATCTATCACCTTCAAGCAAGATTCAAGATCTACATCCATTGGATCCATTGCATACATGTTTGCAACCTCTTATTGCTAGGGTTTGGTGAGTCGCAACATCTTATTTTGTTCACTCATAATTCTCCATTCATATTTCATTCTATTTCAAGGTTTAAATACCAACAAGGGGATTTACCAAGGAAAACACCTATTCACTAACCCGACAACATTTTTCCCTCTCCTTTGTTTTTGATTTGCAGGTCTAGGTTGTAGATTTTCTAAGGAGCAAGATTGGAGAAAAGTTGTCAAGAACTCAAAGTTGCCAAAATTTTCATCAAACCTTGGTGAACCTTGGAGAAGACCTACAAGTTGCAAATCAAATATTTGAACCCAGAAACCAATCAAGAAGGATAGAGTAGATAGAGAAAAGAAAGTTTAGACTTTGAAGCTTTAGAAAAGCCTAACTGGACTAATTCGCCACTTTTGGAGGATGAGTCTCAGTCTCAGCCAAATTTTAGATTCTTGTAGATTTAGATACCCATTTGGCAGATTCCTTTTCCCACATAGAAACCCAGTTTTTTGACTGATTCACCCAGCTTGGTGAATGAGTCCCAGTCAGCAATAAAAGTAGATTTTCTAGTGTTTTAGACCTCCTCCAACCATCTCCAGATTTCTAGGAGCACACCTTCCTTTCTATAGTGTTTTGTTTCATTGCATTTACTTTTTTACGTCATTTAATATATTATTGCATTGAATTAGGGTTTAGTGTTTCATCTTGCATTTCATTATCTTTTCCAAGTCTAAACTTGGTGTTGAACCCCTTATTAGGTTGCATTCATCCCATAGGACAACCTTATTACAATATTTCTTTCCCTTTTGCATTGAGATCTTTAGGGTTACACTTTAATGTTGTAGGTGGAAAGTGGGTATGCTCTATGTCCTAAGTCATATGATAGCATCCATCCCACATTTCATATACCAAAGTCAATACCTTTTTTCCAAATGATCATGAATTATATGCCTCGAAGAAGTCTTCCACCCTTGCACTCTTCTTGAATTTTAACTCCTTTAGTCTTAATCTCTAGGTTCTTTTAGATTAGATTCAACTTTGGGATTACAATAATCTCCCAACACATCAACTAAGTCACACCTTCTTCCTTATACCAAATCTATTAATGAGAATTATTTTATCCTTCTTAATATACACTAATTTTTCAAGAAAATTCTTTGCATGCCAAATATATAGTATTCAATCACATCCAAATCTTTGGTCACATATCTTCTTTGACTTATTGCACCACCACAACTTATATTATTATTTTTGTAACATATTTTTTACTTTTTTGAACTTCATTCCTCCTCCATTTTTCTCAAATCTAATGTTAATTTTTTTCTCTTCGTATTTTTATAATTTGTACTAGAAATTAAATAATGTTTAAAATACACTCTTCATCATCAATTATATATTTTCCTAATTCTTCTCTTGTGCTCTTTTCACACTAACAACCCTAACTCTAGGTTTTACATTCATCTCAAAAAATTTATTCTAACAACTAATTCACACATTATACTTACTTGCATATTGCCTTAAATTTGGGTGCTCAGTTTTCTAAATTATCCATCCTTTGCTTTACTTAATTTCTTCGCCTTTAATAGATTTCCTTATATGTCAAGAATCTATTCACCTAGTTCTTTTGCAATTTATTTTTAGTTAGCTTTTTATACTTGTATTTGAATACCACTTCTATATTTCCTAACTATTAACACTTATATCTATAGTGTGATCTTCTTAATTCACTCTCATTTATTTACTCTTCGAAATATTTTTTTAATTGGTGACCTACTTACTCAAGCATATCATTTTTTCTGCACTAATGTGACATTTACTACATCACACTTGTTGATGTATCAATAATCTCAATGACTTGTGTTATCTTTTCCCCAATACTAGAAATGATACAAGACAATTTTACTCTTTTTATTGAAGGTGTGGTAAGTGTCCCACATTTTCACTTTTTCAAAAACCTCAATGACCTTTGTTACCTTCTACTCAAAATTAAAATGTTGGAAGAAAACTCAAAATTTCCTCTTTTATTGATTATCTTTACCTTATACCCAATAACCCTATTTTAGAAGATATCTTCATACTTTTTTATTTTAGAAAGATGGGGGGCCAAAAAGTGGCCAACCATCTTTCATTTTTTTAAAAATTCATAACATGAGTGTGTTGGTGTGGACAAGCATTAGGCTCGGCCACACCAAGGACATAACATGCTTGTGTTATAATGTGAGCATGTTATAGCCTCTATGAACCAAAAAAAAAATTGAATTCATTCTTATTTTTGCATTTTCTTACTAACCCACGGTGTGCAAAGCCTCAAAAGCATGATCACATTACTGGAGAGCTATTTCTTTTCCAAATCTTCACCAAAATGCCACTACAATTTTAGAGACGTCGAAGGAGTAAGTTTTGATTGTTTTTTTCTGTGAATTTGTAACTAAATAGGTAGATTTAATATGTTTTTTGATGTAAATTTATTTAATTTATAGGAAATGATGATGAACCTCCTTATACTCAAAATCCTGATTCAATTCAACCCCAAATACTAGCTAAAGAACAACCCCAAAAAACACCTTCAACAATTTCTCAATATGCCCTTGGAACTCAAGAATATTTAATGGGGTAAATTAAAAATAACAAAAATAAATTGAGGATATAATTGCAAGGTTGAAAGATCCTACAAGCTCAACCTCACATAGAGAAACACTTACTCAATCACTTGAATCGATGTTATCAAATGTATATTCAATTAGCAAGAAAATAACTCTTCCATAGCCCTTTTATACATCTCATCCTTAAGCACAATAGACAGGGTGCTAGTCACACAGTGGACCAACTTGACAGTGAACTGGGTCAAGCCACTAAACTTCTTCTCAAGCTTCACCATCTGCTCTAGTAGCACATGATGATCTTCCCCTTTATCCATGGTCTTCACAATGTCAGCACACTCCACATCCTGAGGGTCAGAGGATTAGGAAGCCAAGTTCTCATTAAGCATTTTTTTGAAATCCAAAATCTTGTTAAGCCCTTCAACAAACTTCTCCTCCTCTTCCTTAAACTCTTCCTCATTCCTATTATCTTTGTTGTCGGACCACTCCTCATCAAAAGAAATTTCCCTAATCTGCACTTTCTTGTTATTTTTTACCAACCTACCAGGTCTCCTAATGTTGGTATTTCAACCTCAATCTCCACCATAGCAGCAACCATGTTATCCCCCTTGGAATATTTTCCCACCACATTCTTCCCTTTGTTTTTAGTGGTCGGCGGCTCCACCAAACCCTTCCCCTCATCTTTCACTTTATTCTTTGTAGTAGTTTTATTGTCAGTCTTGGTAGGGGAAAAATTAAGCTAGCAAAGACTAGCTGCAACATTAGACTGGGCAATCCCCGCACTCCCCTTTAACTTTTTGGTGGCTTGTTTAGGCTTAGGGGTTTCAATAGTCATTGGAGGGGTTTTTCTTTTGGGTATGTGAAGGATCATGATGGACCAAAAAGTGGCAATATGGTGGGTATTTGTAGGGTATGTGGTTGACGACTTTTTTTTTACCCAAAATTAATAAAATGAAAAGGGTTTTTAAAGAAGTTTCTCAGCTTTCCACCAATATAAATTATGCTTTACTTTGAATTTAATAAATAATTATTATTCATTTTCTATTTGAATTACAACTAAAGTATTGATTGATATGCTGATTGAAAATCATCTATAGCTTTCAAACAGTATCATATTTTTTGAATCTAAAACATGTGTCACATTCTATGCTTCATGTACTATAGGATTTTAAAAAAAAATGAATTTCATGAAGTTTGGAACAAGTTAAGGTGGTTAGATGTACAATTTTTTATATTTTTTAAAATTTGTAAAAAAAAAATCATAATTAATTATTTACTTGGACAAAAATTACAAAAAAATGTGCATCACATCGAGACATGAGTCCTCTAATTATATCTAAAATATTATAAAAAAATATTATCATTTTATTGTGGTTAGGGTGGTTAGACAGACACCTACTTCTTATTTTTTTCCTAAAATTTAAGTACTACTGCATTGAAATTTAAAATTTTCACCAAATATATTTTGTTTTTAAAAAAATAAACCTAGTAGTTTGGGAACTACATTCAATTTTCTACAAATTCTATTCTTACATATTTTTTAAATAATATAGATAACTTATTCAAATTTTTACATTAAGTTGCCTAACTCTGATTTTTCTAAAATTTTTGCCACTTAAGGGCCTATTTTTTCCATGATGATCCTGCACATACCCTTTTGGGACCCTTAGAATCAGCCAAGTAGATATTGGTTTGAATAGATGTTTCAATTTACTCAATACAAATAGCAGAAATGGGTTTGGGTGGCCAGAGCGCGAGATGAAAATGATAAAGCCTCAAGATGAGGCCTTGGTAGAGTGGCAAGGGAGGAGAATCCTAAGGGTTTTGGGAAGCAGATTCAATGCACTTCTCAATAGAGCTTTCCAAATTAGTAAGTAAGAAAAATGGGAAGCTTAACAATATTTTATGGCAAAGGTGATTCAGAAGAGGAAAATGATAGAAATATAAAGTTTTATATCTACCCTCTAAGGTGACATACTTCATGAGAGTGAGACAGACCTAGTCCCAAGGCAGTGAGAGAGCTTCTCTTTCAAAGTCGGACTGAGAGTGAATAGGTTTTTCATTACCCATAAAGAAGACGTTAAGGCTTTCATTGTCCTAAGCCTTTGTGTGCTTATGGTACTTCTTCCTGGTGCATGACATCCTCATCGCCTAAGCAATCACCTCCTTGTTCACCTTGAAGGAGATACCATCCATGGTAACCCTTCTTTCTTTCTAGGAACTCACAAATTACACAAACAACTTTGGATCATGACCCACCAAGCTTTCCATTAAAGGCACTAGCCCATCTTCAACATAGATGTTCCAAACCAGCGATTCCTTGCAAAATTCCCCATAATTTTTTGGCTTCATTCTCACCCTATCGCCATCCATATCACCACTCTACACATTGAAAAACCAAGAAACCTGTGAGAGGAAAAGGTTAGAGTTTTTGAAAAAGTGAGAGGTCTCCCAATCACTAACATTTTTAAGCCATCTTAGAATGACTTGGGAAATCAAGACCGTGTACAAGAAACATGCTTGAAGAGTTAAATCCCAAAAGGAAATCTTCACGATCTCATTAAGGAAATATTCAAACACTTGTACCCAGGTATGCATAAAATGATAAAATTAGTAGGTTTTCCATCCATGTTGCCTTTGCACAAGTACCAAGGAAAGTTGGCCACGAGGCCAAATTTAGAATTCCCTAAAGTCTTTCCTTTTATCAATAGAAGCATTTTAGCGAAATTGATAGGACAAATCAAATTTAAGCTTCACATCATAATTATTTGTCACATCAAATTTGAATTCAAAAATCTACAAGGATATGCAACTATTGAGACAAGATCCCAAAAAAATATTGCGTAAGGCCTAACCCAACTTAGTCATAACTTCAATGTACTCCCCATTGCTCCTCATAATTAGCTCTTTAATTTCAATATCCACCCCATTATTCAAAATTTTCCACTTGTTTGACACCTCAACAATCAAACCCATCCACAACACCCAATAGACAAGAACGTGGACCCCCCAGAAGGCCATAGCAATCACATAATTAGGTATCATCCTGACAAATACATGTTCCTTGCTCCTTAAGGATTAAACCTTGTATACCTAGGGGTAGGTTCCCAATATTCTACTAACACTTAGAATCTCTTCAATGGGTTCCTAAATTGGCCAAAGCATCAACAAATTGATTACCCTCCTAAAAAATGTGGGTAGCAATTTCCAAGTTTAGCTTAGATGTGCCAAATGATTTATCTCTAACAATATGTCCTTTCTACTCCATCCCAGTAATTTGCCCATATTAATAGCATCAATCATAGACTTAGAATCCCCTCCAATATGTAGATTCTATATCCCCATAGTGATAGCTAACTGAATTCCCTTTAGTAGCGCCCTTGCTTCCACAATCATGGAGGACTGAATCCCTATTCCCCTCAAGTAACTAGCCATGAACTTACCCCTGCAGTCTCTGATTATACCTCCTATGCTTTCCCTACCCAGGTTTCCCTTGCTAGCACCAACAAAATTGAGTTTATGCTAGCCACAGTTAGGGGGTTTCCAAATAGTGTCTTGTCTAGCCTGGGACCTGGAGTTATCATAAGAATTAGCCTCCAGATTCAGATGCCAAGATTTAGCCATTTTAATTTCCCACTTAGCAGGGGCTTTGTCTACAGTTTTCCCCTTGAAAATAAAGATGTTTTCAGAAATTATCCTTGACCCTATACCAAAAACCTCCTTAGGGCTCATCTCAATATTCTTGAATATCCTGTTGTTTATCTCTTTCCATAAGAACCAATAGATAATGGGGGGAACCTGGTTCCAGATCTCACGTGGTAAGGGGTGATGGAAGGGACAAAACCAACCCAAAATAAAGGATTTAATGTCCTTTCTCATAGTCCACTAAATTCCCAACCACTCCAAAGCCATCTCCCACACACTAGTAGCAAATGAGCAATGCAAAAGTAAGTGATCCACATATTCTTTATTGCATTTGCATAAAAAGCATCTATTAGGGATCTGGAATCCCTTTTTCCTTAGATTATCCTAAGTAAGGATTCTGTTATAGCAGGTTGTCCACTAGAAAAAGTTTACTTTTGGGATCATGTGTCTATTCCAAACTTGTTCCTAGGGTCCTTGTTCAATCCCCTGGTCTGATAGTAGATTGTAGGTTGACTTAATAGAAATATTAGCCTCAGGTAAATGTTAGCAAGTTCATTGAATTTAATTTATTAAATTTCATTTTTAAAATGCAAGAATAACTAAATTTATAATGAAATTTTAAGTTCATAGTGTTCATTCATTTTTTAGCAGTCCTCCACCTCCCTATTACATGATGAGATGTACTGCGGAGGTATGTAGCTCTAGTAAATAATTATAAAATTATGTGTGAATAGCATTTTTATATTCAAATGGTATTCTTATATCTGATTTTGGATGTTGAATAGGTTAATCTTGGAAATTTGATGACAACACCTCCCAATGGAGGTGGACATTGAAGCTTCACTCATGTAATAAAATAAAGAGTTTAACTAATGAAATATAGAAAATAGAATTTTGTATTTTATATTCATATCGTTGATTGCATTGCATTGCACATCTTTCAAACTCATAGAATTACTTCACATTGCATAACTAATAACTGGATGTTGATAGATGATAAAATTTCAATTACAATATAGTTTTTTAGAAAGTCAACATAAGCAGTTATGTAATTATTTCACATTGCATAACTAATAACTAGGAGCAACTACAAATTGCATTTTCTCATCATGGAATTCCATGACATCACATTTTTTTGAGGCATTTTTTAAATAGTTCACTACCTTGTCTATACTATGGATGCTTGAAAAATCTATCAAAGCATAATAGTAATCTATATCATAGACAAGGTAGTGAACTATTTGAAAAAATGTCTTAAAGAAATGTGGTCTCCTGGTGATGGAATTCCATGAAAATTTGATTGTCATGGAATTCCATCACCATGAGACTGCATTACTTTGAGGCATTTTTTCAAAGAATTCATTTCCTTGTCTATGCTATGGATGGTTGGAAAAAATCTATAAAAGCATAATGTTATTGCTTACTATTATGCTTTGATAGATTTTTTCCAAGCATCCATAGTTTGTTCGAAAGCACTCATTTTAGTCTTTTAACCATAGCAGTCTTTTAGCCGTAGCAGCAAGGAAGTGAACTATTTTATAAAATTCTTTGGTATACATGTCTAAAAAATGTGGGAGCATAGACAAGGAAATTATCTATTTGAAAAAAATGCCTCAAAGAAATGTGGTTTCATGGTGATGGAATCCCATGATAAATTGATTGTCATGGCATTCCATCACCATGAGACCATATTTCTTTGAGGCATTTTTTCAAATAGTTCACTACCTTGTCTATGCTACAACATTTTCCATACATGTCTAACAAACCATTTTATCAAACAGTTCACTACCTTGCTGCTATGGTTAAAATCCTAAAACAAGTTCTTTCGAACAAGCAATGGATGGTTGGGAAAAATATATCAAAGCATAATAGTAAGCAATAACATAGACAAGGAAATGAACTATTTAAAAAAATGCCCCGTGGCATTCCATCACCTTGAGAATGCATTTCTTAGAGGCATTTTTTGAAATAGTTCATTGTCTTGTCTATGCTACCACATTTTTCATAAATGTCTACCAAAGCATTTTATCAAATAGTTCACCGCCTTGTCTATGTTTTGGTATACATGTATGAAAATATGGTAGCATAGACAAGGAAGTGAACTATTTTGAAAAAATTCCTGAAAGAAATACGGTCTCATGGTGATGGAATGCCATGACAAATCATTTTCATGGTATTGCATCACCCTGAGACCACATTTCTTTGAGGAAATTTTTTAAATAGTTCATTTCCTTGTCTATGCTACCAAATTTTCTATAAATTTCTACCAAACCATTTTATCAAATAGTTCACTACCTTGTCAATGCTTTGGTAGACATGTATGAACAATGTGGTAGCATAGAAAAGGCAGTGAACAGCTTGAAAATCTGCCTCAAATAAATGTTGTCTCATGGTGATGGAATGCCATGACAATCGATTTTTCATGGCATTCCATCACCATGAGACCACATTTATTTGATGCATTTTTTCAAATAGTTCATTTCCTTTTCCATGCTACCACATTTTTCATACATGCCTACCAAACCATTTTATCAACTAGTTCATTGCCTTGTCTATGCTTTGGTAGACATGTATGAAAAATGTGTTAGCATAGACAAGGCAGTGAACTTTTTTAAAAAATTCCTCAAGGAAATGTGGTCTCATGATGATGGAATGCCATGAAAATTGGTCTCATGGTGATGGAATGCCATGACAATCAATCTCATGGTGATGGAATTCTATGATAGATTGATTGAGATGGCATTTCGTCACTATGAGATTGCATTTCTTTGAGGCATTTTCTCAAACGGATGACTACCTTGTCTATGATACTACATTTTCCATACATGTCTACCAAACCATTTTATCAAATAGATCATTGCCTTGTTTTTATGGCTAAAATCCTAAAATAGCTTCTTTCATACAAAATATGGATGCTTGGAAAAAGCCTATCAAATCATAATAGTAAGCAATAGCATATACAAGGCAGTTAACTATTTGAAAAAATTCCTCAAATAAGTGTGGTCTCATGGTGATGTCATGCCATGATATCACCATGATAACACATTTCTTTGATACATTTTTTCAAATAGTTAACTACCTTGTCTCTGCTACCACATTTTCCCTACATGTCTACCAAAGCATTTTATCAAAAAATTCATTGTCTTGTTGCTATGGCTAAAAGCCTAAAAAAGGTGCTTTCGAACAAGCTATGGATGGTTGGAAAAATATATCAAAGAATAATAGTAAGCAATATATAGTTCAATAAGTACTCAAAATTTTGTTGATTATCTCATACAGTATAAGCCATGATCTGCATCACCATTCTAGTTTTCATAGTTGAATAATGTAGTCTTATTTTTCAGATGATGTAGCCAAAGAAACTTCCCTATATTCATAGGGTAATGGAGCATGGTGTTTCTTCTACAATAGATAGATCAATTCCTTTGATGGTGGTATGAGGTAGATTAGTAAATTTCAAATTACATTCGTTGTTATAGTTGTTTATTATTGAAAAATCAAATGATTGTTGATTTTTAGTTTAATTTCTATCTATATGGTTTCTATAGGACATTGGAACACCATAACCTAAGCCTACTACTATGTAAAATGAGGAGAGAGATCATTTGGAGGTGGTAAGTGATTATTTTGTTAAATATTTCATTTTTATAATGTAATTTCTATATGTTAATGTCTATAGTTTTTATTGTAACAACTAAGCCTCCATGAATAACTAAATAGGAACAACCCTCGAGTTCAAAGTAGACCACTCTCATATGTGTCTCCATCCCCCTAAAGATCAAAGGTTTCCTGTGATCTATTTTCTTCACCAAAAGGGGAATGAATTTTTATTGGGGTCCTTTATTGTATGCCTATATGGCATTTATTGACATATATTTTGTATTGTATATAGTTGATATTGTATGCCTATATGGCTATTTTGTATATATGTTATACTTATATAGACATATATTGATGTATGGCTATATGACTATTTTTTTAATAAACATCTTTTTTATTGATGGTGTTTATATTTGCATTAAAAATCCATGTTTCAATGGATATTTCTAGATGGTTTACTTCAAATATTTAAAATATAATTGTATTACATGCACTCTTCCTTTATATAATTGTAAATATATAAATTTTGAACAATAATCTCCTCTAAAATTATTTTAGAAATTGTTCTTGCATACATTTCTTCCTTTCAATTCCACATTCTCAAAAGCACTACTTGAACCTTCCATTTTTGCTAAAATAGAGTTATTAACAATAAAAACCTTGACAAAAGAATTATGCAATGCACCTAAGATTGAGGCTTCATGCTTCATGCTTCCTATGTATACTTCATGTATTATGTGTATTCACATGTATGCTTCATGATTCCTGTGTATACTTTATGTATTATGTGTATTCACATGTATACTTCATGCTTCTTGTGTATACTTGATGCATTACATGTATTCATGAGTATGATTCATGGTTCATGTGTATACTTCATGTATTTCGTGTACTCACATGTATGCTTCATACTTATTGTGTACACTTCATGTATTCACGTGTATGCTTCATGCTTCCTATGTATACTTCATGTATTATGTGTATTCACATGTATGCTTCATGCTTCATATGTATACTTCATGTATTACATATATTCATGTGTATTCATGTGTACGCTTCATGCTTTTTGTGTATACTTCATGTATTACATGTATTCACATGCATGCTTCATGCTTCTAGTGTATACTTCATGTATTATGTGTATTTGCATGTATGCTTCATTCTTCGTGTATACTTCATGTATTCACGTGTATGATTCATGCTTCTTATGTATAATTCTTGTGTTCAAATGTATACTTCATGTATTATGTGTATTCATGTGTATGGTTCATGCTTCCTATTGTATACTACATGTATTATGTGTATTCATGTGTTTTTTATGCTTGATGTGTTCATATGTATTCTTCATGCTTCCTATGTATACTTTATGTATTACATGTATTCATGTGTATGCTTCATGCTTCTTGTGTGTACTTCACGTATTACATGTATTCACATGTATGCTTCACGCTTCCTATCTATACTTCATGTATTCACATGCATCTTCATGATTCTTGTGTATACTTGATGTGTTCACATCTATGATTCATGCTTCTTATGTATACTTCACGTTTTCATGTGTATGTTGCATGCTTCCTATGTAGATTTCATGTATTATGTGTATTCACATGTATGCTTCATGTTTCCTCTCTATACTTTATGTATTACATGTATTCACGTGTATGCCTCATACTTCATGTATTGTGTATGTCTATTTTTTTACTTCATGACTGGATGTATCTTCAACAAGATTACTCCATGTGTATTTATGATTACCTTATACAAAAATCATGAAAATGTTAAAAATATAGTTTTTCAAAATGATTTTTAGTTTGATATGTACTAACATAAAAGGGGGATCATTTCATTTGAGAAAGGAATCCATAACATCATTGAAGAATTCAATTACGAATAGAACCTTAGTCAATATTACAAATAAATTAATTTAGGTTCTCATGACTAGTGATGATATGATTTAGTTTGTGACATTTCAAAGGTGAAAAGTTGTGACCCTTCAAATAGGAAAGACTATGACCCTTTTGTCATGAAGAGAGGTTACCATGCCTAGCATAGATGTGCCCACCTTGATGTGTTGGTGCTAACAATTTGGCCCTATGAAGAACAAAAAAAAAAGTAGCCTACCTTACAACTTTACACTACATGCATTTGACATTTTTTGGGGCATCAGAAAAAAAATTTCCATAGTCAAAAGGCTCAGAGATATCAAAAACCAAGAGAGGTTATTGTAGAGGTACCTTATGTGATCCCATACCCTCAAAAAAATTGTTTCAAGTATCACAATTTTCAAGTAACAAATCATCAAAGTTTTCTACCCTTTTGCACTTTGGTCACCGATATAATGTAGCTCAAACCACTCTGGCATGTTTGGGTATGAAAAAAAACTTGTCTAGCATAAACTATCCATTTGGACATGTTGGAATTGTTAGTTTGGTCACATGATGAATAGAATGAAAGTTACACCACCTTGCAAATTTACACTACATGCATCTGATGCTTTTTCCATCAACTGAAATCTCAACACAATAGGAAAATGGCTCAGGCATATCAAAAAACTGAGAGAGGTTATTGTAGAGGGGCCCTACATGATCTCGTACCTTTAGGTGGAATGTTTCTAAGTTCCATGATTTTTGAGTAACAAGTCATCAAATTTTGCTGCCATTTTACACTTTGGTCTCTTAAGAGATATGCCTAGTGCATAGTAGCTCAGACCACTTTGGCATATTTGGGTGTGAAACAGGACCTTTGCTAGCATAAATCCACCCATTTAGATGTGTTATAACTATCGATTTGGTCTCCCAATGAACAAAACAAAAGCTACACCACCTTGCCACTTTACACTACATGCATTTGACACTTTTTTCATCAACTAAAAACTTGACAATAAGGGAAAATTCCTCAAATATATCAAAAAATGAAAGAGGTTATTGTATAGGGGCTCTACATGATCTTGTATCCTTAGACGAAATGTTTCTAAGTGACACTATTTCCAAGTAATAGCTTGTCAAAGTTTGTTGCCTTCTTACACTTTGGTCTCTTAAAGTGACTTTGTTGGTACAGTGTAGCTCAGACTGTTTTAACATTTTTGGTAAAATAGGACCTTGAATAGCACAAGCTTACCCATCAAGACATTTTAGAACTATCAGTTTGGTCAACAATGAATGTGATGAAAGTTACACCACCTTGCAACATTACACTGCATGCATTTGGCGCTTTTTACATCAGCTAAAAACTTGACACCACGGGAAAACACCTCAAAGATATCAAAAATTGAGAGAGGTTATTGTAAAGGGACCCTACATGATCATGTACCCTAAGATATAATGTTTCTAAGTGACACGATTTCTAGTTAATAGCTCGTCAAAGTTTTCTACATTTTTGCACTTTAGTCTCTTAAGAGACTTTGTTGGTACAATGTAGCTCAGACTATTTTGGAATGTTTGGGTGTGAAACAAGACTTTTCCTTGCATAAAACTACCCATCCAGATGTGTTGGAATTTTTGGTTTGGTCGCATGATGAATAGAAAAAATTTAGACCACCCTGCAATTTTACACTATATGAATCTGATGTTTTTTCCATCAACCGAAAAATCGACACCACGAGAAAATGCCTTAGAGATATCAAAAATTGGGCAAGATTACTATAGAGGGACCCTACATGATACTATACCCTTAAAAAAATGTTTCTAAGGGACACAGTTTATGAGTAATAGCTCGTCAAATTTTTCTACCTTTTTGCACTTTGGTCTCTTAAGAGGCTCCGCTGGTATAATGTAGCTTGAAATGTTTTGGCATGTTTGGGTGCAAAAAAAGACCTTTCCTAACATAAACCTACCCATCTAGATATTTTTGAACTATCGGTTTGGTCACATAACAAACAAAGAAAAAGTTACACCACCTTGCAACTTTATAGTGAATGCATTTGACACTTTTTCTAGCAACTAAAACTCGACACCATAGGAAAATGCCTTAGAGATATCAAAAACTGAGATAGGTTATTATAGAGGGGCCCTATATTATCTTGTACCCTCAATTGGAATGTTTCTAATTTACACAATTTTTGAGTAATAGCTTGTCATAGTTTGCTGCATGTTTGCACTTTAATCTCTTAAAGACTTTGTTGGTACAATGTAGTTCGGACTATTACGACATGTTTTGGTTTAGGATTGGACTTTTCCTAGCATAAACCTACCCATCCAAACATGTTGGAACTATTGGTTTGATTGCACGACAAACAAAACAAAATTTATACCACCTTGCAGCCTTACACTACATGTATTTAACACTTTTTCCATCAACTGAAAACTTGACACCATGGGAAAATTCCTAAGATATCAAAAATCAAGAGAGGTTATTGTAGAGGGGCCCTATGTGATCCCATACCCTTAGACATAATGTTTCTAAGTGATATGATTTCTGAGTAATATCTTGTCAAATTTTGCTACATTTTTGTACTTTGGTTCTTAAGGGATTTTGTTGGGACAATGTACTCGGGACCATTCCAGTATGTAGGGGTGTGAAATAGGATCTTTGAGCCAGTTGTAGAGTATGAAGAGTGGCGAAGGATCTAGAAGAATGAGTAGTTAATGAAATTTCTTCTATGAACACCAATAAGATGTTCAAATCTAGGGTTTACAAATTCTTAGTTTTTGTAAATGAAAGCTTAAATGACTTAGTTGTTGAAAATTATGATTTGATTTACTATTGCTAATTAACTTTCCCAAAACCTAAGTATGAAATTTATAACTGATGCTAAATAAATAGAAGCACATTATTACCCTATCTCAAAGCAAAATCTTAAAAATATCAAGAATATAATGAAGACAAAAATAAATACAGTAATTGCAAATGATTCATCTTTTACTAAAAATACGAATGTACCTTGATGCTAATCTCCTATGTACATACACATTATATCATATTTGTGAATGTCATTTATCACATAAATATGCATTTATTCTTGAACAATGAAACACAACAAAAGACGGTGAATGCCATTTATCACATAAATATGCATTTATCCTTGAAGAGTGAAACACAACAAAAGATGGTGAATTTCATTTAACACTTAAATGTGCATTTATCCTTGAATAGTGAAACACAACAAAAGACTTTTAATTTCATTTATCACATAAATATGTGGGTGATGGCAAGAAGTTGAGTTCACTTTTTGGCCAAAAAGTGGAAGTGTTTTCCCTGATTTTCAGAATTTAACACATTTGACCTTAAAATTTGAAGCACTTAGAGATGGAATCCTCAAAAAAGTAACTGATCATAAAATTTAGTACTTGGAGTCTAGTTTCCAAATATGTAATTTATTTCAATACCCAGATGGTACAAATTGAGTTTCAATAGGCGTTTCTAAAAACCATTGTTTACAAGTCACTTTTTTTAACCATACCATGCATGTGTACACCATCCATATATTGACCTAAATTATCATATTTTTCTAAATCCTTTTGGGAAAATATTTTTAACTCAAAAGCACATTTTCAATATTTTTTTGTAATTTTTTATTAATTTTTTTTGTTAAATTTTTACTAGCCATATTTGTCGTTTTGAAAAATCATGTACATCACACATAAGATGACCTAAACTTATCATGTTTTGATTTTTTTTAAAACTGAAAAGAATTGTCTAAAGTATTTTCTCGTGTAATTCATTTTACAAAAATATATTTTAATAAAAATTATTAAAATAGTAAAAAAGCCTGATATTTAAATTTTATGGACCAGTTTCATTAGAAATTAATTGAAAAATAGAAAAAACAGTGCAATTTTTAAAAAATTACATATTTGGAATCTGCACTGTCTCATCTATAATGGGTTTTAATTTTGTCAAAAAATTGTGCAAAAAAGTCATTAGTCATATGCCCAAACTCACTATTTTTTTCTGACATTATTAAGACCTTCAACTTGCAGGTCAAACCAAGTTGAAGGCCTAGGTTCAGATTCCCAATGCTTTTCTTGAACCAAAATACAAGCCAAAAACCTAACCACAAAGCAAGGCGAATTTCAAATTTTTAGAAATGGGATCTCGTTTTGTAAATCAAGATCTTGTTTCCCAATATTAAATGTTGGGACCATTAACATAGAAATGGGATCAATGTGGGGACCGTTGACAAAGAAATAGGATCCCATTTCCATGTCAACGATCCCAACATTTAATATTAGGAAATAAGATCTCAATTATGAAATGGGATCCCGTTTCCTTTTTACCCTTTTTAAAAATTTATTGGCAAAGTTTCACTATGAAGTCTACAACTTCACATGTATGGCTAACTGTGACATATTGGGCTATTTTCTATCAAATTTTGTCTTTACAGGTGTTCAACTTGCATTTTGGATTGAACTTTTCAAAGGAGGCATCATGTAAATAGTTTTTGAAGTGGAATTGTGTTAGTTTTCTGTAGACACCTAAAAATGACCTAGGCCTGCAAGCTTCATTTTTACCACTTTCGTCCTAGCATAATTATGTTATTTAATTATGTCCTTCGTCCACATTCAACTATTGATTAAATAATTCATAATTATTTAATTAATTCAGGTCACTTATTCTTCATGATTATTAAATAAATAAATTGTATTTATTTATTAAATAGATCCTTAACTGTCTAAGTCTTTCTTTAATTAAATAAATTTCTTAATTTATTTAATTTCCCTTTCTCCATTTAATTATCTTTGATTATTAAATAAATGAATTTCATTTATTTATTCAATACGTCACTAACTGTCTTAATTAAATAAATGGATTAATTTATTTAATTAATTGGTCTTATCTTCTAAATTAAATAATTAAATTTAATTATTTAATTGCAATTTAATATTCTTCTCATTTTAAATAAATTAAATTATTTAAAATATCATTCAATCCTAACTGTTAGTCCTTTTTTGATAAATAATGAAAAAATTATTTTTATCTCTAATCCATAATTTGAATTATTTTAATTCAAATTAGTAATTATCTTCCAAAAATCAAGTAATCGGGCAGATTCTTGATTTTCCAAATCTTATCTTCATCTGAATCTTATCTCTTTGATTTTTCGAATCTTGCCTCAGGCGTCTTATCTCTTTGATTTTTTGAATCTTGCAAATCAGGCGATCTTATCTCTTTGATTTTTGAATCTTGCAAATCAGGCAATCTTATCTTCTTGATTTTTTCGAAAATCTTTATTTTCTAATTAATTTGTCTCATTTATTCTCCACCACGATCGATTTTATTCCAACCGTTCGATTAAGGATTTTGCCCTAACCCTAATTAGGGATTCTCAGGTGTAATCTAGATCGTTCGTTTTAGGGTCTCATCATTAATTTATCTCGTCCATCCGTTTGAAATGGCCTTTTCTATAAAATGCCCTTTCCTTCTCATTTTTCATATCTTGACATTTTACGTAATTACTATAGGCATTTATTTACTCTCACTTATTCATTGTCATAGGCATTTGATTAATATTGGCATTTATTCTAGGCATAGGCATTGACTTTTAGACATTGGCAATAGTCATAGGCATATCAAATCCTTCGAATCTTGTTGTAGGGCTTAGGCATTTTAGATTGCTCAAAGTACAAATCTGAGGGCAACATTTCCAGAAAGCAAGAAGGTGTAACGAAGATCAATCATGGAAGATGGAGACTCTTGGTGATATATTTCCTTTTCGTTTTCATTTGATTTCCATTGTACTTCGTTATATCATTGGATTTTTATGTTATTTGATCTAACCATCTAACAAATCTAATTTTCCCTTGATTACATTAGTAACTGATTTTCCCGATGAGTCTATTTTTCATGCAGAACCGGCATCACCATGGAAACTGTATTTTGATGGGTCTCATACTGGTCATGGCTCAGGCGCTAGAATATTGTTTATCACACCACAGGGGGATTCAATTCCAAAGTCATTCAGGATCGCTTTCCCTTGTACAAATAACATTGCTGAATATGAAGCACTCGTCACAGGTCTCAAGTTAGCAATAAAGTGGAAAATTCAGACATTGCTAGTATTCGGGGATTCCCAGTTAGTAATCAACCAAGTGAATGATGACTATGAAACAAAGGATGAGAAGTTGCTTCCCTACAAGAGGATGGTAGACAGTTTCTTGACATACTTTCAATCGATCTCTTTTGAACAAATCCCTAGGGTACAGAATAAGGCAGCTGACGCAATGGCTACTATTAGTTCTCTCTTGGACATCCCTAAAAATGTGTCACAATTTGAGTTCTTAGTAGAGCAGCTTTTGATACCGGCATATGATATCCCAGAATTAGAAATGGTTTGTGAACTTGTTGGTCCCAACTCTCCTTGGTATCAAGACATTTATGATTACCTAAAGTCTCATACCCTTCCACCGAACCTGTCAAATAACCAAAGGAAGTCCTTCATTAGAAAATCCGCAAGGTATGCCATTGTCAGTGACACCCTCTACCGCCGTAGTTTCGACCATACCCTCCTTAGATGTCTTGACACCGACGAAGCATGTACGACCTTACGAGAAGTGCACGATGGTATATGCGGATCTCATTCGAGTGGTCCTACGCTAGCTAAGAAACTGACGAGACTTGGGTATTATTGGCCGACAATGGAAAAAGATGCAATTGAATATGTCAGGACTTGTCACAAATGTCAAATACACAGTGACTTGGTCCATGCTCCAGCACAAGAACTCCGGCCCATCACCTCTCCTTGGCCCTTCGCTCAATGGGGACTCGACCTCGTGGGTAAGATTCATCCAACCTCATCCAACGGCCATAAATTCATTATTACTGCCACTGAGTATTTCACAAAGTGGATCGAAGCCATTCCATTGACATATATTACCGGCAAACAAATATCAAAGTTTATCCCTAATTACATCATTTGCTGGTATGGCCTTCCGCAGTCCATCATCACTGACAACGGATGTCCGTTCAAAAACCAAGACGTATGTGAGTTATGTGAACGGTTCCATATCCAACAGCAATTTTCATCTCCATACTACCCACAAGGAAACGGCCAAGCTGAGGCGTCCAATAAAACCATTGTGAAGATCTTAAAAAAGACTGTCAATGACGCTGGTTGTGACTGGCACATACAACTTAACCCTGCTCTGTGGGCTTATCGAACTAGCATTCGTACACCTACAGGGGCCACCCCGTTCGCCCTGGTCTTTGGCGCTGAAGCCATCTTACCCATTGAGGTCGAAATTCCTTCGCTACGAGTTTCCTTGAAGGGTCTTACTAATGAAGAAGACTACCGACAATCACGCTTGCATGAGCTAGAAATGCTGGAAGAAAGACGGAAAAACTCACTGAATCATCTCCAAGCATATCAGAACCGCCTTTGTCGCAGCTACAATAAAAAGGTTATGGTCAGAAAGTTTGACATCGGTGACCTAGTTCTAATGCAGAACCCCAAGAACCAAGCAGACAGAGAAAAGCCAGGAAAATTTGAACCAAACTAGCTAGGTCCCTATATTATCATATCTTCTTTTGGTTCTGGAGCTTATCAATTGGCAACTCTAGATGGGGAACAGTTGACAGAACCCTTCAACAGTTTACATCTCCGAAAGTTCTACGCATAGCATCAAAGGATGGAGCTGAGAATCATAATATACAAAAAAATTGCAAAAAATTTTAAAAATCGTCACCTTGATGAAAACTGGCAAACAGGCGTTTTGGTGACACCAAAAAAATCAAAAAGTCAAGAAAATAGTAAAGAGAAAAAAATGATTCGTTCAATAGCGAAAACCTGGCAAACAGGCACTTTGGACAAGTACCATGGTGAAAACCTGGCAAACAGGCGCCATGCGTAATCAATCATTGCTCTGCCATCTACTATCACTTGGTCTAACTTGGCCTAGGATGAAAGGTATTTCTGCCATTATTCCGCAAATCGCCATCACATCCTACCCTACCTGTCATAGTAGATAAATGATTGACATCAGGTCCTGACGACTGTCCGTCTACCGAGTCAACAGCATCCCGTCTATGTCCCTTGCAAATGGCTAAGTCTTAGACCTGACTGGGGGCAAAATGTTTATCATGCAACTGTAGTGGATGTCACAAATGATCTTGACAATTGGCAAAAAGTCCTGAAAAAAGACAAAAAAAAAACATTGGCAAAAAGTCCTGGAAAAAGATAAAAAAACATCGACAAATAGTCCAAAAAAAAAGAGACAAAAACATCGCAAAATGTCCTGAAAAAAGAGACAAAAACATCATAAAAAGTCCTGAGGAAAGACCCAAAAATCGTCAAATGCCTTGAAGAAAACATTAAACAAAAATCAGTAGACCACTCGAAGAACATAAACATCTGGTCATTTCTAGTCAAAGTCAATCATGTCAAAACAGTCTTCGTCATCTGTCTGAACTACGTTGTCTCTGCACATTTGCTACGTAGGCAAGACTCATACTTGATTCCCCGAGACATTAGGTCAGTCCTTTAGGTTTGTCAAAATAAAATCATGACACAATCTTTGGTCATCAAGACAAAGTCATTGGTCGTGTCAAACTACGAGGTCTCTGAGTGTATGACGTAGGCAAGGCCACCTATCGATGAGCCCCCGAGGCCACACTAGGTCAGTCCATTAGGGTTCATGGCACTACACTGACATACATGTCAAAAAGTCTTCAAGACAACATGAATCTTTCCCAAACGAACAAAACTCATCATGACAATCATTTATTCAGCTTGGCAATCTCATCGGCACATATCATCATGACAATATCGACATATGGCCAACACAAGTCAAACTCAGTCAAAGCAAGTCAAACTCGGTCAAAAACAAGTCAAATCATCATAAGCAAGTCAAACTGTCAAAATTCAGTTAGTCTTCAGATGAGTCCTTCTGAACGATAACCTCTGTCATTTACGCCTTAGGATGTGTCCTTCCTAGGCGTCGTCATCGTCATTCGACATTTTGAGTGATCCTCTTGACACCTAAAGATCACTCTACATGACATCAATATTCTTTAGATGTGTCCTTCTGAAGAACCAACTCTGTCATTTATGCCTTAGGATGTGTCCTTCCTAGGCATTGTCATTATTCTGAGGGACCCCTAATGACCATTAGGGATCGAATCCTCTCGACATCGGCATTATTCAGGATGTGTCCTTCCTGAATTTACCAAGTCTCGGCATTTTCCAAGATCAATCAAAACTTTAAACATTTTTGACATCTCGACATCATCGAACATGGCATCTTGACATCAGAACAATGGATATCCAGATGCACTTGGCAAACACTTGGCAATTGTCTTTTGATCTCTTATCATGTTATTAGTTTTTCAACGAGATCCCATTAAGCAGGATTTAGAGAAGCAGCGACGTAGCATGACAATTGACACGCATGACTACTAGCTTCTCAGCGAGGTCCTGATTATGGGATTTAGAAAAGCAATGACATATCATGATAGGGACTTTATTTTTGTATTTTGGCAATCATGTCACTAGTTTCTCAAGGATGTCCTGGAAACAAGATTTAGAGAAGCAGCGACGTTTCATGATCTGTCCTTGTCTTTTTCTGCTTATGGTTGATTATGACAACAAGACTGGGGCAATCACGCTCATAGTAGGAGTCATGATCATCCTTATCTATGACTGTTTGTCTTATGTGATGGTACAACCTTGCACACCTTGATCTATGTCATATCATGGTGTTTCTTGGCCATCACAACAATCTGCCCAATGACGATTAAGAGCAATAAATATTAAAGTCCTATGGAAATGTTTTGAAGGATTTGGTCTAGGAACTAACATGCATCTTCTTTAGTCTTGCCATCTTCTCTGTCTCATCTCATATAGGCATTGCATCCATATCATCATCCATATCTTTTGCACTAACATTTCTTTGTCTCTTCATATTCTAGTCTTCTCGTCAATTTCAAGAGCACACCCATGTTCTTGGAACCTGTCTGTCCTCGAGGGGGCATACCGTAACCCTCCTCGTCATTCTTCCTCTCTTATTTTGCCTTTGGGGCATTTTTCGACTTATTTTCTTTGTCTGTGACAAGCGACATTATGACAAGAGGGGCAAAATGTAGACACCTAAAAATGACCTAGGCCTGCAAGCTTCATTTTTACCACTTTCGTCCTAGCATAATTATGTTATTTAATTATGTCCTTCGTCCACATTCAACTATTGATTAAATAATTCATAATTATTTAATTAATTCAGGTCACTTATTCTTCATGATTATTAAATAAATAAATTGTATTTATTTATTAAATAGATCCTTAACTGTCTAAGTCTTTCTTTAATTAAATAAATTTCTTAATTTATTTAATTTCCCTTTCTCCATTTAATTATCTTTGATTATTAAATAAATGAATTTCATTTATTTATTCAATACGTCACTAACTGTCTTAATTAAATAAATGGATTAATTTATTTAATTAATTGGTCTTATCTTCTAAATTAAATAATTAAATTTAATTATTAATTGCAATTTCATATTCTTCTCATTTTAAATAAATTAAATTATTTAAAATATCATGTCAATCCTAACTGTTAGTCCTTTTTGATAAATAATCTGAAAAAGATTATTTATTATCTCTCGAAATCCATAATTTGAATTATTTTAATTCAAATTAGTAATTAATCTTCCAAAAATCAAGTAATCGGACAGATTCTTGATTTTCCAAATCTTATCTTCAGTCCGAATCTTATCTCTTTGATTTTTCGAATCTTGCAAATCAGGCGATCTTATCTCTTTGATTTTTTGAATCTTGCAAATCAGGCGATCTTATCTCTTTGATTTTTCGAATATTGCAAATTAGGCAATCTTATCTTCTTGATTTTTTCAAAAATCTTTATTTTCTAATTAATTTGTCTCATTTATTCTCCACCGTCGATCTATTTTTATTCCAACCGTTCGATTAAGGATTTTTCCCTAACCCTAATTAGGGATTCTCAGGTGTAATCTAGATCGTTCGTTTTAGGGTCTCATCACTGATTTATCTCGTCCATCCGTTCGAAATGGCCTTTTCTATAAAATGCCCTTTCCTTCTCATTTTTCATATCTTGACATTTTACGTAATTACTATAGGCATTTATTTACTCTCACTTATTCATTGCCATAGGCATTTGATTAATATTGGCATTTATTCTAGGCATAGGCATTGACTTTTAGACATTGGCAATAGTCATAGGCATATCAAATCCTTCGAATCTTGTTGTAGGGCTTAGGCATTTTAGATTGCTCAAAGTACAAATTTGAGGGCAACATTTCCAGCAAGCAAGAAGGCGTAACGAAGATCAATCATGGAAGATGGAGACTCTTGGTGATATATTTCCTTTTCGTTTTCATTTGATTTCCATTGTACTTCGTTATATCATTGGATTTTTATGTTATTTGATCTAACCATCTAACAAATCTAATTTTCCCTTGATTACATTTTCTACTCATTTGGAGGAACAAAAGAGGAAGACTTTTGTTTCTATAGGTCTTGAACTTGATTGAATTTTTGAAAGGAGGCATCAAGTAAACAGTTTTTTAAGTGGATTTGTGCTAGTTTTCTACTTGTGGTGAGGAACACATGGGGAAGAATTTTGTCCTTACAGGTCTTCACCTTACAATTTGGATTGAATTTTTTGAAGAATGGAATTTGATTGAATTTTTGAAGGATGCAATTTGATTGAATTTTTGAAAGGAGGCATCAAGTAAACTATTTTTTAAGTGGAATTGTGCTAGTTTCCTACTTGTGTTGAGGAACACATGAGGAAGAATTTTTTCCTTACAGGTCTTCAACTTGCAATTTGGATTGAATTTTTTGAATAATTTCACTATTGACATTAACTTGTGCTTGAGAATTTTATAATCATGGGTTCACAAGATCGTAGTAAGATGAAAGATAGGAAGACATTGACTCCTAAAAAAATTAAAGCAAAGAGAGAGAAGGAGAAAGAAAGACAAAGAGAAAGAAGAATGAGAATTAAATCAATGAATGATGGTCGAGCATCCAACTCCAAAACTATTGAAGATGAAAACATTGAGGAGACCATGGTCGTAGATGAAGCTAATTTGCAAGAAGTCATTTTGGAAAATAATATGATTATACAAACAAGTCCTAGTATGTCTTCAAATCGCTCTTTCAATGCTATGGAGAATGTTTCAATAGGCACAAATCTAGGTACATCTTCAAATCCACATTTTAGTGAAATGGAAAATTTGTATGTAGAAGTTTTACAAGATGCTAGACTTAATGATGTTGACATTGATAATATTCAGAGATGAAATTTTTATAGAATTTTTTGAAAATGAAAAATGAAAAATATTTTGTTGAAAATGAAAATGAGAATGATCCTTTTGTTGAAAATGAAAACGAAAACCGTTTTGTTGATGAAAATGAAAATGAAAACCATTTTGTTGATGAAAACGAAGATGAAAATGTAAATCTTTTTGAAGTTGAAAATGAAAATGAAAATGAAAATGGAAATGGAAATCTAGAATGTGATGTTGAATTTAATGAAAATACTTTTTTTAAAATTGAAAGTGATGTTTTGGATAATCTTCTTGGTAAGATTTCTTGGAGGAAAATAAGAACACATGCAAATAGAATATACAAAAAAATATTTTATCATAAAAAACTTGCATTTCAATGTCAACTAATGATGCAATTGATGAGAATGCAAAAAATGAGGAAAATAATGAAAAGGTTAGGCTTTTTTGTTAAACCAAGAAGAAAATATCAATCATTAAAATATGATATGTCTATTGTTTCTAGTGCCATTCAATCTATTGGAAAAAATATTTGATCTAAAGATAAAAATATAGCAAGAAGAGCTATAACAACTTCTATAGTTAATAAAGCAACTTTGAATAAAAGAATGGTAAGCAATATTAGTGAAGTTTTAAAAATGCATCCTAAAACATTGCTAAGAGCGGAAAAAAGAAGAGAAAGTATAGAAAGTGATCCTATCAACCAATGTTGGAGTTTTAGTGGTCGACTCCCAAGGTTTGATATCAAATTGAATGTTAAAATTAAATCTTTGATTGAAAAAAATTGGCATGATAATACTAGGGTATCATCTAATGCTAGAGATGTTTTAAAATTAAGGGTGGGGTCCAATGTTCGCAATCCTCACCCTAAACACCTATTAGATACAACACAAACTAAATTTTATAGAAAATTTTGTGGTGATTTAGTGTTACTTGGTAATATTAAAATAAGTCAAAAGTATTTTTAAAAATGTAAACCCTGGTATGTAAAGATTAATAAGCAATGAATATCTTGTTGTTATAAAACACATGTTCAATTTCGTTATTGTTATGGTGTTTTTTGATATATACGTTCTACCTTGCATACTAACATGATTAGATAGGAATGTGGTATTAGTATGCCAACTAAAACAATAAGGGAGTTTATAATAGGTTTGTTTTGTGAAAGATCTAATGGTAAATTATTTTATTTAAGTTCTTGTATTTTTGGACAATACACTAGCTATGGAAATCTTTCATTTTTAAGAATTTGTATGCATGAAATTATTTTTGATTAGAGGTAAAATATGAGTTTTAAAGGGGCTTGAAACCCTTTACATCAGAAAGTAGCTATAATAAAAGAAACTAACATTAACCCAAAAAATAACCCAATGATAGCGATCCATCAACAAAAAACCAGCGAAAAAGGAGGACCCCACCAACAACACTATGTGCTTTTTCAAAATATCTGACACCTCCACATTTTTGTATCCTTATGTACATCATCCCCAACATCATACACAACTTTCCCAGTTCCAACCTAAGCTTTAATTTTGTTCCTAGTCCTAGCACCAGGACCCTCCATATTTACCTCAATAATCAAAACAATACCTTTTTCCCCACCTTCCCTAGTAACACCAGCATCATCAACATGAGCACTATATTTACATTTTTTAGCACTAACCATAGGAGAAATCATAGTAGCAGACTCAAATTTACCAACAGATTTATGCCCCTCGCCGCCTCTCATGACAATATCCTAGATTTTCACCATTTGTTCCTCAAGGTTGAGGATTTTTCCTTCAAGATTTTGTTTCATTTTGAGAGTTTCCTCCACAACAGTATCAACTACAATGTTTAAAGAATCAAACAACTCATCAATCTAGTTTTGGACAGAGGACCCCTCACCCTTACTCACCACCCCCTCACTTTAACATTAGTTTTATTGAGCTCATGAAAAAACCATTTAAAAAGTTTGAACAAGACAATAAAAGCCTCACGAGCAATTCCAAGCACATCAAACATATCCTCTCTATCAATGTTAAAAACCCCTTTCCCTAAAGCATCTTCCTCCTCAGAGGAAATAGCCCTATCCTAACCAATAGGGGAGACCTTACCTTTTTCAACAACAACCAGAGTCTTTATTTTGTGAATGGATCTCGCTATCTCCTCCGCCATGGCCTTCCTCTTCTTAAGCCTCTCCAATTCCACGTTCTGGGTCTCCACAGCATCATCAACACCCCTAGACTTACCTTTCAGTTGCTCAACCGACTTAACACTTGGGGAATCATCATCATAAAGGTTGTCTGCTATAGTGAGAGGGAAGTCCTCCAAAATTTGGCTTGTAGTCCTCAAAACCCTTTTCTTCTTGCTTCCTTCCTCTGAATCTTTCCTCTGCTTGGCAACATGGGGGAAATGATGCCTCACCACACAAATCATTCTTCCCCTCCGCATCCCTACTCCGTACAACAACCACCTCATCACTATAGGTCAAATAACCCTCATTAACCCCTAGACACCCTTTTCTCAACTTTCCTATAGCAGGGGAATGTGGACTCTCCTCTAATGAAGCGAGGGAATCAAGAAAATAATCCATGTCTTCCTCTGAATCTTACCCTTTATCAAAAATCAGTTTCCTTTTCTTAACCTTTTTGCTGGCTAGTTCCTCTTTAGAAGCAGTCTCATACTCCTCAGTAGGTTTGACCTGTTTACCCTTCAAAGTGACAAAAGGCTTAGCAACCTCAAAATTATTCGCATAACCAAAGATAAGGAGAATTAACCCCATATGCAAGATAGGGTTTTCAGGGTTCTTCTTGTGATCCTTAAGACTTGAATCAAGAGACATCATAAGATAATATGGAAAGGAGATTCAATTCTTATGTCAGAAGTGATTAAGCAAGATGAAGTGGTAAGCATTAACTGCTGAAAAACAACCTTCCAAAGTTATGAAATGCATTAGCTCTTTCACAACATCTCCCCATAAAGCCTTAAGAGAACTTCTCTAATATCCTCCAATCCTCACAGGCCTCAAATCCTTCTCTTCATCATCTTTGAAGAAGATTTTCATTGTAGTTTGTGACTCATTTTTAGCCCTGAAAATTTTCATGCCATCCATAGGCAACCCAGTGACACTAGCTATAAATTCCTCATTGACATCAAATTCCATCCCATAAAGCTTCAACACCTTATCATTCCATCCTTTAACAAAAAGCGCCATTACCTGAGGATTACTGCAATGAATTTCTCTAGGTAGGGGGTAATCCTCCCTTTCTCCAACACCTACCACACCTCCTTCTTCTTCTTAGCAGCTCCGCATGAGGAAGGTTCAACGCAATTTCTATCTCCACCCATATCTTCATAATTAACTGACTATGACAACTTGAAGGTTTCAAACATAATGCAAATCAATCTCTCAAAAATAATGCTAAAACCACCCAAAATCCATGTAAAACTAGAGATAGGATAGGGGAAAATAGTGAGCTTGGAGTTCCACTCCCTATAGTGTTCAGCCCCCATACCATTTGCATGATTGAAATCTTGCTTCCCATTCTTTCATATAATCACTAGCCACATGAAGGAATACATGCACACCACCAACCAGAATGAGAAGATAATCAAATTAAAATCAGCTATTATGGTTAATACTCACAATAACCTCTATAGGAAGAGGGTCATTCAGACCCCATTCCCTAGGCTCTCTAACACCAATGTTAGTGACTATATCCACTAATCTATTACCTTCTCTTAAAATATGTGATATATAACATTCCTCAAAAGAATTCATGATCTCAATGAAATCCCTTATCAAAGATTGAATAGTCCAAGAAGGGTGAACATAATTTTTCAAGTTATTAATGATATTCAATGAGTCCTCTTCCAACTAAACTTTCCTGTAACCTTTGGTTTCAGCCAACTTAAGACCATGATAGGTGGCAGCCACTTCTGTGTAGTGGTTTTTCTAGATTCCCAAAGGGAGTGTCATAACAGAAATGAGCCTACCATTAGAGTTTTTAATCACTCCCCCACAACTTGTAGGTCTCGAATTCCCTTTAGTTGCTCCATCAAAATTAACTTTCACCTAGCCATCTGGAGGAGCATTCCACACAACATCTTCTCTAGAAGCTTTTTCTTTAGTCGCCAGAAGGGAAATGTCACAAGGCAACTTCCACCTTTCAGAGATAGTGATAACATAAGAGCTAAGATTAATCTTTGGACCATTATGAAAAGTGATCCCAGCAATAAATTTTTCTTTAATGGAAGCACAAATTTTATAAGACACAGAGATAGTAGGGAGAGAAGAATTCCTGAAAATTTTGTTGTTTCACTCCAACCAAACACCCCAAACAATGTGAGGAAGAGAAAGAGACCACAAAATATGAAGAGCAGGATTGACCATGGGGCCAACCCATTGGGACCACAACTCTTTGATAGAACCAGGGAACACCCAACTTAAGTTCCAAAGAGAGAGCACATTACCCCAAATCATTCTAAAAAATCTACAACTAATCAACAAATGATAGGCATTTTCGACTTCCTCTTCACAAAGAAAGCACCTGTTAGGCATCACAAAACCTCTTTTGACCAAATTGTCAGTCATTAATATTTTATTCTGGAAAAAGAGCCAAAATAAAATATTAACCTTAGGAATCAATCTGGAGGACCAAACAAAAGCCCAGTAAGGAGCAAGGCCAACAAAGTATTCACTAGAATGAAAATCCAAAGCAACAAAGAAGTTACCATTAGAGGTAGGCTGCCAAACAAATCTATTTGGTGAAGGAGAGGAAGGAATATGGACCAAAGAGATAGCCTTATACAAAACCTCCAAACCAAGGTCCACCTCATGCAACTTCTTCTAGCAGTCATCCTCTATATAATCAACAACTAATATGCCAAACAACTGCTCACATAATTCCATAAAATGTTGAGCCCAAGGCTCATCTTTGAGGGGCCTATTACCGAACCAATTATCATCCCAAAACAAAATACTTCTACCATCCCCCATTTTCCAAAAGAGACCCTTGGCCACAAGCTGACAAGCGTTAATCAAACAATTCTTGAGAGCTGATCTATATGGAGGAAAAAAATCTTGGGACAAGAAACCCCTTATCCCATCAGCACCATGTAAGTATTTACTCCAAACAATTTTTTCCCATTCACTCTTAGCTAGCAAAAGGTTCCAAATCTGCTTTCCAAGAACAACAGTATTAAATGCCCTGATCTTATGGACACCAAGCCCACAAACCTTTGTGGGTCTGCAAAAATCATCCCAAGCAACCAAATGAATTATTCTCTTATCCTCCACCCCAAACCAAAGGAAATTATTTTTAATACCCTCCAAAGTATCCACAAATTTCCTAGGCATATAAAAGAGACTAAGAGTATAAATAGGAAGATTTTGAAAAGTAGATTTAATCAAGTGAACTTTCCCAACTTGGCTCAAAAGAACTCCCTTCCAGCCAACCAATTTAGAGTTGAATTTATCAATCATACCCCTCCAAAAAGAGTCAAGAACTTTAGAGCACACGGGAAGTCCCAAATAAGACATAGAAAGCTCCTCAATCTAGCACTGCAGAATTTTATCAATTTTAATCTTTCTATGATTCATAGTATTAAAAAAGAAAATAACACTCTTGGGTAGGCTAACTGTCTACCCTGAAGCAACATCATATCTCTGTAAGATAGATTTAATGGCTTTAGCCTCCTTGATGGATGATTGTCCAAGCATGAGAGAAAATAAGGTTATTGGAAGAAGGGACAAGCCCAGACATAACACCAATGTTAATAGATCTATGGATGAGATGACCCAAAGATTCCACCATAATAATAAATAGGAAAGGAGATATAGGTTCCCCTTGTCGCAAGCCCATAGAGCAATCAAAAAGAGAAGGGGATCCATTAATGAGGACAAAGAATCTCAGAGTAGAGATAAGGTGAAGCCCAAGAGCCACCCTTTCTCACCAAAGCCAAAAGAAGTAAGAATCTTAGAAAGAAACACCTAGTCAACTCTATCATAAGCTTTTAGTAAGTCAAGCCTTAGAATAAAACTAACATTCTTATTTATAGTAAGGGAGTGAATATTCTCATGGAAAGAGAGAATAGAATCCAGAATTTTCCTATCAGTGAAAAAACCATTCAGTTGAGGTGAGATAAGAAGAGGAAAAATTCTTTGTAATCTAATAGCTAGAACCTTGGAGAAGATCTTATAGATAGAGTTACACAAGCTAATGGGTCTAAACTCATCAAAAGAGGCAGCACTAGGCTTCTTAGGCACCAAAATAATGAAAGAGGAGTTCAATTCCTTCAGAAGAGAGTCGGACCTAAAAAACTCCTTGGTAGCCACAATAACATCCTCACCAATAATTTCCCATAAAGATTGAGATAAAAACATCAGAAAACCATCCGGACCCAGAGCCTTATTACCTTCAAAAGAGAAAACAACACTCTAAACTTCATCTTCTGAGGGAATGAAAACTAGCTATCTCTTCATATCATCATCTAAAATCTGAGGGATGACCCTGAGAATTTCCTCTTGATAGGCCAAATCAAGCTCCCCCTCAATCGAGAGCAGTTGGGAGAAGTATGAGGAAGCAGAAAATTGCAGATCAACATCCTTTTCCAAAACTTTATTATTGAAATTGATTACTTTAATATGATTATTAGCCCTATGTTTAAGAGTAGAAAGGTGAAAAAACTTAGTATTCCTATCCCCACTTTTTAGCCACATGATCCTCGAACACTACTTCTCGAATTCTTCCTCCTTTGCCACAATGTTATGCAATCTGGAGAGTAAGATATTTTCCTTCTGAATGATAGCCTAGTCATATCCATTAAATTGGATAGGTTGTTGTATAGTCTAAATCCCCTTAGTCACCTCCTCTTTTTCCATAAAAATATGACCAAAATAAGTTCGATTCCACTTTCTTAGCAAGCTTTTTAGCAGTTTTAAACATAGTTGAACCATCCACATGAATGTTCCACCAAGCATTAACTAGATTACCTAGGTCAGGAAGACACTTCCACATTTTCTCAAATCTAAACAAGAAGTTTTTCTTGCCCCCAAACAATCCATCGACAAAGCCAAAGGAAAGTGATCTGAACCCAATCTAGTAAAAGTAGAAAATGAACAAGAGTAATGCACCAACCACATAGTGGTTATAAGAGCACGGTCAAGCTTAACCATGATAAGGGAATTTCCCACTCTCTGATTCGACCATGTATAGGAAGCTCCTTTCAGGTCCAAATCAAGAAGATCAGTATAATTAATAAGATTCATAAGATCATATCTACTCTCATCCACGATCTAAAAACCACCCATTTTTTTAGCATCAAGAAAAGGAGTATTAAAATCTCTGATAAACAGCCAGTTCACAATATGATTCATAGCTTTAAAGGAGCACAGGTTCTCTGATAATCTTTTCCTAGCACTCTTATAGTTTGGAGCATAAATATCAGACAGAGTCAAAGAGAATCTATCATGCAAATGAGTAAAGGAAGTAGCCACATGGTTGAAATCATTAAAAACCTCAGCCCCCTGAATCACCCTAAGATTCCAAAAAGTAACAATTCCTCTTGAAGCCCTAGCCACTTTAGAACAATACATCCCACAATCCTTAAAAATCTTATTCTTCAACCTAGACAATTTATCCATTCCCATTTTAGTTTCTTGAATTAACAGAATATCAAGACGGTGATCTCTTACTAGATTAGCAAGAGGATCATGGTTTTGAGGGTGATTTAGTCCCCTCATGTTCTAGGAAATGATCTTCATAACAACTTATTGGTAGTGCTCTTAGAGTACATATCCAAAAAATTTCTCTGTGTACCATTAGTAATGTCCATTCAACTCTCCTTTTCCCTAGCAACATTAGCAAGAGGCCGACCTCTACCACGCAACTCAGACCCATAATTTGACCTTTATCTATTCTTGGTCACTACTCCCAGAGAGGGAGAGTGCTTTTTCCTATTGCATCCATGAACTTAAGTATAAGGAGGGTTGTCCTAATCCTCATTCTCCCCAATGTCCTTGACTTCAATCAACACCTCCAAACCCTTAGCCTTTGAACCATCACCATTCACTTGAAGCACCCCCAAAGAAGGAGACCTTACCCCATTACTTCCAGAGGTCAAAATATCCTTGACAACCTCAGACCTTGCTACATCCATAGTTTCAATAGAATCCTTAATAGGGGAAGACTTAACCTCCTCACCCTGCCCCAAAACCTGATTCACCTCTCCCAAGATCACCTAGCCTTCCGACATATCATCCTTCACCTCCCCACCCATGTCCTTTTCCACAAGATCAACCACCACATTCTAATGTAGAGCTACATCCCCATTTTCCAAGAGCTCCCCATCCTTTTATGGAGCTTTATCCTTTTCTCTCTATTGCTTATTCATCTACTTTGACACCTTGAGAGGACACTTTTCGGTCTAGTGACCAAATTTTTTATAGTGGAAGCATGCAAAGGGATCTGGTTCAAATTCAACCACTTGCTCCCATACCCCAAATTTGGAATTAATCTTTATCATAGATGGAAAATCTATAGACTGCTCCACATTTACATAGAATCTGGCATAAACCAACTACTTTCTTGAAGCCATCATTTGTTCAATTGATAACAAGCAATCAAAAGTTCTTTTTGTCCCTTTGAACACTTCCTCATCCCAAAATTCCATCGAGAGATCTAGAAGTCAAACCCAAACTGGGGTAGCTGAGAAAGAGCAAAAGTTTAGGTTAAATCTTGGTTCCCACTTTTTCAGCAACAATGAGGACTTACCAATAAACCATGGGCCACCCATCAGCACCAAAACCAAATCATGTTCATAGTTAAAGGTGAAAGAGAAGAAACCTTTGGCCATAGTTGCCACATCAATCTGTCCCTTAGGTTTCCACCTACTTAAAGAAAACTTGCACACCCACTCAATATGAGGTCGAGGGCCAACACATTTACCCAAAAAATCCATATCCATATTGGACATACTCTTGTCAACAATACAGTCTAGAACAAAAATAGAGTACTATCTAGTCTTTGCATTAGCAATAAACGACACTAGAGGAGCAGTAATTTTACCTTTAGGCTTAGCTCCAAACAAATTCTTCCACTTAAGAGTAGAGCTCGATAGGAGATCATTCTTAGTCTTTTCAATCCCAAGACCCGTAGCATCAAGAGCCCCATCACAACCACCAGATGGCAGGCCATTTGCTGACTTTTTAGTCCTAGGAATCTCTTTTTCATAGGACATCGAGAGTGCGTAGGACACACAACCTTTGAAGCCCCTTTCCCACCAGAAAAATTGTTAGCAACTGAAGGGGACCCACAATGCTTACCGTTAGCAAAGGACCCACCTAATATCACCTTCCCATCAGTAAATTGCCTGCTATTAATGCTTGTAACATCATCAAGAAATTCTTCCTTTTCAGAATTTGAAAAATTTCCACCACCATCGCTACCACCCGAGGAGATCTCCATCACCCATAGAGTTCCACCAATCCTAAGTGGGTCTCCCATATGCATGAAAGTGTTGATAATTATTTTGGACAACAATTAGAAGATGTTAAAAGATTTAAGAATGTTGACTATTCTTTAAAAGATAAAAAATTAGGAAAGCGTTGTGATTTAGTTATAGAAAGAGTTAGTGTACATGCATTCATGAGTGAATTTAAGAATAAGATTGTACCAAAATATGTCATGCACTCTCAACATCCTTGATGGCTTGATGACCAATTTCCCGCATGTAGAAACACATTTCCAATTGGTACTATACTTTTAATGGTTGATTTTGCAGAAAATTATACTCTAGCTCTACAAGAGGAAGTTCAATCACAGTATTATAATTCAGTGCAAGTAGCTATGTTTTTCCATATTATTTATAGACATGCAGATGATAGCACTGAGGATGATAGAAAAGTTTTGAGCGAGTATCATTTTTATTTGAGTGACAACTAGTTACACTCTTTAGAGTTTGATCAATACCATTCAATATATTTAAGAGAAAGGGGAATCCAGATGACAAAACACCTCATATGGTCAAATAATTGTATGGGGTGGTTCAAGAATTCTTGAATGTTCTATTGGTTAAGTAGGGTTCACAAGGAACTTAATTTCCAACATATATGGAGTTTTTTTGAAGTTGGGCATGGTAAAGGAGAACATGATGGAGCTAGTACATGTGTCAAAAGAATTCTTGCTAGAGAACAATTAAAATTCAAGGATGTACTAAAATTTAAAGATACACGTGGGATTGTTGATTGGTACAATACAAGATTATTTGCACCTGGTTCAAGTGAGTACTTTACAGTTCATCTATTCTTTTGGTTGATTGAAGAATAGAACATTCTACCTAGAGTTGACTATGAGACAATCAGTGGATCTACTAAATGGCATTCATTTAGGAGTTCGACAATAAGCACATGAACTATCTGGACAAGGGATCTTGCATTTTTTTGTCAATTTTGTATCTCAGGAGATTTGGAAGCATGTGAAAATACAGAATGGGTTGAACAGTGGGAGCAAAGATTATTGACACCTACACAAGCACACGATTAATATGAAAGAACTATTGAAGAAAATTATCAAGTGTTTGCATCTGAAGACTATGACCATGTTTCAGACCTTATACAAGAAGGTATTCTAATTCAATTTATTTCACTTTATTAAGTTATTTTGTAATACTAAATTATTTATATGGATATGTGCAAGTTATTAAATCAAATTTTGTTTGCAAGACATGTGTATGATGTTGTTGCACCTAATGGGAATGAAGAGGAAATGGAATATTGGTTGGCTCATTGTGTGGAGACTAAACATAAGTTAATATCACCTCGATAAGATGACGATGCCTATCATTATCCAACAGGTATGGTGATCCCCTTAAGCAAATTTTGATAACAAGTTTTTGATACCCTTAAGCAAATTTGTAGAACAAGTCTTTGATCCCCTTAAGAAAATTTTGAGAACTTATTTTATGATGGTTTTTATGTTTTCCAATAGGATCAATGGTGATTGTTAGCACTTGGCTATGAAAAATACCTGACAAGGAAGAATGGTCTACTTGCATTTGAAGATTATGAAACACATAAAAGATTATATACTATTCACATTTGGTGGTGGCAACAAATATAAAACTAGATCGGTATTGTGGAAGATCTACAAATAAAGTTCTATGGACAATTTCTATGGAAGAGAATGAGACAATCATAGATGCATTTCCAAAAAGAGAGGATGTAGATGGTACAATGGAATAAGTAAATATAGGTAAATATAGTTTTATTTTTATATTGTCCTTTTAAATAGATTAAATACATGTTTTGATATTGGTCAAGTGTGTTATTAGTTGAAATTGATTTAAAATTCAATTTAATAGATCCTTAAGCCATAATCACAAAAAGGATCTAGTCCATGCAGATTCAGCCTAGACAACATGGAATACTTGGTAAAAATAGGTAATTATTAGTTAAATTATATTTAAATACATGTTTTGATTATATATTTATATTGCTTCTACCTTAATAGTTAAAATTGATTTATTATCCTTTTTTGTATCCTTAAGCCATCATTGCATTGATCTCATACTTTGAAACAAAAAGGAGAGGATTCCTAGATTCAACCTACACACATGTGTGAAATACTTTTAAATACATGTACTTGAGTTGTGTACATATAGATATTTTTATATAAATTAAAATATGTATGTTTTGATGATTTCATTGATAATTCTTGTACCTTTTTTATATCAAGTGGCGTGAAGACCTACTACATTCCGGGCACGAGTTTGGGATATTCTTGAGATGGCATAGCCAAATTTTGTAAATATTGTTTTGAGATGACATATATGTACATGCATACTTACACAATTAAAAGTTTTGTACAAATTACAAATACATGTACATACACAATTATGTACTCTATGTACTTTTATTTATCAAAATCAATATTCTATATATTTTTTTTGTTAAATGTGCATGTTTTCCTACTTTGAAACTTTATATTTGATTGTATAATAACTAAATATCATGCATAAATTATTGTTAAATGAATTATATCCTTAATACGTCATATTAGGACCCCTTAAGACATCCCCTTAAGATGTGTCGTATTAGCACATATCCTAAATATTATACTTAATTATATCATTTGTTTTTTATATGAAAAGCAACATTTACAGGGTGGTGTACCCTTTACATGAAGAGCCCCCAGGGCCAAAAAGGATCAAGACCAAAAAACATAAAAAACTAAGCCAAAAAATAGACACAATAGACCAACAACTGACATACAACCAACACATCAACAAACAAATTAACTTGCATTTTCCCAGTTCTGAGAAAGGAGATTAACAACATCATCCCCAAAACATTCCTTTCCTTCTTCATCATTCTTCATCATAGTGGAGAGGGTGTTGGTAACATAGTGGACCAACTTGACCGTGAAGTGGGTTAAGTCACTGAATTTCTTGTCCATCTTTCCCATTATTTCCTACAACACATGGAGCTCTTCCCCATAATATGCAATCTTCTCAATATTGGCATGATCCACATCTAGAGGGTCCAAGGATTGAGAGGCCAAATTATCCTTATGCACATGGGTAGAATCAAGAAAGGTGTGGGGCCCTCCAATATAATCCTCCTCACCATCTCCAAACACCTCCTCATCCTCACAACCTTTGTTGTCAGACCACTCCTCGTCAGTATCCAAGTCATTGACCTGCACTTTCTTGATATTTTTTAGCCAACCTACTAGACCTCCTAATACTGGGATTTCAACCACCAATCACCATAGTAGTAGCAACCATTGTGGCCCCCTTAGAATCCTTACCCACAACATTCTTCCCTCTATTGTCCATGGATGAAGGCTCCATCATACCCTTCCCTTCATCCTTAATTTTGTTTTTAGGTTTGCCAATAGACTTGGAAAGAGCTGACTTAAGCTCGTAGAGACTAGCCACAACACTAGTATGGGAAATCCCTACACTCCCTTTAAGATTCTTGGAAACGTGTTTCGCCTGAGTAGTTTCAGTGTTAACCAGAGGGGTTTTCTTGATGGGACCTTTGGACTCAATGGGGGAGATATTGACAACAACCAGGGGAACAATTTCCTCAACATAGATGACAAAAATGGGTTTGGGTAGGCATAACAAAAGATGGAAATGGTAAAGCCTCAAAAATAGGCCTTGGTGGAGTGACAGGGGAGGAGTATCCTTAGGGTTAAGGCCAACAGACTCGATACACTTTTCAACAGAGCTTTCCAAATCCTTAAGCAAGAAAAAAGGAAAGCTTAACAAAATTTTGTGCCAAAGGTGATTTAAAAGAGGGAAGTGGTAGAAAATTATATCTTTTGTTATAATGAGTCACCCTAAAGTATAATACTTATTTATATCACTTAATATTTATACTTAATTATACTCTCCTTTGATTCCCTTAAGACATCATATTAGGACCCCTTAAGAAATCCCCTTAAGATGTGTCGTATTAGCACATATCATAAATATTATACTTAATTATATCATTTTTTATGATGACTCACCCTAAAGTATAATACTTGTTTATATCACTTAATATTATACTTAATTATACTCTCCTTTGATCCCCTTAAGACATCCCCTTAAGAAAACCTATAAATTAGTATTAGATGTTATTATTTGTTTTGATAACTTATAAATTAGTGTTTTCTGTGGAACATGAGGTCAAGAGAACTTTTATGTACTTAAGTTTTCTATAGCACTTTCCATGATTTGTAGATATGGGACTACATGATTTAATTTCAAAACTTTAGCCTATTTTTGGATAGTTAAGTTGTTTAATTTAATGTTGTAAAAGAACTAGGAAATATGGTGTATACTTATAGAACAACTTTTTTGGAAAAAAATGTTGCATTTTGATTGGTATTTATGTTTAGTTTATAGTATTTATTAATGCTTTTGTTCTCTAATCTTGTATGGTATTTTTTATTTCTAAAAATGTCATCCTTTGTGGTATATAAACGGATTTATTTTGTTTGTAAATTATGATTTATTGACTAATTATTGGTTGATGTGAATTGAATAAGTTCATTGACTAATTATCGCTAATTATTGAATGTACATATCATGTATATCATGTATCGGATTACTAAATTTGTAAAGTACAAATAGTAAAATTTCCTATTAATTTCATATTTATATTTAATTTCACATTAAAGTTCTATATTAATGTCTTGAATATGAACATAAAATGCATAAATGTACATGTGGAAATCAAAATTGAATAATAATAAAGTCCATAATTTACAACATATTAAGTGCATGAAATAAAGTCCATTAGAGTACAACCCATGAACTAAAGTCCAACAAAGTACTTGACCCATGAAATATAAAGTCCAATAGAGTACATGAGAAACCAATATGTAGTCCATGAAATAGTCAAATATAACCCATACAATCATGTTTAGGTCATGTATTGTCTCTATAATCAAGAGACCTCTTCACACCATGAAGACTATGCGAATGACCTAAAACACTCTATATAAGAGAAAGATGAAATCAAATGTAATACGATGAAAAATGATTTAATAACAATTTAATTTATAATTCATCATAAAATTAAATTACCATCATATCTGGGTTTGGATGGTCTGGTGCACTTGAACCAACCTCTAAATTCTTGAATCAATCTACATAAACAAGACAGAGAAAGTTGAAATTAGATGTAAGTTTAGAATTAGAAATTATTTAATTCAATTTAATTTATAATTTATCATATTTAAATTGTACCATATTTTGAGGTTGTGCACCCTCTACTCCAGGACCTATTTGTACATGATCAACTACAAGATGTGTCTCATGCTATAAAAGGAAAAGAGTTTAAAACATGTATTAGCTCATATTATATATATATTCAATTTTAAATTTTAAATTAAAGTTATTCATAATATATAATTTGTAATTTACTTTAAATATAATAAAAATTTGAAATTACCATGATATCTAGAGCCTACTCTACATGTCCTCCTAGAGGTGTAACTAAGCTTGAGTCATGATAGAAAGTTACACTAACAAAGTCCTACAAGATCAAATTTAAAGCATGTATACTTGAATCAGGTTAAAATATATATTCAAGTTTGCACATTTTGTGTAGAATTTTTTTTAAACAACCTAAAATTCAGAGGCCTCATGAGTAGTCGCAACATCTAATGTTTGTTCGATGCCCATTCTCATTATCATATCAACCTAGGTCCATACATGTAGACATTTAACAATTATAATATTTACAAGTGTACATTCACATTTGATAAATAGTGAATTCAAAATGAATAATTATAACTATACTAATGTAAGTTAAACAATTTATGATCCAAATGTACCTTCCCTTGATCTACAATGCTCGACAGTGGAGGAGTGCTCAATAACCCCTCGGGTGGAATCGATGTGGAAGTCGATTGAATCCCCTAAACCAATATAAATATTTAAAACATATGTTCATGATTCAATTATAAATTTAAAACTCAAGTTAAAAATTATTTCATATATAATTTAAAAAATTGAAATCAAAATACCCCATAAGGGTTGCCGACTAGGACTGGTGTCGATGTATATACTCGCAGAGCAGATGATTGCCCCATCATTAGTGTCATCTATACACCAAATAGTTTGATTGTTAAAATGTATTGCAAACTTCTCTTTGATATATACATTCATTAAAATTCTTATAAATTCAACATGTAGATGCATATTTATACTTGTGTTGCAGTGTCCTCAAGGGGGTGTTTTGCTATAAAAAATTCTACAAATGAACTAAGGTGACCAAATGAACCACCAAAATCTCCACATCCACCTGAACTAGTTGTGGCTTGATCGGGTCCATAGCATAACTAATGGAAACTAGTACATACATGTGGTCTCGACACTCATCGAGTGGTAGTCAGACCAAATCCATAAAACACTCCATCATCATCATCTGTATGCTTCCTACCCACAATCGCAGAAGCATGCTAATTAAGGTCTCCTACGAGCATACTAAGGGATCCTAATGTCGATACCACCGCATGTTGATGCACAGGTGTAGGAATGACAGGACCAAAAGGAGCAACAAGGGGATGCAAATGCACAGAGTATTGGGGATCAACCCTTGCCCCTAACCTCTGTTGTGGCATGCCACCACCAACACCCTAAAATGATTTAAATTCAAAATAATTGGGCTTTTGCCCCATAAAAAAATCTACAGATAGTTTCCTCAAAAAATACAATGGGACCTCCAGATTAGCGTGTGGTGGACTATCAAATACCATATACCATCGATCCCAAAAATGTGCACTCATCTGTGGATGTATACACCACCTCATGGATATTCTAGATTTATTGGGAGGAATGGGCTGCCAACTAACAGGGTCCAGAAAGTAAGGGGCTAGATGGGCTTTTCTTATTTTAACTTGGTCTAAAATTTGTTTAAAGGAGAGAACATCTGCATAAAATTATCTCATATGTTGTCTTTCTTGTCAATGCCTATCTAAATCAGAATCAATAGTCCTAATAGAATCCATAACATTTTGCATCGCAAATGCAAAACATCTCACGTGTGGTGGAATCAATGCTTGATTTTGCATAGCATTGATTTGATTTTGAATGGATGCCACTTGATCATTTATACATGCTCGCAAGTGAGCCTCATCAGATCCAATGGGTGCTGGAGGTGGGATATTAGGTGGAGGGGGTGGAGGGGGAGGTGGAGGTGGATGAGGTGTTGGATTGATGATATTATCAATGTTAAATTGATCCATGATATCAAATTTAAGTGCACCTACATTAAATTATACAAAATTAACAAACTTACAAAATTACAAGAAATAGTTAAATTTGAAATATACATGTGAATTTGTTTAAATGGGATGTGCATAAATATACATACACATACATACATTGATTGAACATGAGAATGTGCATACAAAATTCAAAATTTAACATCTACATACATTTAAAATAAAAAATACGATGCATAATTTGCATGCATACATCATTCAACTAAACTATGTAGATACATACAAATTTCAAAATTTAAGATCTAAAACTATACAATTTTAATACATATACATACTAAAAAATAAACTTGAAACATTCACAAAAAGCTCATTTTATGTCTAATGCATATATATATATATATATTACATTTTTCCAACAAGAGAAACCATGATCTATTAGATAGTCATAAAATATATACTATTATAAATTCATCATTATAAGTTCACAAATTCAACCAAATTCATAAATTCATGTCACTAAAAATATCCATCCAAACAAAATAAAAAATTCACATCACTAAAAATATCCATCCAAACAAATTCATAAATTCATCACACAAAATATCCATCAAACCATATTCATAAATTCATAACTATAAGATCATTATCTTAATTTATAAACTATTGTGGCTCTCTACTACATCTCTTCATTTCTTTGTGTTTTCCTTTTTAGAATCAGAAGTTCTCATCTCCTCTAGCCATTTTTGATGCTCATCTAAGATCTCATCCATAGCCCTAATAGCATCAACAACATTTTGCATCCCAGATGCAAACATCCTCAAAGGTGGTGTGATACATTCTTCATTTTGAATAATGTTGATTTGATCTTGAATGATTCTCACATTGGCATTTATTCGTGCTTGCAAGCAAGCACCATCAATTTCAGGTGGTGGAGGTGGGGGTTTATGAGGTGGAGTGGGTGGAGTGGGTGGAGGTGGACTTGAAGGTGGTGGAGATGGATGGCATGGAGGTGGATTATGAATATTATTGAATCGATCCATGCAATCTCTAAGATAAAAGTGAACCTACATTAGATTTGTAATTTCAAAATGTAAGATACATATTTAGGAAATACCCTTAAACCATTCAATATAAATGGCCTAATTGAATACAAATGATCAAATGAGTAAGCCTCATTTATGTCTAAGGCATGTTACTTGAACGACAAAAATAATTAACTATTAATATAGGAAAATTTATGAATGCTTTAGGGTTTACGGTTTAGAGTTTAGGATTTAATTTTTAGGGTAATAGGATGACTTAAGGGGATCTATGTAGTAAGGTCCTAGTACAAAATGACATGGATTAAGTGAATACAATTTGGTGTAGATGCCCAAGGTAACCAAATTTCATTAAGGTCCGTGGCAACTTCACCAAATTTTATTCACTTGAGCCATGCTAGTTTGTCCTAGGACCTTACTAGACATAGATCCCCTTAAGCCATCCTATCACCCTAAATCATAAATCAATAACCCTAGATCATGAAATCTCATTCATATTATAATCTTGCATATCTGATTATTGTTAAATTTGGTTTCCTTGGGAAACTTCACCAAATTTTGAGAACTTATTTGATCCCTTTAAGAAATGTCATATTAGGACCCCTTAAGACATCCTAAAGTATGGCTTAAGGGGAAATATGTAGTAAGTTCCTAGTACAAAATGATATGGTTTAACTGAATAAAATTTGGTGAAGATGCCCAAGGCAACCAAATTTCATTAAGGTCCTAGGAAACTTCACCAAATTTTATTCACTTGAGCCATGTCATTTTTTCCTAGGACCTTACTAGACATAGATCCCCTTAAGCCATCTTATCACCCTAAACCATAAATCGATCAACCTAGATCATGATTTATCTCATTCATATTATAATCTTGCACAATCTTATTATTGTTAAATTTGGTTGCCTTGGGAAACTTCACCAAATTTTGAGAACTTATTTGATCGCATTAAGAAATGCCATATTAGTACCCCTTAAGACATCGATTGATAGTATAGGGTGATAGGATGGCTAAAGGGGATCTATGTCTAGTGAGGTCCTAGGACAAAATGGCATGGCTCAAGTGAATAAATTTGGTGAAGTTTCCCAAGGCAACCAAATTTCATTAAGGGCCTAGGAAAAAATGATGGCTTTAGGATTTAGGGTTTAGAGTTTAGAGTTTAGGGTTTAGGGTAATAGGATGGCTTAAGGGGGTCTATGTTGTAAGGTCCTAGCAAAAAATGACATGGCTTAAGGGAATAAAATTTGGTGGAGTTTCCTAAGGCAACCAAATTTCATTTTAAGGTCCTAGGACAAAATGAATGCTTTAGTGTTTAGAGTTTAGGGTTTAGATTTTAGAGTTTATGGTTTAGGGTTTAGGGAACTTAGGGTGAAGTTTGTGTGGCCCTTGGAATAATGCAATTTCAAGATAGTGAACAAAATTTTCTTGTGGAACAGTTAATTGAGAGAGCTCTTGTTTTGACTGACCAATCTAGATCATGAAATATCATTCATATTATAATCTTGGATGATCTTATTATTGCTAAATTTGGTTGCCTTGGGAAAATTCACCAAATTATGAGAACTTCTTTGATCCCCTTAAGAAATGTCATATTAGGAACCCCCTTAAGACATCGGTTTACGGTTTAGGGTAATAGATTGACTAGTTTATGAATATTTTTGATTTTATGAATAGATTGACTATTTTCATAATAGAAACACATAATTATGTATTATTAATATTGAGTTTGATGTATATTTTAACATGATATTTTTTTAATTGAATATAAGATTATTTTATTTAATATTTTTTTCGTTAATATTTCCCACTTAAATGATTTTTATGATATAAAATGTATAATAAAATTAGTTAATTATGTTGAATCTTATTTTATTTTGGATTGTTTGGAATTGAAAGAACCTAAAAGAAATAAAATAAAAAATATTTAGATTATTTTACTGTCTATGTAACTAGTGCAAATTGAGATTTTAGACTAAACTAGAAGCCTAATTAACAATTAATTGACTAGAATGAGAGTTAAGATTGTCGAAAGACAAGAGACAACACATGCAAACAAGAAATGGAAACAATGCATGACTAAGAGAGATCAAAGCATAAAATAGAAATGAATGAAAATATTATCTAATTAAGTGACAATTGGAAATGGATTATACAAGGATTTAGGAATTTTCTAACTAAATTTGCAAACAAACATTGATAATTTATGAATTGTAACTATTCTTTAACATATTGTTTTCTAATCTAATTATAATTTAACATTGAAAGTAAAGTTTAACATATTTTTTTCTCCATACAATGCAAATGAAATTTAAAACATTTAAGCAATGCAAATGATTTTTTTCCATTATCAAATATTCTTGAGCTCAAAATCACGGTTTTCAAATGAAAAATGACTTGTTTGATTTCAATTTAGGGTTTTAGTAATTTTTTTTGTTTGAATTCAATTTAGGGTTTCAATCTAAGCAATTAGGGTTTTCAATGAAATTTTTTTGTTTAATTTCAATCTAGGGTTTTCAAATCCTTTTTTTGTTTGATTTGAATTTAGGGTTTCAAAAAGCTTGATTAGGGTTTTAAATGCAATTTTTTTAATTTTATTTCAATTTAGGGTTTTGAAATGCAAATTTTTTGTTTCCTTTCAATTAGGGTTGTCAAATGCAATTTTTTTTGGTTTGATTGAACAATTTAGGTTTCAAAAGCTAAATTTTGTTCTTAAGATACAATTTAAGGTTTCTTTTTTCCTTTTTATTCAATATATTTAGGTTTCATTGCATTTTTTCATCTATTTCTACAAATCATCATTTCTACTATTACAAGGAAATAAAATGCATAAAACGCTAAATAAATTGGAAAAAAAATGCTAAAATATATTATTGTATTAAATTTTTTAAGAAAACATGAAAAAAAAAAAATTGGGGGTAGAGGTGCACCTAGAGGTCGTTATACTATCATTGTCGTCCTCGCCAATTCAGGATCCCATGTCGAATGAACTAAGTTTTGTTTTTTTGATAAAAAATAAATACCACCTTAAAACGGGATCCCATTTTGTAATAATCGGTATCCCATTTTGCACCTATCAGTTCAGGACCCTTTAACAAAACAAATGGGATCCCATTTTCTATCCCATTTTGGAATTTAGGCTTGGGATCTCAAAGCTAAATGGGATACCATTTATGAAAATCGGGATCCCATTTTTGTAATGTTGATTTCATTTTTTTGGCTAAGACAAAAGCTTCCACATTTCGTGGACTCAACTTCTTGCACTTACCCATGCATTTATCCTTGAATAATGAAACACAACAAAATATAGTTAATGTTATTTATTACATAAATATGCATTTTGACTTGATAGTGAAACACAACAAAGGGTAGTGATGTCCTAGTTGAAGTCCCTTAAGGGTATCCTTTATTTATTTCTTGCACATATTGGGCCAAAGTAATTGTGAAGTTGAAGGGTGGTTATTGATAATTGGACATGGGAGGTTGTGAGGATGATATGTGTTGGTATTAATAAGAGGAAGAAATGGGATTAGAATATTGGAGGAATTGTTGGGTAAATGAGATGGGATTAGAAGTTTGGAGATAATATGAAGGGTTAAGTGGGATAGATGTGGAGATATGAGGAGAAGGGATATAATGTTGAGGTTATGGGATATGTGATGAAATATTTTGGGTGTGAGAGGGGATTTTGATATGTAAGTGTTATGTAGGATTGATGGATTAAGATGAAATGAGGAGATTAGAAGATGGAAGATGTGATGGATTGGGTATCTTGGGAAAAGTCCGCTAATGATGTTGGTGAGTCTTGGTCACTTGAATCATGATCATGTCTGATGTACGATGGATATGGAAATGGTTTCTCCATGGGGATTTGGTGGACTACCTCCTCAAATAATGTATCATGATTAATGAGGGGAAATATTGGGAGGCCATAATTCTCTTTCATGCTTGGGACCTTGTGATAGGCATCCAAGAGAGAGAGACCTAGGAATGATGAAATGTAACGAGGATGATTAAGGATTATTGGGTAGACCATGGATTTGAGATGATGGATGTAAGGGGATAATGATAGAATGGATGGAAAGGGGATAATGATAAAATGGATGGAAAAGGGGATAATGATGAAAAGGGAGATACAAGACCAATATTGTCTCAAGCCAAACTAGATAATTGATTGATGATAATGGAGTTTTTTACACTAAAATTTTATAATCATCTAAGCAAGGCTTGAAGTTTCTCACTCAAGCTTGGATAATCACTTGAGTAAGGCTAATATAGAGGATCAATGATGATAATTATGATGATGATGATATGATAATGGTAGGATAATGGCCAAAAGGACCAAGGTCTAAGGATGATCATTGTGATGAATAACTTATGATAATGGATGAAAATGCTAAGATGAGGGAAAGATGATATATTTTGGATGGATATTCAATGGAGATGGTTGATGTTTCAGGTGAAATGATAGTTGAGGAAGGGTCTCCTAAGTCTGATCTAAGGATGCAAAGGGAAAGTTTGCAAATTGAGGTCTCAAGATGGTCAAATGGTGAAACCATAAATATGCACATATTCTACCCAATATTCATCGTATATGTATAAAAAATACAGAATAAAAAAAAGACAAACTTTAAGTTTAAGAGGGGAAATAAGTCCTTCCTATGCCGTATGAAATTTGGAATCAAAACATAAGTAAATTTTAAATATAGAAATGAAAGGTCTAACTATCAATTACAATACATTAATATTAGTAACATGACTTAAAAAATTCAATGTGAATACTTACAAATTAATCCACTGAACCATCTAGGTCTGCTCTACTTTTTATTATGTCAATTATTGCCTTATGGTCAGACTCATGCACCTTCAACAAGTTCTTGTTCAAAGGTTTACCTTGATATTGTATCAAATGAATCATTGGATGCCACAACAAGGTTTGAGTAATGAAGAATCTTCTGATGTGTTTCAAATTCCTAAAACAACCAAAAATTAACACTCTTATGTGGGTACCTTCTAAGACATGTTCCAGTAACAACCACTGAGCCTATAGGGTATTCGATGTTTTCTCCATCTGTAACTAGGGCCTCTAATTTATTTTTGGCCTCAAAACAATGACACTAGTAATAATTTGTTCCCTCTTCATTGTCTTCATCTATAATAATTGCATAAATATGCCCTGCCTTGATATGTGTATAAAATTAGATGAAATTAGTCAACATTACAAGTACACTACAAAGTAAGACAACATTAGGAATTTCAAAAACTATGCAATTAGAAATATTACCTGATTGAACCAGATCCGATATGTAATCAAATTCAATCAATGATACCATCTTCATTAGTTCCAATGTTGTCAAGAGACGATATGTGTCAAGTAGGCTAAGAAAAATTAACCACCATTTTTCAACCCACTCCTTTGACTCACACTCATTCCAGGCTCCCATTGTACATGAAGAATAAAAGCATGCCATCTTTCACGTATGGATACTCCATAAACCTATATTTGAGCTTCTAAAAGAGTGTAACTCACTTGATCCTGTAAGTGTACAAAAATCCTCATACAATGCAATGTTAGTATCATCTATCAACCAAAACATATATGAGTTGAAGACTTACCTTCATTACCTAGGCCCATTGAAGCATTACACCATTCGATGATTAATTTTGCATCTGTCAACTTTGCATTGTATTTATACTTTAACTCTTCTTGTGCTATGGTTCTTTTGATACATTCTCTTGCACCATCATGCTCCCCCTTTCCATGTCTAACCTCACAAAAGTTCCACATATGTTGAACACATGTAATATTATGCATCCTGCTCAACCAATAGAAAATTCATGAGATCTTGAATTATGATGCACAATTATTTGAGCATATGATATGCTAACTATATGATATGCCCCTTCTAGCCATCTCATGGTAGAACAACTGAAAGCAACCTTGCATAAACTCTGTAGAATGCATGCAATCATCACTAATATAAAAATGATACTCCCTTATGATGTTTTTCTTATCCTCTGTACTATCATTGGCATGAATGCATGCTATGTGTAACTATGGGAACTTTCCTAGGGTTAGCATATCAAATGCAAAATAGAAAAACTCAAAGCAATAATGAAGTGGAAAGGAATAAAATGAAAAAAAAGGAAACAATCTCACCAAATTTCTTCATTCTCCATGGTTGACTTCCATTATACCTTCTCAACTTGCTAAAAATGTGATATTTCCCTCAGATTTGATGTGAGCAATCTAATGAAAAAGACAAGTCCTAAGAAAATGTTGAAGGATTTGAGTGATTACATGCAATACTATGCTATTATGCAACTAGTAAGCATCTAAACTATGTCTAAATTATGCCAAACGAAATGTAAATATGCCTATGACAAAATGACAAGAGTACAAGAGTATGAGATTGCCTAAAACAAGAATGCCTAAGATTGCAAGAGCATAAGGTTGCAAGATGACATCAGATGATAAAATGAGACCCAAATTGCCATTTTATAGAAAATGCAATTTTGAGGGAATGGCCAAGATTAAAAGTTGACAAGTGCCCTAGAATCAATCAACAAGATTCAATATGACAACCCACAATTAGGGTTAGGGAAACATTAGGGAAATTTCAAAATGAATGGACAAGATTGATTTTTAGAAAATCAAATCAAGGGTTGACAATGCATGTGACAAGAGATAAGATTGGCACACACAAAGAGGTGACTAGAAAAAACAAATAATAATAGAAGTTACTTAATTTTTGGAGGAAAAGACTATTTTGAATTAAAAATTATTTTAATTGAAAAAGGTGGGGTCACATGACAATAAATAATTAATTTAAATTATTTACTAAAAGTAGAGAAAATTAGAAAATAGAACCATTTTAAATAAATAATTTTATTTAAAATGAGGGAAATGTCAAGGTGGTCATAATTAAATAAATTTAAAGAATTTATGTAATTATAAGAAGACTTTTAAGAATTAATGACATATTAAATAAATAAATAAAATTTATTTATTATTTAATAATCTAGAAGACATGGTGGACAAAGATAATTAAATAAATTAAGAAATTTATTTAATTATAGCAAGATATTAGATAATTAGTGACATATTAAATAAATAAAATTTATTTATTTAATAATCATGAAGAATAAAAAGACATGAATTAATTAAATAATTATGAATTATTTAATCAATAGTTGAAAGTGGACCAAGGACATAATTAAAATGTCTTAATTATTCTAGGAAGAAAGGGTGAAAAATAGAGCTTGTAGGCCTAGGTCATTTTTATGTGTCTACATTTTGCCCCTCTTTGTCATAATACAACCTGTCGCATTGTGACAAAGAAAAAAAAGCCACAGTCATGCCCTAGCGAAAGTACGAAGTATCTATGCCCCCTTGGGAAAAGTTTCAAATTTTGGGTCGGTGATAGAAAAATTTGGTAAGTGTCCCACAACTAGTACTAAGAGCTCTCCTGTAAGCAACCTCATGAAGCTGATGATATAACATCCCTAGCAAGCAAGGTCCCTAGGCATACACAATCTTGTCCCGTCTCATTCTAACAAGCACATCACCCCAACCAATGGGAAATCCATGTCCTTGGCAGTTAGGTATCAGTACCCCTCTAATCAGTGTCCCTAATAGGGCATCAAACCAAGAGTAATGCTCTGCCATGAACTCTCAGCAGGTCACATACCCCTCAACCTGCAGTCCTGCACCCTCATCATGATAATATGTTGTGAATTTCTGATACCCATGCTGTGGATTGTACATGATCCTCTCTCCTTGTATCAGCAAGCACAAGATCTAGTACACATCCTCAAGTGTGATTGTAGCCTCCCCCATGGGTAAATGGAAGGAGCAGGTCTCAGAATTCCACCTCTCGCAAAGTGCAGACAATAGTCCCCTATTTGTCAAGATAATGGGCATATAAGTGATATAATAGAGTCCCAATCACATTAGTCATTGTTGCTTCCTCTCCAAAAACTAGTCTTGGAATCTATAAGTGGCTGGCCTACTCTCTCACATATAAATGGACACTATCTTTGCACATGTTGAAACACACATCAACAACTTATTGAAAATCATCATTCCCATGCTCTAGCTCAAAAGCATTTCAGAATTTGAAATTAAACAAAATCAGCCTTGGTCAAAGTCAAATGTGTTGCGTTGACTTCATTTGTGTCGCAATTAGGTGTTTGCATCATTTTGCACATCATTTGTGTCACAACTTGGCAATTACATCATTTTAGCTCGTGTTTGTGTCATGATTTTTGTCACATGCGTCACTCAGTTCAAATGCGTCATTTGAGTCCACAAATGTGTCACAACTTTTTGAACGCGTCATTGCACCCCTCATTTGCGATGCAATTTTGCAAATGCATCACACTTTATTGTCCTATCCTAATGACCTTTTCATTTGCATCATGATGTATCAAATGCATCGAACAAAAATGAAAATGCAACTTATGTGCACGCATATGCATCACAACACATTCATTATTTGACCTAAAACCCTAAAATGACATGCAAAATGATAAAATGACAAAGTAAGTTAGAGGTACGTATTGTTGGCTCTGAGCCCTCTGGTCATTTGTAGGTCTGAACAATCTCCCCATGGTGCTCAGTCACTGGAATCACCATCTTCGCCAAAGTCCTCCTCACTCTAAGCTTTCGAATTTAAAAAGGTTAAAAGTGAAAATGAATTGACTTTTACCCTTTTTTAAACCTATTTATAGGGTCAAAGTGGGATTTGTCAAACCTTTAATTACTAGAGGCTCTTTTGACTGACTTTGACCACATTTTTTGCTGCTTTAAACTCCTCAAAATCTGAAACTGTCTGCGCCATTGTTTTTCTGGTCATCAAATTGACTTATCAGGACACTTTCCAAATTTTTCTATCGCCAACCCAAAATTTGAAAATTTTCTCGAGGGGCATAGATACTTCGTACCTTCGTTGGGGCATGACTATGACTTATTTTCTTCGTCACAATGAGACAACCAGCATTATGACAAAAAGGAGAAAAATGTAGACACATAAAAATGACCTATGCCTACAAGCTCTATTTTTCACCCTTTCTTCCTAGCATAATTAAGACATTTTAATTATGTCCTTGTTCCACTTTCAACTATTGATTAAATAATTCATAATTATTTAATTAACTTGTGTCTTTTTATTCTTCATGATTATTTATTTATTTAATACATCACAATTGTCTAATATCTTCCTTTAATTAAATAAATTTCTTAATTTATTTAATTATTTTTGTCCATTATGTCTTCTAGATTATTAAATAATAAATAGATTTTATTTATTTATGTAATACATCATTAATTCTTAAAAGTCTTCTTATAATTAAATAAATTCTTTAAATTTATTTAATTATGACCACCTTGACATTTCCCTCATTTTAAATAAAATTATTTATTTAAAATGGTTCTATTTTCTAATTTTCTCTCATTTTAGTAAATAATTTAATTTAATTATTTACTATCATGTGACCCCACCTTTTCAATTAAATTAATTTTTAATTTAAAATAGTCTTTTCCTCCAAAAATCAAGTAACTTCTATTATTATTTGATTTTTCTAGCCACTTCTTTGTCTATGCCAATCTTATCTCTTGTCACATGCATTGTCAACTCTTGATTTAATTTTCTAAAAATCAATCTTGTCCATTCATTTTGAATTTTCCCTAATGTTTCTGAAACCCTAATTGTGGGTTGTCATATTGAATCTTGTCCACTGATTCTAGGGCACTTGTCAACTTTTAATCTTGGCCATTCCCTCAAAATTGTATTTTCTATAAAATAATCATTTTGGTCTCATTTTATCATCTGATGTCATTTTGCAACCTTATGCTCTTGCAATCTTAGGAATTCTTGTTTTAGGCAATCTCATACTCTTGCACTTTTGTCATTTTGTCATAGGCATATTTACATTTCATTTGGCATAATTTAGACATAGTTTAGATGCTTTATAATTGCATAATAGCATAGTATTGCATGTAATCACTCAAATCCTTCAACATTTGCTTAGGGCTTGTCTTTCTCATTATATTTCTCACATCAAATATGAGGGAAACAGCACATTTTCAACAAGTTGAGAAGGTATAATGGAGGTCAACCATGGAGAATAAAGACATTTGGTGAGATTGTTTCATTTGTTTTCATTTTATTCCTTTGCACTTCATTATTGCTTTGGATTTTTCTATTTTGCATTTGATCTACTAACCCTAGGAAAATTACCATAGTTACACTATGTGCACAGATATAGAAACCTATGTGGAGTTGTAATATTGTGATTGCACCTCTTGTTGTGGTTGTAGATTGTAGTTCTCTGCAAAATCAACGACTGAAACAATGCTACCAAGTGGAAATGTGTCCTTACATAACTTGAATTGCAAGTACAACCATCAAGCTCTATGGGTATTCCTTGCATACTCATACACTATACTGTCATGAAATGTAGACATAAACTAATACACTAAAATCTTTTGAATAACAAAATCACAAATTTTTGCTCCTTCAACATCTTTTGTATTGTAGGCTACTATTTTATACTTGTTGAACTCTACTAGTTCATTTTCAACCACATGCATACTTTCCATATGTGCACATATTGACATACATTGCAAGCCACCACAATGTTGACATGTGTCATCCAAGCATAATTTCCTATAGAATATTTGACCTTCCTCTCTTTCACATAAAATTATTGATATGAAGTCTCTTGAAGATGTAGGTGGGGCATGTATGCCATAGTCCTACAAAAAATTGTTAGTATGCAAATCTAAACTTATAGATCGATAAGCATCAAAATGGTTAGAAAATTCAATATGTACTCTACAACAAGTAGTGTGTGTGATTTATTTTGACATAGAAAGGTTTTATCATTTAAAAAAAAATTGACTAATTTTAACTTGAGGATGCATCTCTATAAATTTACTAAAAATTTAAATTTGAGTCATATCCAAAAAATGCTTTGAGTGTGGCTCACGGTTTCGACTACCAATTCTTCTTCTTATGAAATCCATTTTATTCGAAGATACCCTTATGTAATTCTTCCAAAAGTATTCAATTAGTGATCGCAATGCTTCAACAACTGGTTTATCTTTTTGTGGTAGTCTCCCCGAGAATGCTCATAATTCATTTTCATCGGTGTCCTTGATTATTTGGAACCTTCCAACAACTCTTGATAAGGTTTTTCTATTTATTCTCAATGCTTTAGTTGTCTTTCTAATGAGATGAACTTTCCTCATTTGATTACTTACTATTGTCGATGTAATGACACATTGTGTGACATTACTATCTATTGTGTGTGAGGTGTTACCCACACTCTCATATGCACTCATTAGGTTCTTCACAATAGATTTTATACTTGAAGCCTCTAATGTTCTCAACCCATGAATCTTCATGATGGACCTATACTTTATAGTGCACATCATTACAAAAAATAGTTGACATCTTCCAGTCTCATTTAATTTTTCAAAGAACACTCTCCAAATCTTATGAGCATATCATCTACAAGTACATTTTGGAATCTTATCTTCCATTGGCTGCAAAATATTCTCATCAATAGCAATAAAATACTTGGGATTTCTATGCAAAAATATGTGTTCTCAAAGTTAAATTCATCTCAACATTAGGAATTCCATCAATATTTAAATGAGATGGGATAAATGGCATGCCTTCAATTAGAGATGGAATAGATGGTGCACCTTGAAGTTGAGATGAGAATGATGGTGTACCTCCTTCCTCACATGTGAGTTATTATGTACTCAATCAACTTGAGATGTGGAAGATGGTGTTCCTCCTTCTTGACTTGCAGTAGTGGACATGTCTCCAACTACGGTATTCAAATCTCTCATAGCATGAAGGTTTTTCATTTGTGCCCTTTGTGCCGCAAACACCATATCTCATGTTGATAGTTGAGGTTCCTCTTCAATTTTCATGTCTTCGTGTATCATGTCCAATTTCCTCTTCACACAAAGTTCCCTCATATATGTTGCTTTCTTTACATTCTTAGATTCTTGCTCTTCATGTGTTGGTTTAATCCTTGATAGTTTCCTCAGAATGATGAAGAATTTTATCCATAGCATGAAAAAGAGATAATACTATTTCCTAAAATATGAATCATTACAAATAAATAAAATATATGTCATTCATCCCTTCATACAAAATACATACAATCATCATGTAGAAGAGTAAATGTCACTCAACCATGATGAATAAACAAGTGCAATAAGAAGATGTGGTAAGAGTTTGATGCAACCTTCAAACAAAACCCATACAACCTCAATGGAATTCAAATAAAACCTATACAAATCATAAAAAAATAATCTATCTCTAGATCATTTCCTAGATAAAAAGGAAATATTTTTTTCATTTTTCTTCTAGAAAATTAAGTTTTAGTTTGACTAAGTTTACCACCAATACTTTCAAGAATTTATATCATGTTTGTAGTTGTTCTACTAAGTAAGCTAACTATTTATGAACTATACACCATTAAAAATAAAAATAAAACTCATGTATAATGAAAACACACCATCATAAATATTGCTAACCATTATGCATGGTTAAGGACACTAGATGTGTAATGTAGGAGTTTCATGCACATAATTCATGATGGAAGGTTCACTCAAAAGGCATGAAAATCAAAAGATATTATGCCATTCAACCTTAATGCACACCATATATGACATATTCAATTAGATTCATTACACACTAGACATAAGTTCACTAGGACACACCATAGGACTAAATGAATGTGTGGTATTGGATGATTGATACAAAATCCTTATAATCAATTACACATAGTTAATGTCATCAACCCTAATGCATAAGAAAACTATTAACATAGTGCAACCTTCATGGCATATTTCCTTTCATTTGTAACCACCAAAATTATTAGATATTCACCATATTGAGATTCTTACAACATATGGTGGCTATAATTTTTTTTTTCCAAACATATGGCAGCTATACATCTATTGTTTCTAAACATATGGAAGTTATACATTCGTTGTTTCCAAAAACAACTTGAATATTGTAGGTCTGAAAAATGTGCATATTAGTCAATTTAAGTTGTTGCACATTTCATATCAGACTATTTCAAAGGGTCTTAAGTTTGTTGAACATTTCATATCAGACCTTAACCAACATTTTCATTTGGATTATTTGTCATCTATAAGTTTTTTTTGCTAGTTTGGGGTGAAGTTGAAGTTGTTTCCCAGTCATAGAGGGTTTGACAACAAGTTTACAATGATTACTTTAGAGAGTGTGAGGAATATGAGTGAAATGTTACAATAAAGGCAGCTTTAAAGAAGGTTAAAAAGGAGATGAAGAAGAGTATAAACCCTAGGAGAGCCACAAATACAAAAATAGTGAACCTTTCCACAAGGTTATGACAAGGGATAAAGGGTTGGAAAAAGGATCTCTTTACAAACAAAATTGTGGGCATCATTAGCCCAAATGGAGAGATCAACAACATGTCCTTAATTCAAAATGTGGTACCAAAACTCCCTAAAGGCATACCTTCTACTAGTTATAGAGAAGAATATAGTGACAATAGATCCTATTGCAATGAGTTTAGTGGAGGAAGTTGTAGAGGAAGAGAATAAGGTTAGAGAAGGGAAGAAATGAAGAATCTATGTGGATATTGCAGTAATACAAACCATGATTTGTTTGGTTTCCCAAGAGCTACATGATACTATAAGAGCAGCCAAACCACTACAAAGAGTGAAGAATTATCTAGGTAAAAATGTGCCAAGAGGGGCCAAGATTATAATGAGAATTTTCAAAGGAAGCCCCCTTGAATGCTCATAGATGTAAAAAATTAAAATCATACAATGATGAACATGAAATATTCATTTTAACAAAATCTAATCTAATCCCTTACCAAAATCTAATGTATTTGATTAAAGCTGTGTATTTTGAGCACTCATAATTTATCATACTCAGAAAAATCTAATCCCAAAATCAACATGATAAAAAAATCAAAGCATTGTATTAAGCATGTATGATAAGGGATGATAAAGAAGCATAATATAATGAAGGAAAATGTAAAGAACATGTATAAAGACTTGTCATACCTTAAAAATTGAGATTCGAATGGAGAAACTACCTAGCTATGTATAGCCTTTTTTCCTTCTTGCATCAAAATCCTCAACAATTTGAGCTTTTCAAAAACTTTCTTCCTTTTCAATGTTCAATTGTATATAATTCTAATAGAATTACTAAAAACTATACAATTAAGAAATGTATAATGTTAAATTATAAAAATTTAATCATATTTAACATTGCAACACTATGAGCATTGGAACTGGAGTTGATATAATCAAATTTGATGTAAAAACTCTATTATTTCCTCCTTCCTAAGTTGGAAAACTAGAAAAAAGGTGGTGAAAAGTTGATGCAAAGGTGGTGCAATGTGTAAAATTTGCATGTGCACTTCCCAACAACATCAAAAATCATTTTTTTGTCAAATCATGTGTAGAAGTAGGAGAATAACAAAGCATCTAGCCCTGGATCATAGGTTTCCTAGCTATTTTACCATTTTTCAAGCAAGACAAAACATGCTCGCATTATAACATGCTTGTGTTATAACATGAGCACATTTTAGCTTGCTCTAAAAATGGCCATATTTGAACTTCTCCAAAATTCCCTCACATTATGAAAAAGATGATTTTATAAAGGTTTCCTAAATCTTATCATGTGTTAATATGGACTTGGGTTGATGTACATCAATGAGACCTTTCTTTGAGAAATTATGATATCTTCTAAGTGTAATGTATGTCTCGTTTTGTGTGTGATATGAAGTTTCACCATAAATCCTTATACGCTCAAGCATGTACATTAACCCTTAACCTTATATCTTAAACCCTCAACCCTTAAAGCCTAATCCCTTAAACCCTCAACCCTTAAAGCCTAATACGTTAAACCCTCAACACTTAAACCCTAATCCCTTAAACCCTCAATCCTTAAACCCTAATCCCTTAAATACTTGACCTTTAAACCCTCAACCATTAAACCCTAATCCCTTAATCCTAAATGGTAAACCTTATCCCTAAAGCCTCAACCCTCAACCCTTAAGTGTTAAACCATAAATCCTATCCCTAAACTCTCAACCCTCGACACTATAGCTTAAACCCTATTCCCTCAACCCTCAACCCTTAAACCTTTAAACCCTATACCCTCAACCCTCAACCCTAATCCCTCAACCCTTAAACCCTCAACCTTATGCCCTTAATCCCTCAACACTCAACCCTAATTCCTCAACCCTTAAACCCTTAAACCCTTAATCCCTAACCCGTAAACCCTTAACCCTTAAAACCTTAATTTCCCTCAACCCTCTAAATTTATATTAAACCCTCAATCCTCAATTCTAAAACCTCTACCCTATACATTAAACCTTAAATTATAATCCCTCAACCCTTCAACCCTCAAACCCTTAATCCCTCAACCCTCTACCCTATACATTAACCATCAACCCTCAATGCTCAAACCTCTACTTATACATTGGAACCTCAACCCTAATCCCTCAACACTATACCATCAACCCCATATCCTCAACCCTCAATCCTAATCCCTCAAACCTTAAACCCCTAAACCTTGAATCCCTCAACCCTTAAACTGTTAATCCCTGACCCTCTACCATAATCCCTCAACCCTTAAACCCTTAATCCCTCAACCCTTAAACCCTTGTTCCCTCAACCCTCTAACCTATACATTAAAACCACAACCCTCAATACTCAAACCTCTACCCTATACATTGGACCCTCAACCCTAATCCCTCAACCTTATACACTCAACCCTATACCCTCAACCCTCAACACCTTAATCACTCAACCATCTACCCTATACATTAAACCCTCAACCCTCAATTCTAAAACCTCTACCCTATACATTGGGCTATCAAACCCAATCCCTCAACCCTATACCGTCAACCCAAATCCCTCAACCTTTGAACCCTTAATTCCTCAACCCTTAAACCCTAAACCCTCAAACCTCAACCCTTAAACCCTTAATCCCTCAACCCTTAAACCCTCAACCCTTGAACCCTTAATCCCTCAACCCTCTACCTTATATATTAAACCCTCAACCCTCAATTGTTAATCTTCTACTCTATACATTGGACCCTTGACCCTAATCCCTCAATCCTATACCCTCAACCCTCAATCCCTTAATCCCTTAACCCTCAACCCTATACATTGGACCCTCAACCCTAATCCCTCAACCCTCAACCTTTCAACCCTTAACCCTCTACCCTATAGTTAAAACCGCAACCCTCAATTCTCAAACCTCTACCCTTTACATTGGACCCTTAGCCCTAATACCTCAACCCTTAAACTCTCAAACCCTTAATACGTCAACCCTCAACCCTATACATTGGACCCTCAACCCTAATCCCTCAACCCTATACACTCAATACTATACCCTCAACCCTATACCCTTGACCTTTAAGCCATCAACCCCTTAATCCCTCAACCATCTACCCTATACATTAAACCCTCAAACCTCCACCCTATACATTAGATCCTCAACCCTAATCCTTCAACCCTATACCCTCAACGATATACCCTCAACCCTCAACCCTAATCCCTTGACCCTATACCATCAACCCTATACCCTCTACCATATACATTAAACCCTATACCCTCAAACATTTCCCTCAACCATATACCCTCAACCCTATACCCTCAACCCTCAATCCTTAAACCTCCAAACCATCAATCTCTCAACCCTAATCCATCAACTCTATACCCTCAACCCTTAAACCCTTAATCTCATAACCCTCTACCCTATACATTAAACCCTCAACCCTCAATTCTCAAACCTCTACCCTATACATTGGACCCTTAATCCTAATCCCTCAACCCTATACCATCAACCCTTAAACCATTAATCCTTCAACCCTCTAACCTATACATTACACCCTCAACCCTTAATTCTCAAACCTCTACCCTATAAATTGGATCCTCAGCCCTAATACCACAACTCTATGCCCTCTACCCTATACACTAAACCCTATACCCTCAACCCTCAACCTTAAACCCTCAACCCCTTGATCACTCAACCCTAATCCCTCAACCCTATATCTGTGGACAATGATTTTGGATTTCCCACCTATTTTAGCTCCTTCTAGGGTTTTTCACCTAAAAGGAGAAAGAAATGGGGTCCAAAATGCTAATGTCTACGCGCAAGATTAATGTAAATGAGATGAAATATGCTTAATTAAGATTTACTAATGTACTAATAATGGTGTAAAACCTAAGAAATGCAAGGTACTAGAAAAAATAATGTGATATGCAAACATGTGATAAAATGACATAGATATGCAAACAAAACTAGATAGAAAGGCATGAAATAGAATATGTGTGTGGAAGCTAATGAAGAGATGACTAGAGATTGTAGGAACCATTGGAATTATAAAAATTTTGAATGTTAAACCAAATGGGACTAAGTCATCAGGTTGGGCGATTTAGTCTTGGTTCAAGGAAACTTGTCCAAAATAGGAATTTTCCAAATGGGTATCCAGAAATGCAAAAATCACTTTTCAAGATTTGGGGTGGGACTAAATCGCTAGGAGGGGTGATTTAGTCCTCCACATTTCAAGAATCTCAGGACAAGATTTTGTAACTTTAGGTCTGCACTTGCTTTTCTGATGTGGGTTTGGATCTGAATCTTCAGAAAATGACTCGTAGAATATCTCCAAGCTTTATTTAGGTTATGTTGACTTGAATAGCTTTGATTGATTGAAGACACCTTTTTCTCACTTCATCCTTGGATAAATTTTCCTAAAAAGTTTGCAAACACACATGCAAAGGGGGAAAATGGTTGAGGGTTAGAGTATAGGGGTTTTCCTTGGTCAAACCCCACTTTGGTAATCAAACCCTATGAAATGAAATGAAATATGAAGAGAATGATAAATAGATAACATGTAATGTCATAAACTTACCATTTACCCTTGTTGATGAAAATATGAAAATATGCAATGAAGTGCTCCAATGGATGACTTGATTATGCTTAGAGTGCTTGAATGCTTGAGAGATTGAATGCTTAATGATTGCTAGAGAGTATGATATTGAAGATGTAAAATGAGGGGAATTATTTATACTTGATTTTGCTAATTTTCCCAAAAAAGACACATCATAGGCCGACCTTAAGGGTTAGAGGACAAAATCTCGCCAAAATTTTTAAATAATTTTTATTTTTGAGCCAAGTGGGATTAAGTCACCCAAGGTGGTGACTTAGTCCACCTGGGAAATTTTGATTGGGTGTCAGGAATTTTGGGGCATTAAATGTTTTCCAATGAGAATATCCTTAAAAACACACTAATGGGGGGACAAAAAGTGTATTAAAGGGAATTTAAACATGAGAAAGGGTTAAATTAGTGATGACAAGTCTAGAAAAGCATGAAAGTGGGGTACAACACCTTAAAACACTTTAAAACAAGACTTGGTAAGTGATAAAAATTAGTTATTATGATGAATTATGATAAGAAGGGTCTAGAATATTGTAGAAATATGTTACAACACTTCACAACACCTTTACAATAAATCCTAGAAGTCTTAATGATTTATAAGATTCCAAGACCTAATGTTACATTACAACATTAAATCTAGGAAAAATCAAGCCAAATTTCAAAAGAGAGACTCATGAAGTGAGCATAAAAATTTCAACTATACATTTTTTGGTGACACATTAAGCCCCCACTTTAGTGAGAGGATGAACTTGCTTCAAACTCTCACTAAAGTAGCACAAAATGCACATCAATAGGGATCCAAATGCACACGTGCTGGTCAGATGAGAGAAAAATAGTTAAGAGGGGTGATCAATCCCCCAAGATCATGATCTCATGGCAAACCAAACATAAGCGCAAAAGGAACACACATGAAAATGATGAAAAGGAAGAAAGATTTGATCATCTATCCAACTCATTGTGGATTAGATCTTGGCTGCTTGTTTGAAAAGGAAGAAAATGTGTACTCACTCTGGGGTGACAAAACTTCTGGTTACCCGCGGGGTTAGAAATCCACAAAAGGTGGCCATGGGGAAAGTCGTGCCTCAAAATGGGCTTCCCACTCAACCATATCAAAGTTATGCCTCCCGATAACTTTAATAAGGTGCCACAAAGACAATGTCGGTTTGTGTTTCATGAGACAAGTAAAGCTTCATATGCTTAGAACTCATGAACAAGTGTAAAGGTAGCACAAGCATGCAAGCTGTGTTATGCAAGGTGGCCATGTTAATGCAAAAATGTAAAAATACAAAATTTAAAGATGTTCAAATGAGTCTTGTTAAGATCATTCGAGGTCTATAACTTAGGGAACATTGTGTCTAATGTCTCCAAGAGAGGACCGATCAAAGAATAGAAAATTTGCAAGTTAGGGGACTCAATGCATCACATCAGGCCACTAAGAGGAATGTAATATGCTAAGACAGATCACACTTATGAAGGACACTATGCCCAATGTCATCCAAAAGTTGATAAACACAACGTATGAAGTAACAAGGCTACACTAAGAACAAAAAAATGCAAAATAAATAATTCCAATGTATGCCCCCACTTTAAAGAAATTGCTACACACCGTTTTGTGAGAAATTACTTTAAAGTAGCAAATGAAAAATGCAAACAAAAAGGAATAAATGGGAGCCAACTCGAAAATACCCTATGCCAAGTCATGTTTTCAAGTAAGGTTGAGTCATGTGAGAGAAAAATGAAGAAGAGAAAGAAAGAGGATTTCCCCCAAAAAAGAAAACACCAAACACATAAGGGATCTATGGATTTGGGGTCAGTATGTTCATTGCTGCAATATTTTTATGGAAGAGCTCAAAACTATCAGCATTCCCTGAATACATAGAACTAGAAGATTAAAACAAAGAGAGTGAAAACAAATGAAAAATAAAATTCAATTTGGGTCAACATGGAAGAGACATAGGGCATCTCAATGTATTGCATCATCCTAGAAAGGAAAACACAAAACAAAAATGAAAATTAAAAATGAAAGGAAAAATGAAAAAGAAAAACTTTTGGGTCAACATGAAGGAGAAATTACGGTCTCAAAGCTTTGCATCATGCCCAAAAGGAAAGCACAAGAAAAGAAAAGGAAAAAGGAAAAGGGACCTTTTGGGTCAACATGGAAGAGTCAAAGGGCATCTCAACACTTTGCGTCATCCCCAAAAAGAAAACACAAAAAAAAAGGTGAAAATTGAAAAGCAATGTACGACATATAGAAGAATGAAGGTACAAATAGAAGGAGTGCACAAAGAGAGAGAACATTGAACACACATTATGGGGGAACACAATACACACATACAAAAGAGAAAGCAAAATGACTAGCAATGCAAATGCAAGTCACACAACATACAATTCATCCATCTCCCAATCTCAATAAGGGTAAGCGGAAGGTGAATAACCTAGCTAAGGGACAACAAAAAATGCATCACTAGGACAAGACTAACAACTATTTTCCCCCAAGTGTTGTGTGTTAGGAAATAGTGAGCTGAGGTAGGTGGTGGGTGAGATCATTCAATAGTGAGGATTGGAAAATTCTACAACTATCGCATGTTAATAAATGGAAAAATGGATTATGGATTTGATGGGATAACATTCGGTGTCATCCAAGTGATACTTATTCAGTATTTCCTTTAATGTCTAACATTCTTAACTATAGTGTCCAAGAACACAATGATATTTTCAATATGGTACGTTTGAATCTTTAGGGCGTATGAAAAACCTATTGGAAGGTGGTAATAATATAAGACCTTTGTTTAGAAGAATTTGAAGTTTCCTTTCACATTTAGGTAGTGGATGGAGAGGAAACTTGACTTTTTTCAGCTTGTAAGGTCATTTTTGTTTACTAGATTCACCCTTTTCATGAATGGAAGGAGGAGGAGGACCCTTGGGGATCCTTGTCTCCATATCATTATTAGCATGGAATGATTGTTCATGAGGAAGAAGGATGTTTAAGTCAGGAGGGTCTTGATAGCCTATTCCTTTTTTTGTCTTTGGTAGTAACTTTCTTAAAAAGTTGGTGGATTCCATTTTCATTGGTTATATCACATCCTTGTTTTCTTAAAATAGTAAAACCCTTACCATAGGTCTCCTCAAGGTTGATAGGTGTATTAGTGACTTTAGTAATATAGGATCCAGTTGTGGAATTGCTTGTGAGGAATAACTAGGTCCATCTGTAGGAGGGAACATAGGTCCTTCATTGGTTTCAAGATGTAGGAATCCAAACATATTAGGAGGAGATATAGTAGAAAGGTCTTGAGCCTTCATGGATATATAAAATGTTTTTTTGGATTCAATATTGTCAAATCATTCATTAAAGAACTTATTCATGCTTACATCATCTTCTCCTATGATGTCTACATCACGAGGAGGACAATCATGAGGATTTGAAGGAGCATGGAGAAGCTAAAGGTCATTAGGATCACAACCAAAGGCACAATTGGACATGTCAACTAGGGATTTTAAGAATTGAAAAAACTTATTAAAGAAAAAATCCATGATGCAAATGGATGAAGCAAACTGAATGCAAGAAAATAAATAATATTGTAATTCTAGAAATAGTGATAGAGATACAGGTACAAAAAACTGAAATGAAGAAAATACCTAGAAGATTCTGGAAATGACAATGCAAAATGTGCAGAAGGACTAAGTCATCTAGTGTGGAAATTTAGTCCCAGTGATTTTTTTTTAGGATTTTTCAAAAAATTTAAATGCGATTCGATATCTTTCAGATGCACAAATGCAACTACAATATCAAAATGCTGATTTTTTGTTGTTTTCAATGTAAAAATGATGCAAAAATGCAAGCTAGTTGAGCTTTTCACTAATTCATTTTTTTTAAAACCCTAGGATGCAATTGAAACAATGCAATTCTCAATATAATGCAAATGCAAATTAAACCTAGGATGCACTTGAAAATAAAAAAGTAATATGTTCAAAATGTAGGTTCACCAAAATGTGGACAATGATTTTGGATTGCCCACCTGCTTTAGCTCCTAGGGTTTTTCACCTAAAAGGAGAAAGAAATGGGGTCCAAAACGCTAATGTCTACAGTCAAGATTAATGTAAATGAGATGAAATATGCTTAATTAAGATGTAATAATGCACTAATCTGAAATTGAAATGATTTAATGATGTAAAACCTAAGAAATGCAAGGTGTTGGAAAACATGGTGTGATATGCAAACATGCGATAAAATGACCTAGATATGCAAACAAAACTAGATTAGAAGTTATGAAAAAGAATGTGTGTACCTAGAAATTGATGAAGAGCTGACTAGAGATCGCAAGAACCACTGGAATTTTGGAAACTATGATTGTTAAGCCAAATGGTACTAAGTCGCCAAGTTGGGCAATTTAGTCTTGGTTCAGGGAAACTTGTTCAAAATAGGAATCTACCAAATGGGTATCTAGACATGGAAAAATCACTTTTCAGGATTTGAGGTGTTGGAATATGGCTTCTATTGTTTTCATTGATGGAAACCTAAGTCATTGATCCAGTCCACAGTTCATTATTTGTTCATACCGGAAGATAGAGTGAAGAATAAAGTATTGTCGGAAGTCAAAGTGAAGAACAGGGCATCCGATTATAGTTGATTCCATTGATCCATATGCATCACCAGATTATTACTTTGAGTTGTGGATCTTGAGGAAGGTCATTGGGAATCTGGAATATCTTATTCTCAATTTTTGTGTCGTCGCATCAACTGGTGTATGAGTTAGGAGATCCAACAGATTGATTTTTTTGGTTATCAGTTCAAGAAGGCCGACTTGATGATTGTGGCATGTTGCAGATATTTGAGGAGTAATTATTTAAAATATTTTGTGTTTGGGGATTTTTTTTTGTGCCCTCACTATGTTGTGGCCAACTTTGAAGGGTTTGCATTAAATTTTATTTGTGGATTGAGCCGACCATTGGTAAATATTTTATATTTTGTTAAAGTCGACCTATGAATGAAAAATATTTAGTCGCAGATATATAAGTGATCATTTTGAAGTGTGAATGTATGAATGAGAGTGAAGTGAATGTCTGAAGTGTGTTATGAAAGATAGAAGGGTTGTAGTGTGATTATGCACAGTTTCATTTGTGCATAAACACTTTTCAGATGTGAATATTAGCAAAAGGACCAAAAGAGCATAATCAAATAGAAGATCAGATAGGCGATTGTTGAGCTTCATTGGAACTATACTCAGGCATTAGCAAATGCCACTACATATTTCATCCACTTTAGTAACTTTGTAAATCCTTTGTAAGACAGTGAGTCTTTATTTTGTATTTGAGCAGTGAGCTCTAGGAAGTGCACCTAAATGCATGTGCATTCCCATTTTCTCCATACTTTTAATAGAGAATAAAATTGTGGATTAACCTCCACCATGGTTTTTCCCCTAATAGGGTTTCCATGTAAAAATATTTGTTTTATGGTGTTATGGTTATTTGCTTTATATGCTTGCATCTTTACTTTTGTTTAAGTGTTGTAAATGGTTTAAAGACCAGGTTTATAAAGTTAAATTTTGCAAAACACTAATTCACCCCACCTCTTAGTGTTCCTTGAGTCCAACATGGGGTGGTACTAAATCGCCAAGAGGGGAAATTTAGTCCTCCTACAGATTTTGGGAATTTCAGGACAAGATTTTGTAACTTTAGGTCTACACTTGCTTTTTTGATGTGGGCCACATTCAAATCTTCAAAAAATTATCTATAGAATATCGCCAAGCATCAATTAGGTTATGTTGATTTGAATATATTTGATTTATTGAAGACACCTTTTTCTCACTTTATCCTTTGATAAATCTACCTACAAAGTCTGCAAACACACATGCAAAGGGGGGAAAATGGTTAAGGGTTAGAGTATAGGGGTTTGCCTTGGTCAAACCCCACTTTGGTAATCAAGCCCTATGAAATAAAATGAAATATGAAGAGAATGATAAATAGATAACATGCAATTTCATAAACTTACCAAACCCTTGTTGATGAAAAACTGAAGATATGAAATGAAGTGCTCCAATGGATGACTTGATTATGCCTAAATGGATTGAATGATTGAGAGATTGAATTTCTAATGAGTGCTAGAGAGTATGAGATTGTAGGAGATGTAAAATGAGCCCGGAAAAACTCTTATTTATACTTGATTTTACTAATTTTCCTAAAAATAACACATCACAGGCCAACCTCAAGGGTTAGAGGACAAAATCCCACAAAAATTTTAAAATAATTTTTATTTTTGAGCCAAGTGGGACTAAGTTTCCCAAGGTGGCGACTTAGTCCACTTGGGAAATTTTGATTAGGTGTCGAGTATTTCAGGGAATTAAATGTTGTCCAATGGGAATATCCTTAAAAACACACTTAAGGGGGGCCAAAAAGTGTATTAAAGGGGCATTTAAACATGAGAAAGGGTTAAATTAGTGATGAAAAGTCTAGAGAGGCATGAAAGTGGGTTACAACACCTTACAACACTTTAAAATAAGACTTGGTAAGTGATAAAAAGGAGTTATTATGATGAATTATGATAAGAAGGGTCTATAAAAGTGTAGAAATGTGTTACAACACTTCACAACACCTTTACAAGACATCCTAGAATTCTTAATGATTTACAAGAGTCCAGGACCTAATGTCACATTAGATCATTAAATCTAGGAAAAATCAAGCCAAAGTCCAAAAGAGAGACTCAAGTGAGCATAAAAATGTCAACTACACATTTTTTGGTGACACAATACCCTAAACCCTAAACCCTTAAACCCTCAACCCCTTATTTCCCCAACCCTATACCCTATACGTTAAACCTAAACCCTCAGTTATCAGACCTCTACCCTATATATTGTAGCCTCAACCCTAATCCCTCAATCCTATGTACCCTCAACCCTATACCCTCAAACCTTAAAACCTTAAACCCTCTACCCTCTACCCTATACATTAATCCCTCAACCCTAATACCTCAACCCTATTCCTTAAACCCTTAATCCCTTAAACCCTCAACCCTGTACATTAAACCCTATACCCTCAAACCTATACCATTAACCCTATACCCTCAACCCTCAACCCTCAACCCTCAACCCTCAACCCTCAACCCTCAACCCTTACACCCTCAACTCCTTAATCCATCAATCCTCAACCCTATACATTAGACCCTCAACCCTACCGTCAACCCTCAACCCTTAAACCCTCAACCCATTAATCCCTCAACCATCAATTCTAAAATCTCTACCCTATACATTATACCCTCAACCTTAATCTTTCAACCCTACACCCTCGACCCTATACCCTCAACCCCTAAACCCTCAACCCCTTAATCCCTCAACCGTCTACCCTAAACATTAAACCCTTAACCATCAATTGTAAAACCTCTACCCTAAACATTGTACCCTCAACCTTAATCCCTCAACCCTACACCCTTGACCCTATACCCTCAACCCTAATCCCTCAACCCTATACCCTCAACCCTTAAACCCTTAATCCCTCAACCCTATACCCTATACAGTAAACCTTCAACCCTCAATTCTCAAACCTCTACCCTATACATTGGACCTTGAACCATAATCCATCAACCCTATACCCTCAAGCCTCAAGCTCTTAATCCCTCAAGCCTCTACCCTATACATTAAATCCTTAACCCTCAATTCTCAAACCTCTACCCTATATATTGGACCCTCAACCATATACCCTCAACCCTCAACCATTAAACCCTCAACCTCTTAATCCCTTGACCCTAAACCCTCAACCCTATACCCCAAACCTTCAACCTTAAACCCTCAACCCCTTAATCCCTCAACCTCTACCCTATGCATTAAACCCTCAACCCTTTATTCTCAAATCTCTACTCTATATATTGGACCCTCAACCCTATACCATGTACCCTCAACCCTTAAACCATTAAATCCTCAAACATCTACCCTATACATTAAACCTTCAACCCTAATACTTAGACCATACACCTTAAACTCTAAATCCCTTAAAACCTCAACCCTCAACCCTCAACCCTATACATTAAATCCTAAACCCTAATCCCTTGACCCTATACCTTAAATCCTTAAACCCTTAATCCCTTAAACCCCAACCCTCAATTGTAAAACCTCTACCCTATACATTATACACTCAACCCTAATCCATGACCCTCAACCCTTAAACCCTCTACACTTACATTAGATACTTAACCTTGGACACTCAACCCTGAACATTATTCGTCAACCCTCAAACCTCTACCATTTACCATATATCCTCAACCCTATACTTATGCCCTAAACCCTCAACCCTCATCCATATGCCTTATACCCTCAACCTTAAACCCTAAACCCTCTATATTAGAAAATCAACCTTGAACATTATCCCTCAACCCTTTACCCTATACCCTCAACCATATACTTAATCCCTAATCCCTCAATCCTCAACCTTATACCTTAAAACTTGAACCCTACACCCACAAACCCTCATCCCTATACCCTAAACCCTGAATATTGTCCCTCAACCCTATACTTAAAACCTAAACCATACACTCTCAACCCAAGTCACCATATGCCTTATACCCTTAATCAATATCGTAAACCTTAAACCCAATATTCTAAACCATAATCCCTATACCTTACACACTTAATCTTATACACTTAACAAGATGAATGTTATCCCTCAAATGTAACCCTCAACCCTATACCTTCAACTTATTACTTAAACCCTAATCCCTCAACCCTATACCTTATAACCTAAAACCAAAAACCTCAACCCTAAACCCTATAACCTATACCCTCACCCTTATATACCCTAAACCCAAAACCCTTACATACGATATACAACCATATTCATACATACATACATACATACATACAAAATACATACATACATTCATACATACATACATACACATAGGCATACATACATATATACATAAATACATACAAGCATACATATATACATACATACATACATACATAATACGTAGGCATAAATACATACAAATATATATACAAACATACATACATCAAACATACTTGACAAACTTGCACATAAAACATTCCAAGCAAGACATAACACAAGCGTTTTATAATGTGCTTGCATTATGTCAAGCTTGAGAAACATACAACAAAATTTTGCAAAAAAGATAAAAATACAAAACAAAACATAATGTGAGTGTGTTATATCTTGCTTTAGGAATCCCTAAGCCTTAGTCTTGGGATATGTTTTTGATTTCCAATCCAAAGGCTTGGAGTGCCTTCCCAATGTCCAAAGGTGTGTTTTTTGATATTCTATAGGATTTCACATAATCTCATTTGTGCTAACCATCAAGTTTGCACATGTTTCAAGGTTGAGTAAATTAAACACCTGGGTAATATTAGGCTCTCTCTTAGCTATTTAATGGTGTAATTTTTTTCACATTTTGACAATGTTAAGGCTTTCATCTTTAATTTCCTTTGTTCGTGTATCCATTTTTTTGGTCAAAAACCAATGTTTGGTATTTTTTACTTTATTATTTAATCATTCATTGAAATTTCAAATAAATTACATTTTTCTAAACTAGACTCCATTCTACAAATATTCAAAAATAAATTGAGTTTCAATTAGTTTTAAAAAAGTATAAGGGTACCATGGCCAAAATTCTATTTTTCAAGATGTGTCGACTTTGAAAATTACTAAAAAATCAAATATTCATTAAAAAGTTATTAGAAAAATTAAGCATAAACTACATGCTGTTAGCTAATTTCTCATTGAAGCAATTTTAAAAAAATCAAAAATAATTTAGCTTTTTGAGGGAGCCACAAAAGACGCTATGTTATGTTTTTTTGACAAAAAAACATCAATTTTTGTGGCTCCCATTTTTGAACCCCTTAATCTCTACTATTTTTTTTAAAAAAAGTAGTTAAGAAAGTAGACTCAGAGCACTACAAACATTGTTTTTGTTGCATCTTAAAATTTTGAGTGTAACTATCCTCAATTTCTCATCCAAGGTCAATATTTCTTGATTTCAGAAAAAAAATTGGCCACTTAAAACCCCTTTTTGGCCCCCCATGTTCCTACACTTACCCAAAAATCAAGAGAAAAAAAAGGTTAAGATAGATTTGAAAATAAATGGAAAATATATATGTGAAATTGAATGTATGGATGGGTCTATGATAGATATGAATTTTTGTTAGTGTATTCTACCCTAGTTAGGTTAACCTAAGCCTAGTTAGGTGGTTAATTTGTCCCTTGACTCTCTCCTATTCTCATGCCATGTGGTCCTATTCCTGTGGCTTATGGTTGCTAATCCTCATACTATAAATTGAGGGTTTGACCTCTCTATTCAATGGGTTAGCTAATACAATTATTTGCTTTGTTCACTTGTGCATGTTGCTCATCTCTTAGATCCCCTAAATTCTAATATGGTATCAGAGCTGGAAGGATATAGTTTCAAGCCTCTAAGTGAAGAATTTCATTGCATTTAGTTTGTTTCTCTATTAGTTAATAATTTGCAAGGAGTTTCAATCAACCCCACTCCTAAGTCATCCACACCAGTGACCACATTGCCATTATTGACCGTCATAGGAAGCATATTCCTTGCATGTGATATTAGAAGGATCATTTAATCTTAGTGGAGGAAGATCGACATCCAATCTCCATTGTATTTCACTCAATACAGATGCCAGAGAATTGAAAGCGTGGAGTGTTTTTAATATGTGAGTTGCACTAGCTATTGTGAGAGGAGAAGTGGGCCATCTTGTAGTCCTAGACACAGGCTCTGACATCATCTGGATCTAGTGTGAGCCCTACAGTGATTGCTACAGCCAATCAGACCCTATCTTTAACCTGATGGCTTCCTACACTAGCAATTGGAATTTGTAGGGCCGTGAACACTTGAGAAGCTACAATTTACCAATCTAAACCTTTGTTCTAGCTCAGAGAGGAGTTCACCTTTCATTTGTAGGACATGTATGTTCCTATGGTTGAGCCAAGAAATCTCTGTTGTTGGGCATGTTTTGTGTCATACAAATTGGAGGAGGCGTGGACGCTGAGTTTACTGTGCCATCTGAGAAGAGGCATGAGTCCTCCTCAGCCCAAGCAGCTTTTCGTTCTGCTCATCCTGTGACCATTTGTTTGACAGGGCTTGTTGGACACTCTATCTGGCCACACATTGCAATTTTGTTCTGACACATGCTTAAGGCAGTATTTGAGGCATAGGATCTACATTTGAATCTCATTTGGTCTGAATTTGAGCAAAAAAAAAGCTGCCAGTACATCAAACCTCTTGAGGAGTTTGGAGGGGCTGATTCATTTGAATTTGTGACATAATTTTGTCTCTCTCTAGCATTTGATTCTTGTTTACATCAGTCTTGCATGTAAGCTCAGAAAATTTTGTGGAGTTGCCATTAATGGTGCTATGGTCAATGTTTGGTGGGGATTTTGAATCGACACCCAAGGAAGAGCCTACGCCCCAAATTTGGAGTGCTCAACATCACCAATGACTCTTTTTTTTACGGCCTATGGAGTTCCATTTAGTCTGTCCCATGAAGAGTCTAATTGTAATAAAAGTCTAATTTTCCTATCTCCCATTTGACCTCCTAAAAGACCTCCCACATATGTCTCAAGTTACAATTTATGTTTGTAATTAAAGCATTTATTTGTAATTACAATTTTTTCTTCAAATTTGGTTATCATAAAGTTTGAACAGGGGAATTAAGATTTTGCAATCAATTTGTAAAGGGGTTTTTTTGTCACAGTTAAAAATTTGCAATAGAAGAATGAATGTGACAAAGTTGAAGTGATAAGGGATTGATCATTTAAAAATTTGTAAAAGTTTATTTTACAAATAAATTTGAGGGATCAAAAATCAAGGGGGGCTTATTTGTAAAATGCACTCAACTTATAAAGTGTTGCTTTTCTATATTTTTCTTGGGGGGGATTATGCAGGGAATTTTATAATTAATGTACTAAAATAAAGTTTCAAAGGGGGTAACTATCTAGTCTGAAAATGGGAATTAGAAATCATCCATTTGTCATCAATTTGGGAGAAGGAAACTATAAGTCCTGACACAATGGAATCCTAAAGCATTGTTGATGGATCCATTTATTGTTGCATTTGTTTGGACTTATTCGTGAACCTACTGCATGGTAGTAGAAATTTGTATGGGAAAGTACAAATGATCATGTCTTAGGATTAATGAGTTAAGTGTTAGGGAGCACACATCATGGGCTCTGTCACACATTGGGTTCCCTCGTACTCTCTGGACCACTCTATGGGAAATATATGGAGGTCTCACTAAACCTCCATTCCCAAATAATCCCACTATAGACATGTTTCTTTCCCATGATAATGAGGATGATCCCTTGTATGATGATGATACTGAAGAGGAACTTGATTATTGGAATACTCTTGATTATCCTAATGACACAGAGACATCTCTTTATGTTTCTCCTCTTTCTACACCTTCTATATTAATAGCTATTTAGTCTCCTCCACTTGCTATTTCAACAGAGACTTTGGATTCTCTGAAAGCTACTTCAAATTCTCTTCTACAAGTTCACTATTGTCCCCTTGATCAACGAGATGGCATCCTTTTAGGCATTCATCATTTGTTTATAGAGTCTCTCCTTGATCATGACGACAACATTGAGGATACTTGTCTTCTCTCATATAATAGATCACATCAAGTTGCATCTTCTATTGGTTTGGATCCTCTTGTTCTCTCTCCACTCCATGATCCTATCTTGACACATCTTGATTCTCATTTGAGAAAACCTCAAACTTTAGTGGTCATTGTTCTTGAATCTTGTATGAGACAATCACAATTCAACATCAACTTTGAGAAACATGAGTACTATCCCAAGCCATTCATCTTGATTCCTTCATGCATTCCACTTGAGTGGGAATTCAAAAGTTTGATAGCTAGAGGATTCTATCTTCCAAAAGGAAGAGACATCATTTGTTGTAGAGGAACCTCCTACAACATTCACAATTTGACATTCAGTGTTGATATTCTTTCTCTTCTCAATGGAGGCACACATGGACATTTCAGGAGTATTGGGAGACTTTGTGTTGTGTATAGTGTTAGAAAAATGAAGAAGAACATCTCATTTTGTGTTGTCATTGATGCCATCATGATAATTGAGGTATAATTAAAAGAACAAGTTTGAAGTTGATTTGGTATTTTGGTATGGTATTTGGTCTGGTATCTTGCTTACATCCTTCGATATCCTGGTTTGGATTTCTCTAGAAATGTCAGTCATCAGTTGTAGTTTTTAGAAGTTGTTTATGGTTGTCAAAGGCATGCATGTTCAAAATATTATGTGCTCTGGTGATCGTATGATAAAGCAATATTACTCTGTTAGCTATCTTTTTGTGTTGAGGTCTATTCTTGGCTGACCTCTTGCCTCTTGGGTTGATTATGATACCATGGATTAATTTTGTAAAGAGATTATTTGGGAAAACTATTTTTGGTTTGAGCCAACATGGTGTAGCTTGAGGAATGTTTGAGAAGTATTTGTGAACTCCTGGAGTCGACAATTAGATTTTTTGTGAATAAGGCATGCATTTAATTAGGCTAGCCTAATTGATGCTTGCAAAAAGATTGGGTATATATATAATGGAAAATTTTCAATAAGTGTGTGTGTAGATGTGATGCAAACATAATGAAGTGTGTTAATTTTGTTTACTAAGCTTTATTAGGAACTGAAACTACACTCATTAGGTGTATTTTGTCAGTTCATTTTCTGGTTGAAAGCCATTCAATCATTGTAATTTTGTAGGCAGTGAGCCTTTATTTTTGGACAGTGAGTATTGGTGGTGAGCCACCCATTTTTCTATAATATCTTATAACTGGTTATACTATATTGTGAGCTAACACTCACCATGGTTTTTCCCATTTTTGGTTTTCCACATAAAAAATCTTGGTGTTATGTGTGTTGTGATTTCATGTTTCGTTAATGCTCTTATTTATCTTTGTTATTATTTGTTGTAGAATAGTTGGATTATATATAATTAGGAAATTTAAGAAGATATTGATTCACCCCCCTTCTCAGTATCTTGGACCTTCAACAATTAGTATCAAAGCTTGGTTCCTCCGGTTAAGCCTAACAGCTTGAGGAAGATCTTGAAGATGGAAGAAATGGATGATAAAGGAGAGCTTCAAACTGCTCTTGAGGATCTTGAAAAGGCTAAAAGAGAAAACAAATATCTGAAAGAGAATCTAGATGAAGCGAATGAATGTGTCTGAAAACTTAAGGATCAAAAGAAAAAGTTCAAAGATAGGCATAAGGAAGTATCTAATCAGATGAAGAAGGAAAATGAAGAGATTACCGATGTGAAAGCACAAGTGGAAGAGAAGAAAAGAATAGAAGAATGTTTGAACAAACTAGTACAAAGTAAATCTGAAGACTACACTAAGCTCGAACAAGAAATTGTGAAAGTAGATCTAGAAAAGGAAAAACTCTATGAAAACAACTTCAAAACTAGCTCGAATAGGCTTGATGAACTGATTGTTGGAAAAAAGTCGAGTAAAGATAAAAGTGGTTTGGGAAATGATATTGGTGAAAGCTTTAAGATTGTGAATAATTAGAAGACTCAAAGTGAAGGAAAGAAAAAAGGAAATTCAAAGAACTCTGCTAGGAGACCACCGGTGAGACAACCTAATGCACAAAGGTACCCTTCTTTTAATGGAACTTGTTTTTCATGCAATAAATTTGGTCTCTAGGAAAATGAATGCAAAAGTAGGATGAACCAGTTCCCTGGTTCTTTTTCTGGTCAATGATTTGTATGTAAAAGATTTGGACATAGGGAAAGTGAATGCAGAACTTCAATGATGAATCAATTTAATGGAAGAATGAATCAATCCTTTAATGGCTACTTTTATACTTGCAACAAGTATGGACATAAAGCTAACTAGTGTAGAACAAGAGTTAGCGGAAGTCAATCCAATAAGAGAAATATTTTTTTTTTAACTGCAACAAACCTAGACATGTTTCAAGAGTTTATAGAATCAAGAAAAGTAAAAAGACCAATCTGACATAAGGGAATGAACCTATGAAGAAATTTGACAAAGATGAAATAAAGCAAGAGATGAACAAAATTCAGAAGAAGAAAGAAGAACCAAAGACTGTTGATGTGTTTGTACCCTCATCTAGTACGGACATTTTCTCTGAAGATTAGACCCATCATGGTCATAGGGGGAGCATTATCAGAAGATCTAAAAAAACCCCTGAATATATGTCGTGTTAGAGGCTGGCATGCCGTCAAAATCTGAAGATCAAATTTTTTAGAGGATTTTGAAAAGAAACCGGAAGGAAATATATTGGTATGGTGATTTGCGGATTGAATTAGGGTTTTTCTATGTTAAGGAAAAAGTTTTTAGCAACTTTTTGAAACTTGTCTTATTTAATGCGGTTTAGGGAAAATTGAAGTGTTTTAAAGGAAATGTTTAAGGAATTTTAATCATTTATGCATCTGAAGTGATTGAAGAGTGTTTGAAGCATTTTCAAGGAGATTTGGAGTGTGAGCTGAGAAAACCCTAGTTCTAGCTACTTCATGGAGGAAAAGGTACTCTAATTTTTGTAACAGTTGTAATCAATGTCTACTGAGTTTTTTGAATTTGAAGTATGGTGACTCCTATGGTAGTTAATGTGTCAGAAAGGCCAAGACCCTCTTATAGAAATTTTTCTTCAAAAAATTTCAAAGATGATTGGATGGGCACATTTTCATCTATTCCACATGGTGTAATGCCAATAGAAGATACAAGGATGATGATTAGGGTAAATTTTGAAGAATATAATCATGCAAAGCTTATTGATATCTGGAGAGATGAGCTTACTGGTAATGATTTTGAAGAAAAATTTGAATATTCAAATGTGGTTGATAAGAGATTGAATGTTTGGAACAATTTTCCTAATTTCAGTTGTCATGACAAGTTCGTGAAGTTAGTTATGAGCATAATCCATGACAAATTTATGTGGATTGACCAGTCGCATCTTATATTGAAGGAAGCAATTAGGGTCATCACAAGGTTATGGGATAAAGGTACAATGCCAGTGCTAAAATCTATGAAGAATAAAGTTGTAGAACTTACATGAGCCAAGTATGATAAAAGGGTTTTAGTGACAAAAAAAATTAGCAATCCGGCAATGAGGTATGTGTCTCTCATGATAGGTCACAATATATATTTTACAAATAGGGAGAACTTTGTTTCTACAACCACTATCTTCACTGGGTATGATATGGTTGTTAAGGGAGTAGATTATGATTTATGCGAGCTACTTCGGTTACAACTACTCAATAATTTGAAGCAATCAAAGGAAAAGAAGTAAGCATTTAAATTTGCTTCTCTGGTTGTTTGTTTATTATTTTATTTCATGAAAAGAATCCCTGGAAAGAGTGAGGAAGTTTATTGGAGCCCTACCAGACTAGTAGATCATCAAATTTTTGAACACATACATAATCTTGGTAATTTGAATGCTCAAGAGGATTCCCTAACAACATTCTTTTCAATTTTCAAAATAAATATGAATGAAAGGGATAGGATTTCAAGGAAAAATGTGCAAAAGTATAAGAATGATATCATATTCCATGTCCCCACTAATGAATGCATGATTGAGGCCTTGGAACCTTGAACTACCTAGATTCAAGCCCTTGGATATGAGATAATTGAAGAAGAAGTTGAAGGCTACATGCAAATGCTACTGAAGAATCCTAAAGATCCTAATGAGCCTAAATTGGGACATATGCAGAGAAATCCATGGAGGTTCATTTGGAACAATAGAAGCCTAAGATCAAGAATAATGTGGAAGAAAATATTAGGAAGGTTGGATTTACAGATGAGAAAATTGCTCGAGAAAGAGCTAGAGGAGAAGAATTGAATGCAAAATCATCCACTTTAAGGAGATCTAGTAGAACTACACCTATAAAATCCTCTGCAATCCCTCCAAAAAAGAGTGAAGCCAGTACGATTGATAAGGGAAAAGGTGGGTATGTGTAGGATCATCATGGAAAAAACAGGCCCTTAAGAGGTGATTTTTTTTGAAAAATCAGAGTTAGTAAACTTGACGTAAAATTTTGAATAAGTTATCTATATTATTTCAAAAATATGTAAGAATAGAATTTGTAGAAAATTAAATATAGTTTCTAAACTACTAGGTTTATTTTCTAAAAAAATCTATTTGTTGAAAATTTGAAATTTCAATGTAGTAGTACTTAAATTTTAGGGAAAAAATAAGTAGGTGTCATTCTGACAACCCTAACCACAATAAAATGATAATATTTTTTTATAAGATTTTAGATATATAAGTAGAGGACTCATGTCTCAATGTGATACATTTTTTTTGTAATTTTTCCAAGTAAATAATTAATTATGATTTTTTTATTACAACTTTTAAAAAATATAAAAACTCATATGTCTGACCACTTTAACTTAGTCAAAACTTCATGAAATTCAATTTTCTTTTATTCCTATAGTATGCAAAGCATAGAATGTGATGCATGTTTCGAATTCAAAAAATGTGATACCGTTTGAAAGCTATAGATATTTTTCAATTAGCTTGTCAATCAGGACTTTAGTCGTAATTCAAATAGAAAATGAATAATAATTATTTATTAAATTCAAAGTAAAGCATAATTTATATTGGTGGAAAGCTGAAAAACTCCTTTAAAAACCCTTTTCGTTTCATCAATTTTGGGTAAAAAAATGTCGTCAACCACATACCCTACACATACCCATCATATCACCACTTTTTGGCCCATCATGATCTTGAATGTATACCCAAGTCATGTTTCCTCTGGACCTACCACTCACTCAAGGAAAAGGAAAGAGACTCCTTCAGTTATCCCTACAAAGAGAGGAAAGAAAGAGAAAGAAACAAGAGAAAAGAATCTTAGTGTTATAGTTGACCAGGACGAAGAAGAAGAAGATCCTAAAGAAAAATTGGCAAGGAAAAGAAGAGGAGGTTTATCCTCTGGTGAAGATGCTTCGACAGAAGCTATTGGATCAAAAAGAGTGCATGATATATCATCTTTTGATGATGAAGATACACAAGATTTTGGTGTTCATGTGCACACCAAGCCTGAGCAGAAGAGATCTAAAGTGTCTGGTGAAACCTCTGTGGACCAAAAAAAAAAAGGATATTCTGGTAAGTTCTAGTCCTTGCTATAAGTTAGAGGAAACTGTTACTTCTTTGATAAAGTTTGAAAATATGTTGCAACCCACAATAGAATACTATGATGAAGTAGGAGAAGAAGATAAGAAAACTATGTTAGTTGTCATTGAGTATGTTGTTATTTTAGATGTTAGATGAAATGATGTAAAGAAAGATATATCTGAGAGTATGTGGGCAACGCTAATGGAAAGAAGAGCAGAAGTAGTTGGATTTGAAGAGAAAAATAGAAATGTTGCATATGAGAAGATTGGGCCCTCTCTGACCTCTGATGATTTCGAATCCTTGAAAAGGATCTGTGTAGATATGTTTAGGATGAAGAATAGGGTAAATATGTTAATGACTAAAAATAAAAAGCTAACAAAGAAAGTGAGAAAGGAAACATTGAAGGTAATTCAGGATACTGTAAAGAAATATGGCATACTGAAGGTTGATGAGTATTTCACTGAGGAAAATATTCCTCCAAATATAGGTAATGAAGGTGTTTTGAAATGTTGATACCAGTGATAATGCTAATCCTTTGGAAGGTGAGAAGCAAAATGAAGGAAAAATTGATCTTGAAGAACATAATGATGCTCCTCTAAAGCATATTAAAGAAGGAAAAGAGTAGGATGATGAAGAAAAAGACAGTGAAGAAGAAGGAAAAGATAATGTTGAAGAAGAAAAAGATAAAGATATAGATGAAGAAAAAAATGATGAAAACAATAAGGATGAAGATAAAGGTGAAGGTGAAAATGGAAAAGATGAAAAGAAAGAGGAAGAGGAAGAGGAAGATAAAGAAAAGGGAGAGGAAGAAAAGATAGTTGTGAAATCCTTTGGGAAAAATGAAGAAGATAAACAAATTGTAAAATCTTAGAAGCATCCTGATGAATCGTCCTCTGGTAGTGATGTATTGAAAGGCTTATTATCTAAGCAAATTAGATTTCAACCAATTATTCCTTAGGAACTCTTAAAACTCCCTTTGGTTGAAGGATATGTTAATACAGAGAAGATGTCTCCTATGCATAAAGTTGTGTTGGGTGATGCAATGCAAGCTGTTGAAAGAAAAGAAATCCTTGAAATGCATTAGAAGGGAACAAAACTGATAGAAGATGCTTTGAAGTCCTTGCAGGAAGTTGTGTCTAGTACATCCATTGATACATCACTTGCCCCTATTGAAAATTTGAGACTATTGCTAGGCTCCTTCAAATAGTATTCCTCTAGGTTTAATGAGAGGAAAAGATAAGAGATAGAAGAAAACTTGGTAGAGCAAAGGTTGATGGCTTTACATGATAAATGTGCTCTTGCACACTCTTGTGTTGAAAATTTACTGAAAGCGGTGAAAGACTATGAGTTTGAGGTAGATGTTGTTTTTCTTATTGCTTAAGGTGGCTGAATGCCACCCAAAATATCAAGGTTTTCATGGACTCAATTGAGTCTCAGCTGTCTATTATCTCCAACACTTATGGTATATCCAAAGATGAAGATAGGTCAACCTAGAAGGCCCTTACTGCACACAGAGAAAATTTCTTTGCCTTGCAGAAATAGAAGGAAGAAATAATGAGGAAGTTTAGTTAGTTGAGTGAAATTGTAAGAGTGGAATACACACTTGTTGAAGAACATTTTTCATGCTCTGAGAGACTTAAGAAGATTAATCTGACTCCTAATACTCCAGATAGTGCTGAAGAAACATTAATAGAGTCAGAATCTTTGAACAAGAAATTGATTGCAGCAAAGGTTGGCTAGGATAAAGGAAAAATAGTTTGGGAAGGAATTATGAAGGAGCTTCAAGGCTCATCATTCGGTTGATACATAGTCTCTCTTATTTCTTTTTTTTTAATCAATTTTAGTTGTTTTTTAGCACACCCTTTGTCCTTGATGTCAAGGGAGTGAAGTACAATGTAATGTTGGTGTAAATAAGGGGAAGTGCGTGTTAGAGGGGGCAGTATTGTATATAAGGAATTTTGTTTAGTGCATGTTTCCATCAATGACAAAGGGGGAGATTATTAGAAAAATGAAGAAGAACATCTCATTTTGTGTTGTCATTGATGCCATCATGATAATTGAGGTATAATTAAAAGAACAAGTTTGAAGTTGATCTAGTATTTTGGTCTAGTATTTTTCTTACATCCTCCGGTATCCTAGTCTGGATTTCTCTAGAAATGTTAGTCATCAGTTGTGGTTTTGATAAGTTGTTTATGGTTGTCAGAGACATGCATGTTTAGAATATTATGTGCTCTAGTGATCATATGATAAAGTGATATTACTCTATTAGCTATCTTTTTGTGTTGAGGTTTATTATTGGCCGGCCTCTTGGGTTTTTTATGATACCATGGATTAATTTTGTAAAGATATTATTTGGGTGAACTATTTTTGGTTTGAGCCAACATGGTGTAGCATGTGGAATATTTGAGAACTTTTTGTGAACTCCTAGAGCCGACAGTTGGATTTTTTGTGAATAAGGTGTGCATCTAATTAGGCTGACCTAATTGATGCTTGCGAAGATATTGGGTATATATATAATGGAAAATTTTCAAGAAGTGTGTGTGTAGATGTGATGTGAACATGATGAAGTGTGTTAAGTCCATTTACTGAGCTTTATTAGGAACTAAATATGCACTCATTAGGTGTATTTTGTCAATTCATTTTTTGGCTAAAATTCATTCAATCATTGTAATTTTGTGGGCAGTGAGCCTTTGTTTTTGGACAGTGAGTCATGGCAAGGAACCACCCATTTTTCTGTAATATCTTATAACTAGTTATACTATATTGTGAGCTAACACTCACTGTGGTTTTTCCCATTTTGGGTTTTCCACATAAAAAATCCTGGTGTTATGTGTGTTGTGATTTCATGTTCTATTAATGCTCTTATTTATATTTGTTATTATTTGCTATGGAATAGTTGGATTATATCTGATTAGAAAATTTAAGAAGATATTGATTCACCCCCCCTCCTAGTATCTTGGACCTTCAACATACAGAGGTTCTCTCATTCTAGGGGGGCTTTGGAGTCTCCACTCTCTCTTATGGGGCGGTATCTAATTGTATATTTGCATTTGTTCTTGAGAGCATCTCTTGAGACATTTCATTTGTACTTTATTTTTGTTTCTCTTTTTGGAGGATAGTTTTTTCCCAGTGGGTTTTCTTTCTCCACTTTATTTGAGAGTTTTCTCTATGCATGGGTACCTAAAAATGGCACATAGCCAAGACTCATTTCTTCCAACCCATCTAAGCTATGCTTAAGGGGGGTGTTAGTGTATTTTACCCCAGTGAGGCTAACCTAAGCCTAGTTAGGTGGTTGAGTTGTCCCTTGACTCTTTCCCTATGAGTTGTAGTATAAGGAGTCCACTCCTCATTAGGTGGTTGAATTATCCCTTGACTCTTTCCCTATGAGTTGTAGAATAAGGTGTCCTCTCCTATTCTCATGCTATGTGGTCCTATTCCTATGGCTTATGGTTGCTCATCCTCATAGTATAAATTGAGGTTTTGGGCTCTCTATTCAATGGGTTAGCTAATACAATTCTTTTCTTTTTTCACTTGTGCTTGTTGCTCATCTCCTAGATCCCCTAAATTCTAATAATTTTAAATAAGCACTGAACCCTAAAATAAAGATAAACCAATTAAGCATGAGGATGCAAAATCTAGTTTAGATATTGTAATAGTATGTAAAATGACAAATTTACATATTTGTGAGCCCTAATGTGATGGCAAATCCTAGAAAGAATAGCAGGCTATGTAGGATTGATCTAGTTCATTAAAATGTAGAAGAGAAAAACCTTGACCTAAGTTAATCTAGGTTAATCAAATTAAATTTATCCACGTTATCAATTAATCTAGCCTAATAAATGTGTGGTAGAATGTGATCTATATTTTTTTTTATAAATTAAAAAATTTATACTTTTAGTCTCACTTTATTAGATGGAGATCACAATTTAAGTACCTCCTCCCCTCTTAATGCTAACAACTATTTCAACATAGATATCAACATTATATTTTCTCACTTTCTCTATCCAGTTGACAATTCTAAGAGACATTGAGATTTATCAACACTAGATTTGAACTTAGAAATTAACATCAAAAGTTCATATTTCAACTCACGTATCACAATGAGAAGTATAAGAGTCACTTTTATATTAACATCAAATTACCACATTAGAAATCGACACTAAAAATCCAAGAGTTGCCACTTAGAATTTTACATTGAATGTTAGATTAGGGATTTGAGCTTAGGTCTTCACAATGAGAGGCCAATGCTTTCACCAATTTTTCTCTTCCCCTTCAACAAATTTTTTGGGCTATCACTATTTTAATTATTATAATAATTAGATGTGAAAATTAATATAAAATAAAGATACTTAATTGATAAAAAAAAATAATGCAATTGACAAAGATTGTAAACTTTGGTTGTTCTTGCCTTATGAAATATAATCCTTGTGTCTTTTCTATTCCTTAAATTCTACATTGAGCCGATGCTCTATCTTGGATTGAATTCAATACTCTAGGAAAAGTTTGTGATTACCAATTTGTGTTTTAAATTTTGACTTCACCTTATGAAATGTTTATTTCTTCTTCTCTTCACACTTGATTTAAATTCATCTCCTTTGCTTAATTCAAAATAAGAAACAATGATATTTTTATAAATATTGAAAGTGTTTCATTGTTCACATGAAGAAGTGTTCTTCTAGATCAACCTGAGAAATATTTACAAAAGAGTTTGAAGACACTAGTCAAGGGCCTTAGAATGATGTATGTAAATTCTTTAACCCTTTCAAAGAACCATATCCAAATGTGTTGTTATAGTACTCTAGGATGAGAAAGGATGCTTGAGAGATCATTGATGTGAAATCAATGTAACTAAATTCCCTTTAAATACTAAAGCATGCACATGCATACTTAGTTCAACGTAAGAATATAAAGAAGGTAAACCTACCAAATTTTGAACTTAAGTTATAAATAGGTGGCAGTCAAGTTTACAATTGTGAAAATAATTTTGAGTAGACAAATGATTAAATCCAAATGAATAATAACTATATTTGAATAGATTTATAAATAAATGTCATAAATACAAAGATAAAATAGATATTAATGTGAGTATAAAAAATAACATTAATGCTAAATATGTGTGAATATATAAAAAAAGAGATAAGTAAATTCTAAGACAATAAGACCAACATTATACAAAATTATATCATTTATATACTAATTTCACCATTTCACTATATGAGAAATGGCATAAATAAAGTGGTTTATTCATGAACTCCATGATTAAAAGAAATTAAAAATTAAAAGTTAAAGAAGAGAGAGGCTTTCAGAGAAAGCTAACTCGTAGACAAAAAGCACCTATTTATATAAAATATTATATACATGACATCATACCCCCATACCCCATGACCTGTGGTAGACAAAAAAACCTTGATGGAAAAGGTGGTCAGACAGAAAATAGCACTGACGGAAAGACTTGACGGTCGGACGTTAACTCCATCCTGTTGTTTCTTGTCCTGTTGCTAGGAAAAGATGTCAATGCCAACAGGCTTTCAAAATCATTTTTTGGCATGGAAAAAAACCCAAAAAATGTGGCATTCAAAACCATTATTTACAAATATCAAAAAGCTTGAACGAGGTTCCATTTTCTATAGTGACGTTTTGGTGGAGAGCAACGGGAAGGAGTTGTAGGCGTTCGGAGCTCCCTAAGGTATGTATATTCGCTTTGCATATTTTCGATTTTACCATTCTGCCTAGGAAGATTGAAGAAACAAATGGCTATTCATTGTGGGGTTATCGTTTTGTGATTTTCTATTGAGGGTTTTTTAATTTCTTTTCCTCCCATCTGCTAGTTTTGAAATTTTGCGCTTGCCGAATGAAATAGCTAACAACCCATTGTGGAATTATGAGTGAAATAACTGAATAAGGTTTACAAAAACCACAAACCATGCAAAATATGGTACGAGGTTGGAAAATGCAACGTGGGTTCTACAATGGAATGGTACATTGTGAAAACAACATAAAGCCTAGAACATCATCATTGTTCACATTCTTATTTTGAATGTTGTAGGGTTTTCATTGGGAAAAGGGGTATTTTTTTGAAATGCAAGGTTGTTAATGTTTTTTGTGTTGAGGGTTTTTTAATTTTTGTTTTCGTTCCTTCTGTATGTTGGTTTTTGAATTTTTCCATTGTCGAATGAAATAAGTGACAACCCATTGTGGAAATATGAGTGAAATTACTTAATGAAATTTATAGAAAGCAGAAACCATGCAGAATATATTACGAGGTTGGAAAATGCAATGTGGGTTCTATAATGAAATGATATATTTTGAAAACCACATAAACCCAAAACGTCCCCATTGTTCACATTGTTATTCAGAATGGAGAAAAAAGTGCAAAATGTGGCATTCAAAATCATAATTTGCAAATAGAAAAAAGCCCATACGACATCTCATTTTTGCCACCATTTTATACATTGTCATTTTGGAAAACACACTATCTCCTAAAACTCTGAGTGTTCTAAAACCCTTTAGAAGTAACAACCCAATTGGTTACTCACCCCTGACCTCAATTTGGTATGTTTTGTGATTGTGTGGAGAACCTTTTGTGATTTAGATAGTAGGGATGTAATGAAATTAGAAAAAAATAGGTATTATGAAACCTACAAAGCATAGTGTTATACATTGTTTGCAGTGTTGGAAAACACACTATCCTATGTCAGTTAACTACTACCTACCTTTCCTAGATGTTTGTTCCTATCTTCCATTATAGTCAAAATTTCATTTTATTTGGTTCATCTGATTGGAAAAAAATGACCCAATGAAAAAGAAGGTTAGATGGACAAATTGCACTGATTGAAATACTTGATGATTAGACATTAACTTTGACCTATCGTAGTCTATCCCATCACCAGGAAAACATGTCAGAGCCGATGGATTTTCAAAATCATATTTTGGAATGGACAAAAACCCAAAAAAATGTGGCATTTGAAACCATTATTTGCAAATAGATAAATGAGGTGCGAAGAATGTAATGAAATTGGAAAACAGTAGGTATTATGAAACCTACAAGGCACAATGTTGTTATAGATTGTTTGTAGTGTTGGAAAACACACTATCCCATTTCTGTTAGTTCGATATGAAGAGTTTTAATTCGTTATGCTCCAAGAATGTAATGAAGTTACTTTCAAATTTTTGAACAAATATTTGCTACAGTCTAAATGTCATTTTACTTTCTTTATCTGATTGGAACAAATAAATTGCTCGCAATATTTGCATAGTTGAAAAACATATTGTCTCCTCTCAATTGGCAGGAAAACCGACCTGACGATGCCATTAAATCCTACCTACCATTTCCTGGATGTTTCGTCCCATCTGCTAGTTTAGTCACTTTGATCCCTCGTCTAGCAAGCCCCACACTACGATGTCTTGTCATGTTATGTATGTTTCCATGTATTTTGTTATGTATATTTTTCATGCATTTTTATATGTACATAGGTTCTTTTTGTCTAGGAGTTAGCCGACTCCTATGCTCCAAGAATGTACTGAAGTTCAGTTTCAAATTTTTGAACAACTCTTTGCTACAGTCCAAATGTGATTTCGCTTTCTTCATCTAATTGGAACAAATAAATTGCTTGCATTATTTGCAGAGTTGGATAACAAACTATCTCCTCTGAATTGCAGAGGGTTTTACAACACTATATGGTTTGTTTGTTTCTTAACACCTTATATGGAGATAGTTTGTTTTCCAACACTAGAAATAATGTGAGAATTTATTTGGTCAAATTAGATGAGAAAAATGAAATTCCATTTTGATCTCATGTTACACACATAGGTGATTTTTATTTATGAGTTAGCTTTCTCCTAATTGGAACAAATAAATTGCTCACATTATTTGCACAGTTGGAAAACAAATATCTCCTCTCAGTTGCAAAGGGTTTTACAACACTGTATATGGAGACAATTTGTTTTCCAACACTGCAAATAATGTGAGCATTTATTTCATTGAATCATATTAGGAAAGTGAAATGACATTTTGATCTCATATTATATGTACATAGGTGTTTTTTTTCTTAAGTCAAAAAGTTAGAAAAAATGCACCTAACATCGCCATTTTCCACATTTTTCATTTTCTAGTTTGGTGGGTGGGGAGGGACGCTCCGGCAAGGAAAATGGAGTTGCAGGTGGCTAAACCACTAGAAACCCCTCAAATAAATTCATCGCTATGGTGCATAGGCATTTTCCACATTTTTATTTTATTATTTGCTAGTTGGGGAGGGACGTGCGGCTAAGGATGGAGACAGTGTGTTTTCCAACACTATAAATAATGTGAGCATTTATTTGGTCAATTAGATGAGGAAAGTGAAATTCCATTTTGATCTCATGTTACATACATAGGTGCTTTTGTCTAAAGTCAAAAAGCTAGACAAAACACACCTAACATCACCATTTTCCACAGTTTTCATTTTCCAATTTGGTTGGGGGGAGGGACGCATGGGCAAGGAAAATGGGGTTGCAGGCAGCCGAACCACTACAAACCCCTCAAATGCATTTTTTCGTTATGGTGTATCACCATTTTCCACATTTTTATTTTGCAGTTTGTTGGCTACGAAGGGATGCATGGTCAAGGATGGAGACAGTGTATTTTCCAACAATGCAAGTAATGTAAGCATTTATTTGATCGAATCAAATGAGGAAAGTGAAATGCCATTTTCATATCATGTTTCATACATTGGTGCTTTTTTTCTATGAGTTATCTTTCTCTTGATTGGAACAAATAAATTGCTTGCATTATTTGCATAGCTGGAAAACACACTGTCTCCTCTTAGTTACAGAGGCTTTTACAACAATATATGGGTTGCTTATTTCATAACAACTTATATGGAGATAACTAGTGTGTTTTCCAACACTACAAATAATGTGAGCATTTATTTGGTTGAATCAGATAAGGAAAATGAAATGCCATTTTGATCTCATGTTACATACATAGGTTCTTTTTGTTTACTAGTTAGCTTTCTCCTAATTGGAACAAATAAATTGCTTGCATTATATGCACAGTTGGAAAACACATTGTCTCCTCTCAGTTGCAGAGGGTTTTACAACACTATATCGGTTGCTTGTTTCTTAACACCTTATATGGAGATAGTTTGTTTTCCAACACTACAAATAATGTGAGCATTTATTTGGTCAAATCAGATGAGGAAAATGAAATGCCATTTTGATCTCATGTTACATACATAGGTGCTTTTTGTTTACGAGTTAGCTTTCTCCTTATTAGAACAAATAAATTGCTCAAATTATTTACACAATTGGAAAACACATTGTCTTCTCTCAATTGTGGAGGGTCTTACAACATTATATGGGTTGCTTGTTTCCTAACATAATATATGGAGAGAATGTGTTTTCCAACACTGCAAATAATGTGAGCATTTATTTGGTCGAATCATATGAGGAAAATGGAATGCCATTTTCATCTCATGTTACATACATAGGTTCTTTTTGTTTACGAGTTAGCTTTCTCCTAATTGGAACAAATAAATTGCTTGCATTATTTGCATAGTTGGAAAACATACTATCTCCTCTCAGTTGTAGAGGGTTTTACAACACTGCAAATAATGTGAGCATTTATTTGGTCGAATCAGATGAGGAAAATGAAATTCCATTTTGATCTCATGTTACATACATAGGTGATTTTTTTTTACAAGTTAGTTTTCTCCTGATTGGAACAAATAAATTGCTTGCATTATTTGCATAGTTGGAAATCACACTATCTCCACTCAATTGCAAAGGGTTTTACAACACTATATGGGTTGCTTATTTCTTAACACCTTATATGGAGATAGTGTGTTTTCCAACAATGCAAATAATGGGAACATTTATTTGGTCAAATTAGATGAAGAAAATGAAATTCCATTTTTATCTCATGTTACATACATAGGTGCTTTTTGTTTTTGAGTTAGCTTTCTCTGGATTGGAACAAATAGATTGCTCGCATTATTTTCATAGTTGGAAAACACACTGTCTCCTCTCAATTGCAGAGGGTTTTACAACACTATATGGGTTGATTGTTTCTTAAAACCTAATATGGAGATAGTGTGTTTTCCAACACTACAAATAATGTGAGAATTTATTTGGTCAAATCAAATGAGGAAAATGAAATGCCATTTTGATCTCATGTTACATACATAGGTGCTTTTTGTTTATGAGTTAGATTTCTCCTAATTGGAACAAATAAATTGCTTGCATTATTTGTACAATTGGAAAACACACTATCTCCTCTCAGTTGCAAAGGGTTTTACAACACTATATATATAGACAATGTGTTTTTCAACATTGCAAATAAGGTGAGCATTTATTTGGTCCAATCAGATGAGGAAAATGAAATGCCATTTTTATCTCATGTTACATACATAGGTTCTTTTTTTTACGAGTTATATTTCTCCTAATTGGAACAAATAAATTGCTCGTATTATTTGCACAATTCGAAAACACACTTTTGCCATTCAGTTGTAGAGGGTTTTACAACACTATATATGGAGACAGTGTGTTTTCCAACACTGCAAATAATGTGAGCATTTATTTGGTTGAATCAGATGAGGAAAATGAAATTCCATTTTGATCTCATGTTACATACATACATACTATAAAATAGTGGAAAATATATTGTGTTGTACAAGTTATTCATGATAGAATTTACTTGTTCAACTCCATCCATAATAGCATCTTTGAATTTCTTTGCATGCAAAAATTGTCATGCAACACAAAACCTCTTCAGTTTGTCTACTTGTGCATTGCCATTTTCCCTTTGCTTATACTGTGCATGCACCTTCGTCAACTTCTCAAGAGCATGGAGGATCTTTTCAGTCAATACATTATGTATCTCACTCAACCGCTCTACTTCTTTTCAAGTGTTTTTAGAGAAGATTTTTTTTCATTCCATGAATTCTAGTACTTGCTTCACATAGTGCACATGCTCGTTCATCAACTTATGAAGAGGAGGAACAATCTATTTAGTCAATACATTATCTATCTCATTCACTTTGGTTTACTTCTTTTCAAGTGTTTTTAGAGTAGATTCCTTTTCAATTAAATATTATGTACTACCTATTGGTTGAGTTCTGCATTGCCATTTTCTGATTGTGCATATTACACATGCACCTTCCTCAACTTTTGAATAGTAGGGAGAATCTCTTCACTCAATACATTATCTTTTATCTATCTCATTCAATGTAGTTTACATAAATTTTGAAGGTGATCTTCATTACATTCTTATTGTGTACTAAACAAATCTTTTTCATTACGTTCATATGGTATATATATACCTTCATGTTGGAAAACACCAAGTGTGTAATCAAATTCAGGTGAGAGGTCACAAACCAATTGGGCTGTTACTGCATTAATTAGAAAAGGTTTTGAATACATTCTTACTATTTTCTAAAATTTTTGGTTGGAAAACACTGGCTGTTATAAAACCTACAACCTACATACTGTTCTCAAACCCTTTAGAAGTAGCAACCAAATTGCTTAGTCACCCCTCACCTCAATGTGGTATGTTTTTTGTATTCCCCACCTGTAGCTCCTCCCTGTGCCTGCACAAGCTATGAGGCCTACTTTTATCGGTTGGAAGGAGGTGGAAAAACTGACCAAATGGTTTTGTTATCTCTTTTCTACTGAATGTTTCTCTAATGTTTGCTCCCATATGCTAGTTTCATTAGTTTTATCCACCGTTTACCAAGCTCTGCACTATGATGTCTCATCATGTTACGTGTTGTGCAGATTTTAGCACACACACCCCACTGAAAGCAGGGACCCTCTTTCGTTTCGGTTTTGGTGTTTTGGCCCTTTCTTTTGAGGTTTAGTCTTACCCTAGGCAGGTGTTTGAATGTTTATTTTTATTGCCTAAGTGTTCCCCTTGGTTATCCATTGAAAATTTTAAGTTCTAGGTGAATTTCGAGCTTTTGTTTGGATTCGGGATTTTTCGCCTTGGTCAGATTTTCCCAAATCCTGCTTGGATTCCGGATTGGACCTTATTGCTCAGGAATGTTCGGTATCTACAGATTTTTGCTTGGGCCGGATTATCCTGGATTCCACCCTATCATCAGTTCCCCAAGTTCTCTGGCTGTCTTTTTGAACACATTAATGGCTCCATGTGTGTTCTGAGAAGTGTTTTAATTTGATTTTGAGGTCTTTTGCACCATTATGTTCACTATTTTCCATCATTTGAGCTAGGGAATGCTTTCCTACAATCGATTGACTTTGTTTTGGGGCGTTTGGGCTTGAATTGATTGATTTGGTGGCTATTTCTTGTGCGTTCTTGCATCTGTTCATTGTAAACCCCTTTGAGCTTCGTGTTTGCTACTTCTGAGATCAGTTCTCACTTCTAATGGTATGTGTCTGATTGCTCTACTTTGAATTGAATTATGAATGGCACGTTGGTAGTGTGAGGGCTTGTGGGATTTGAATTCCTATGTGTTTGTTTATTTCGTGATAGGGTTGTTTAGTATTGCATCCTTTGTCATCTCCTTGACAAGTTTTGAGCTCTTTTGTCTATCTACATTTTAATGAATCTTGCCTGAGAGGAATTAGTAAACCCTAGATTTGACTCAACAGTGAAACAACTAAAGTCTAAGCTTTCATGTGTGTTAATGGTGGATGAGTAGGGTTTAGACTTAGGGCAGTGCCATATCAGGCGATTTCATCTTAAGATTGACCTAGAATGCAAAGAAAATTCATGAAAGATCCCTCCCTGACTTGCCCTAAGTTAAATTGGTCGAAATCCATAGTTGGTTCAGCATCCAGATGAAATCGGGACTCTCCATCCCTTCCAGATTCCCTTCACTGCGACCATTCGAGTTTGCTGAGATGTCATATCGACCACCTTCAAGTTCATCAAAGTGGTCTTCCTAGGTTCATTTTGAATCACCATAACGCTATCGTTTTTACACCGATGAAATATTTTATGCATATCAGTCAACGAAACCTTCGCTTTCACTGAGACCTCACCCTACGAAGAGATGTCCTTGTTCGTACTCACTTTCAGTAAGACAAGTCCCAATCACCAGGAGGTCATGGCAGGATCTAGTAGCTTCCCTAATCTTTCGTTTGCTTCACCAGGACATCCGTCCTTTGGTGAGACCTCCCACCGAGCATGTTCGCTTTCACCTAGCTTTGTTCCTTTCAGTCGCCAAGACATCCATCTTTTGCTGAAACCTTACTACGAGATTCCAACTCTTTCCAATACCTTCACATGATTCACTATGACTATCGGTGTTCACCAAGATGTTGTGGCAAAGCCTTCTCTTCTTTGCGAGCCCAGGTCTTTTCACCAAGATCTTTGGCTAAATTCAAACCAAGCCCTAGTTGGCAAGCCATCGTGACTTCGCTAGGACATCCTTTCAATAAACTCTTTTCTGGCCAAAGTGATCACTTGAACCCATTAGTCGGTGAGACATGAGACATTTGTCGAGACCTTACCCCGACTGTCCTTTGATCATATTGATATTATTTTCTTCATCGTTCATAATGACGTTACACCAATACCACCATGTCTTGGTGAGACCTTTTCTAATAAGCATCTTTTGGCGTAACCTCGTGGCTTCGCCAGGACTTCTTCGCGAGATCCCAACTTTTGCCAAAACTTTTGCTCTGAAATCTTCATTGGTCTGCAACTATGCCTAAGCCATGGATGTCCGTAAGCTCCAGATTTCTCTAAAATCTGTCGTCTCCCAAATCTCCCAAAGTTCCTCTTTGGCCCGTTCTTCACAGAATCCGTCCCTCACAGATTTCCCAAAAATTTGGTGAAATGCAAAGGGGCATGAAATAATTGGATTCGTTTATAAGTTGTGATGCATTTGATGATTATTTCATGTCATAGTTGGATCTCTCATGTGATTTATTGATGGAAAATGATCAAGTTTAAAGATTAAGTAGGTGTTTCTTGGTTACTCCATTGGAATCTGAGCAGATTGGAATTTCCTGAAATTCCTCTCTAGATCAGATTTCATGGATGGTCTTGAAACCTGAAACTCATTGTAGTCATTTAATAGGAATTTTAATAGCACCTTGACCATGTGAGATGTATTCTAATGGTGTTTTCAAGGATTAACCTTGCTTTCCTGTGATTTTTATTGTGTTTTCATGTTGAATGCAGGCTAAATCAAGCAAGGCGGTAGCTAGTTCCTCGTTGTCTGATGCAAAGAGGATTAAGTTGGACATAAAGAGCAAGGTCCTTTAGAGTAAGATCACTTCTATCTAGTCAGAAGTCACTGATAGAAATGTTGGCCTTTGGGACTATGAAGAGTTTAAAGCAAGGATGGCAGCCAAGGATCCTCCTTTGGTGACTAGAAGGATGATGGAATTGTGATTATCCCATGTAACCGGTTTCCCTTCTATAGTGTAATGCTATGAGCTAGTCCTTGAGTGCGCTAGGCACTACGATCAGGACACATAGAGGATAATTGGGCCTCAAGGGAGAGTTGTTGCCAATCTCAACCCAATATCCATTGCCCAAACTTTTGATATGCCAGACAGATCTTATGTGGTGGGATTCACCATTGAGGCAGCTCAGGAATTCTATGATGACCAGACTGTGAAGTCACATCAGTTAATCAATTCATGGCTGGAGAAGCCCAAGTCTCACTACTCCAAATTGCTAAAGCAGTTGTTCAGAGCAAAATTCAAGGAGTACTATGATTCCATCACCTTTCTTAGCAGGGTGGTTGGATTGAAGAGTGCTGGTACATTTGAGAATTGGATGTGCCATGCAATTTTAAGGATGGAACAAGAGAAAATTGACTACCATTGGGCAGGGGTCATCAGCCAAGTAAATCATAAACAACTATCCAATGTGTTGTAGACTAGGACCTTCACCATGACCTCATATTTGGTCTATGCATTTTCTAGGTTCCATCCCTACAGGGGATTAGATACAAGAGGCACCTTTGTGTAGTATATTATTTATAGAGTTTTCCCTTAGTTACATTGGGGAGGTTCAAATTATAGGAGAGAAAATAATGCATTCACCATGCATATCACTAGAATGCTTCAGGAGGTAGAACATGTCAGAATTTCAGATCTGGCTAAGGAGCTCATCAAGAAATATGGAGCTTAGTTTATTCAATTTCCAACTTTCTCCTACATTCGGATTGATGGCTACCAGAAAGCCCCATACAAACTTCCAAGGTATCCCACTGACCACATCATACTGCTGGAAGTAATTAGACAGATTTGTGATTTTGATTCCATTGTCAAGAAGGACAAACACAAGACTGGATTTGGTGGAGAATTCACACTAAGGATTGGCACTGGGGAGGTATGTCCTTCCATTGGTTCTACCCAAGCTTCAGAGGAAGAATTGAGTACTCTTGGCTTGTCTTTCCACTCCCAAAGGTCCAAATTTGATATCACAGGAGAGGCTCAAAAGAGGGCCAGCAGAGAATGTTTCCATAAGGCTAACTTAGAGGACTACTGGGCCAACTACAGTGATGAATTTGAGGTCAGAAAGAAGAAATTCTCTCAGCTTCCGGTTGAGTCAGTTCGATTATATAATGTAAGGGCAGTTCTTGATCAATTGGAAGATGATGGGAACATAATTCAGGACCATGCCTATGAAGCGGTAAAGGACATGCCAATTGGTGATGTGGATTGGTTAGAAGAGGAGAGGACAAAACTGGAACTATTGATGGATCAAATCCTCAAATTTACTAAGATGTGGCTCAAACACAATTTGTGGGAATTGGATAATAAGGGTGTACAATGCACCTATGCCCTGATGGGGGATTTAGATTCCCATTCTACTACTAAAGAATCCACCGAGCAGGATCCCAAGGCCAAGGGCAAGCTAGATTCTCCTACCAAAGTTAAATCTAAAGGTGTTCAAGGAGAAGAAGCCCAAGGAGGAAAAATACAGAGGAATCCAAAGGCCAAGAAGAGAACAAGGACTAAGAAGTCTGAGCAGAGTCCTGAGGCTAATGCTCCTGTGCCTAAGAGGAAAAGAATTTTCAAATTATTAGAGAAGGCTAGCTTCGAGGTTGGGAAAGAAAAAGCTACTCCACTAGTAGTGAATGTTTAAAGTTCAGTGGAGAAGTCCAAAGTATATGAAAGGAAGTCTAAGACTCCTTCTCCCAGGGATAGTGTGCCTGAGGCTGACCTACCTCTAGTGGCTTCTCATGAGAAACAACACGATGATGTGCCCCCCGCTCACGAAGTTCAGGGTGAACCAGGTAAGGAGGAAAATGTTGAAGATCATCCATATATTGAAGATGAGGAATTTCATGAATGGGAACTCCACAGTGCAGAGGTAGAAATTGAAAAGATAATGCAATCCCCTATGGTTGCACATGTGGACTCTCCTGTTAGAACTGAAGCAGTTGAATCTCCTCCAAGGGAGATAAAGGCGGTGAAAGATCCATCACTTGAATAGGAGGAGCATGTTGAAGAAGAAAGTAAGATAGATGAGACTCCTGATAAACACCATTTGAATGAGGAGGAACCTAAGGGTTAACAAGGAGAAGAAAAATAGGCTGAGGTTGAATTGGAGCCTGCTGTCCCAAAATGGTTGGAAAAGGAAATAAAAATAAAGCAGGTGGTAGTGGAGGATAGTCCACCGAACTGGGATGCACTACTAGCTAGGATTGGAAAAGATAAAGGAAAGAAGAAGGCTAGGGTGATCTCACGAGTCAAGAGAGATGACGCACATAACAAGGTTGTTCATATTGCTACCCCTCTTCTAGACAAAAATAGAGATGATGTGGCTGCGAGTGATTATAATATACAGACTTTTAATCTTGGGCCTACATCGGTTGAGTAGGATATTGAAGACTATGATGTCTCCAGTGCAGTTATCATGGATCGATTGAGGAGGGAAATGAAGACCAAGCAAGAGCTGAGGAGAGAAAATAAAAATCTCAAGAAGTGCTTGGAGGAATTAATGAAGCCTCTGCAATCCATTAATCCTTCTTCCTCTACTACCAATCCTCTACCTTGGGAGACCATAACTGAGCTAGAAAAGATGGAGGCTTCCACCCTTGCCACCGTGAATTGGTTGAAAGGGGTGCAAGAAAAGGGTGATGAAGCTATTAAGGAAATTTTATCAATAGGGAAGGATGCTATTATGGCCACTGATTGGTTGAAGCAAGTGTTGGCGCAAGATAAGGAAGATACAAACCTCCTTTTGTAGAAAACCAAAACTCTAATGGAGTACACCCGAGACAGGTTGGTGAGTGATGGGATCCTTCCTTCTTCCAGAGCTGCTGAGCCGTGGGAATGGTTTGAAGCGTTGCAAATTAGGTAGAAAGTGTAGAAAAAGATTTACAAACAAAGGAAGCAGATTGATGACGCCCTAACTGGGGTTTACAATGGTTCTATTTCCTTCTTTGAAATCATGATGGGAAGAAGAAAGATCGCGCCCAAGTACTTGAGCCTAGAACAGTTGAGAGAATGGTGGCATGACGTGTATGCACCACTTGATGATGGTTATGTTTCTGAGCACCAACTAGATGATGCAGCCACCTACCTCACAGTTATTGATAAGCATGTGACATACAAGGTAGAGTGTAATAAGTCGGTCAAACACTCAAGGGACGAGATTGTGTCCATTGAGAGGCAACTTAGGGTTCTACCAGTACCACCTGTAGCTGACTTAGATGGATCATTCTTCAAGCTACATGAAGAGTCAGATCGGCGTAGAGATAATAGGGAAAGGAGCTAATGATAGGCTATGGCGTGATTTGTGCTTCCCTATTATCTTCTCGCGCATCGTCTGAGCTACATCGCAGATCCCGGGATGACCTCGACGAGATGTGCATTTAATGCCTATTTGACCCATTTTGAAGACTCTCCTAGCCGGGTGGTTGTGCCGAGTTATTGCTGCGAAACCCTTGCTTGGCCGACGGTTTCCTGGGGATTTCTATATATTGTGCATGTCGCCTCATTTGTAAGGGGTTAGAGGGTTAGATAGCTGGAAATAGTTAGAAAGTTAGCAGGTAGTTGCTCTCAAGTAAATATTGTAATAGAAAGCCAGAATTGTTGCTACAATAGATGATTCGAATATAAGTAATGTCATTGTGATTTGGTGCCATACTGGTATTCTCTTGTCTTGCATGGTTCTGGTTCTTCTATCTTAAAAAAATTCTTTGTGGAGATTAAAATTTAGATTAGATTCGATTTGATAATTTTTATGATTTGATACTTGAATGTTGTAGCAGTCCCTCATTCCATGCTTTTCGTAACCAACTGATTGTTATTTGCTTTGCAAAGTTAGCTTGGACATTTTTATTTTCATTGTGCTTAGTTCAATTGTGAGTGTCTATTTGTTTCAACTACAAGAAGGGGTTGTGCGAATGAATGCTCATGATTTGAAAATATTAAGAGCCTTAGAAGATTACATTGTTTTTACAAGATTGCAGATTCATTTGGGTCAATTAGAGATTGGTTTTTTTTAGGGATTGGTCCATTATGGGTGTTGGTCATTTTCATTGTTAATTTTAGGAGTAGTGTTAGATTTAGAAACCTCCTTAAAACTCTTATCCTTTTTCTATTTCTTTGATCATTGGGTTAAATCTAAGATTGAAGCATCTTCATATCATTAGATCTGATAAAATTGATTCAGTAGTTTGCTTTTAGTAAGGTCCCATTGTGATTACTAGCATTTTCATATTTTATCATTGAGTTGTTTATGCATTGTCAAGACCTGACGTTAGAGACCTTGGGGTTATCTCTTGAGGCTTGCTAATAGAGATTTACCTTTCAAGAGAGATAGGATATTGCATCTTGTCTGTGTTGTTGTTGTGCAGAAAACACTGATCAACAGTGTTAGTGCTAGAAGGAGGGCCTAAATTAGCAAGCTGGATCAATTTTTGAACGCCATCTCTCCTGAGAGATTCAAAAGAAGAACAAGGTCTAATCCAAGAGAGGAAGAATTTCAAGAGTTACCAGAATCCACTAGGTCAAGAAGGACCTGTATACACCTAAAAATGGTCACATCACATTGTCTCTGGTAATTAATTAAATATCTTAATATTTAATTAAATCTTCGAATTCCATCTATGTATAAATAAATTTAAATAATTTATTTATATTATTCATTATTTCATTTCGATTAAATAAATAAGTTTATTTAATCATCTTTTCGTATTCATTTCTTAATTAATTAAATAAACATTATGATTTATTTATATTAATTATCATATAATCTTAGTTTGAATATTTTATTCAAATAAAGATTAAAATTTTCTTCTTCTTCTAAATATCTATTTATAATTAAATATTTCAAATATTTAATTAATTCCTCTAATTCGATTCATATATCTATTTATAATTAAATATTCCAAAATATTTAATTAATTCTTCTAAAATTTCATATTCTTCTAAAGTCATATCATAATTAAATATTTCAAAATATTTAATTAAAATCTTCCATAGTTTTTAAAATCAAAAATCAAAATGCATTAAATAAAATTAAATAAATTTACTTATTTATTTAATTTGGGGATTATCTTCAACTCCCGGGAAGCAAACGGTCAAAACAGAAAATTTAATTTTCTCTGTTTCTGTGCAGGCTTGTTCCCGTGGGTTGAAGACAGGAATCCATCCTTCTCTCCAACCTCTCAACCTCTTCCATCTTCTTCTCAACCTCTCCATCTCTCACCTTTCAATTCTACCAGACAATCTCACAGCCGTAGATTCTTGCCAGCCGGGATTTTGCCTGCAAAAATCTATAAATATGACTGCCGGGAGCTCCAAATCATATAGAAGTTTTAAGCAAGTAAATTATAGGAAAATTTCATAGCATTCATAGAATCATAGCATAATATAGCATAGAATCATAGCAATAGCAGTATAGAATCATGACATATTTTCAATCCATAGCATCTTCCGTTTACAGCCCCTGTGCATAATCCACAGCCCCTGTTCATATCCGTTAGCAATTTCATTCCACCAGCATATAGAATAGAGATTTTCATTTGCATACTCATTCTACAGCAGCCATTTGGAGAAGCTGAGCTTACACAATCTGAGAGCCACAAGCTTCAAACAAATCTATGGAGATAGAGAAAGACAGAACGTTTCTGAAGAAGTTTTATTTCATATTCAAGTTTTATTTCAATTTCTTTAGTTTAAAGTTCTGTTAATTGTGTTTGTGTTTTCAATTAGATTACAAATTAAACATTACACATGACCAACAGAATAGAATCATCATCATCACAGCCAACCCCCCTCATTTCCATTATCCCCATCTTCATCTAGCTCATTTAAGTCTGAGGCCATTCTCAGTCCACAACCTCAACCAGTCATAAATCAGCCATTATCACCCTCACCTCCACCGATGGCTTTCCTAGAAACCAACCCATCTCCACTGAGATTTTTTGTTTACAATGTTATGCCAAAGAACCCTGAATACTTTTGTTCAAAGTTCCATATCAATGATCCAAACAAAACCACTGAGGAGCACATTAGAATCTTTCAGACTGGCCTTAAAGACAGGGGGATAAACCATGAGGATGTAGCTTGTAGGTTATTTCCTTATTCACTAGGGGAAGATGCATTCTATTGGTGCAACCATCTACCTGCTGGGTATATCCAACATTGGACTGAGTTAGAAGTTGCCTTCTTACAAAAGTTCTGAATTCCCATTAGTTCTAATGAGCTTTACCGCCAGTTCACAAATGTGAAGAGAGAGGTTAATGAGCCCATAGGGTCTTTCAACAATAGGTTTCATCATGCCTATACCAAATTACAGGCTCCTTATGTTGTTGATGAACCCACTACCCTAGAAGTTTATTATGAAGGACTTGATAGTTTGACAGCTACTTTTATGAAATGGAGTAATAACCCCCCTGAGAGTTTACTGGATGCATATGCAGAGGCTATAAAAGTTAGCACAAATCTAAGACAACATCTGTCTAGGCCTTTACCCTCATTAGGACCCATTACTCATCCTGGACAAGTTCCAGCTATCAACCAAGCCCTTGCACACCATACTCTTATTATGAACTAGGTACCTTAGTTGCCTCTAGTCCCTCACCCAGGGCCCCCTATGGGACAAATGTTATCCATGATGAGTTACCCCCAGCAAAATGTGAATCAACCCCTACACCCTCAACCTCAGGCTAGTTATCCTTCGTACCTACAAAATTCTGAAGTCCTGAACCAGTCACTAAATTCCAATGCTGCAGTTGGATGTTCCTAGAATAATGCGAATCAAGCTTCATATAGTAGTCCTAACAAGGAAAGACTAGATGAATTATCAGAAAAAATAAAGAAACTGAATATGGAGGTAACCTACTTGAGAAATCAAAACAGTCAGTTGCAAGCTACTCAGAGGAATATGCAGTCCAATTAGAATAGAGAGAATCCACAAGGACAACACTTTGATAGAGGGAAACGTTAGGACAGAGGATACAACAATGATAGAGGTTACAATAATGATAGAGGTTACAATAATGACATGGGATATAATAATGAAAGAAGAAAAAACTATGATAAGGGACAATCATCAGGCCAAAACTTTGACAGAGGTCAAGGTGGTGGACAAGGTTTTGAGAGAAGATAGCAGTCAATACTGAACAAAACCTAGAGCATAGGGCCCAACAATGGAGGAGTTCCCACCCCATTGGATCAACCAATTAGTCAACTTATTAATTAGTCTGCTAGTCAGCCAATTAATCAAGAGAAGCCCCCTAGCGGTGTATATCTAGCTGAGGCTGCTTTGTTAGGGTGGTGTAGGCTACACAAGACTAGTCAACATTCTAAGTTGGACTGTCAAGAGTTCCAAACAGCAGGCTCGATTTTCCAGTATGAGGTGGAGAACAATACAAGCTGTCAGGAAATTGTACCCTCTACTCCTTATGATTCACTAGTATTGGTATTAAACCACGCTCCTTTCTCTACAAAGTGAGGAAAACGTACATGAAGAAGAACCTAACCAATTGGAGGAAAAGGCAGACCAGGTGTGCAATGGAGATGAAATGACACAATTATTTGATGAAAATCCAATAAATGATAATGGTCCCAGAGATGAAGATTAAGCTTACATTGAAGAAGTACAAACCTTCCAGAGACCTGTCAAGCGGTATGACTTAAGAGAGTTGCCCCACAAGCGCCCATAGGTTGGAGGCCCCTTCACTACTTCCATCCCACCAAATAATTTCAACATGCCTCCAGACCCTAATGCTAGCAATAATCCATCATTTCCTTAGGTGTCTAAGTAATATCTATCTCAAGATCAGGTACATGTTGATGTACCAAAAGGAAGATATGTTGATGCAAGTAAAGAAAAGGTGATGGAATACTCAAGGGAGACTCCTACCAATTTAAATGAAGAATAATTGGCCACTTATGTTGCTGAAGAACTTTGAAAACTAAAGGTAAATCTATTTGCATTCAAGTTATTAAGAGTTCCATCCATTAGGAATGCAGTCTTAGGTTCTTATGATGCTCATTTCATGACTCAAGATAAATCAGTTAGCAAAAATATCCATAAATTATCTAGTTCTCAGCCAATAGGAAGACAAAATCAGTCTCATGATCAAGTCCATATCCCCCCTGGAGACACTAGGAAGGAAAGAGACAAGTCTCAAGTTGTTCAAGTGGACACTCCTTTAACCCTGTTTCAAGGGAAAATAGACACACCTCATTTCTTGATCTTTGTTTGAATATTTGGTAAAAATTTGCACAATTGTCTGCTAGATTCAAGTTCTTCAACCAATGTTATGCCCCTTGGTGTCTATAGGGCTATGGGAATTACTTATGCTAAATCACAAAATAAATTCATACAATTGGATAGGATTGAAGTAAATGTGGTAGGAGAGTTAAATATGATTTAGATGTAGATTGTTTCTGATCCTAGGATCTAGCAAGTTATTAATATACAAGTGGCTAACATTCCTTACGCTTATGGCCTAATTTTGGGGAGGGACTTTACCAAGGTGTTGAATGGTATGTTTTGACTTATCACTCCCATATGTGGCACCCCTAGAAAGGAGTTCCAAATCAGATTAAAATTGAAAGGGAACCCAGGATGAAATACATGGTTACAGAATACTAGAAAACCTCTGCCAAAATTCTGGTGTCAGAAGTAGGTATGGGTAGTTACATGCTTTCTGCTCCCTTTGAGGAACTAGACGCGGAGGAGGTCCTCATGTTGCATAAAGTGTCTCATGGCCTCATGATAGAGTCTAGTGGTGTTGAAGCCCTAGTGGACCCAGTTAAGGACAACGGTGAACCAGCTGAAAGTAATGATGATCCCAAGGATAATCAGCTGGCTTTGCTAGACAGTTTTCAAGAGTTCCTTCAAAAATGTATTGAAGGTCAGTTTCAGTTAGGAAGAAGGATGAACTTTGAAGAGTTACTTTTTCCCAATTGGTGCAGGGTACACAATGCTTCACATTCAAAATTGGATTGTTGCTTATGCCAAACTGTAGTAAAACAAATACATAAGTATACTAATCCTACTCCTATGATCCCAATCAATGTCCAAGAAGATCCTGAAGGGAAAGGAATGATGCCTTCTAAAAGGCCATCCAGTAGTAATAGTGCAAGTAATACAGCAAGAGACTCTGTAGTTGTTGGGTGCTGGACTCTGAGATTCAATGGGTCCAAATCAAAGCAAGGGGCTAGAGCAGGCTTTGAGCTGATTAGTCTAAGAGGTAAGACATTTCTTGTTTCTCATAGACTCCAATTTTATTGTACAAATAATGTAGCAGAGTATGAAGCCTTTGTGCATGGATTGTTAATGGCCTTGAGGAATAAGGTTAAGATCTTGCAAGTGTATGGAGATTTTGAATTAGTGGTCAAGCAAATTAGAAGGCAGTGCTCTTGTCATGATAGAAGAATTACTAACTATAGACATAGAGTATGATACCTCATTGAAGGATTTGACGCCTTCAATATTCAGCTGATTCGACAAAATAAAAACTAGACAGTTGATTCCCTGGCTCAGGCAGCCAGTACTCTGTAACCTCTATCTCTTTTTCGGGTTGAAGAAATTTACTGTGGAGTTGACCCCAGTACCCTCAGTACCTGATAATGTCACCAAATTCTAGGTATTTGAGGATGACAAGCATATTTTAGACTTTATCACGAACACAGATGTTTTTTCTTCTCACATCATAGATGAAACTGAGCTCCAAGAAGTAGAGATGGACCTCAAAGGGGTAATCAATAAAAAGACCAATACTATTCCTAGGGGGATGGTAAAATTAGAAATAATATTTGATAAGATCAGGGACCTGGATCAAGACACTAGGAAAGAGTCCAGTAGTGGACAATGTGATAAGTATAATGTGGGATACCAGGAGGATGTCAAAAATGTTCTTACTAGAAAAGTGTGCACCCCAGAAGAAAGACAGGGAATCATTGATGCATTGCACAAATATCTAGATGTGATAGCCTGGAGTTATGAGGACTTGAAAACTTATGATACATCAGTCATAACTCATACCATCCCTCTCAATCCAGGAGTGAAACCTTTTAGGCAGAGGCAGAGGCCTATTAATGCTCTACTAGAACCTGTAATACAAAGGGAAGTGTAGAAACTGTTGTCTGCGAGAATCATATTTCCAGTTAGACACTCTACTTGGGTTGTGAACTTGGTTCCTGTATGAAAGAAAAATGGCAAAATCAGATTGTGTGTAGACTTCAGGAACCTGAATCGAGCATCAGAGAAAGACAATTATTCAGTGCCTTCACTAGATGAAGTACTCCAGATTGTTAATGGATCTCAGATGATGTCTTTTCTGGATGGATATTTAGGATATAACCAGGTCATGGTGCAATATGAGGATAGACATAAGACAGCTTTCACCACTAAGTGGGGGACTTTTGCTTATAGAAGAATGCCTTTTGGCCTGATTAATGTTGGATCTGCATTCTAGAGAGCAATGGACATAGCCTTTAAAGATCTAATTGGGAAGTGTATAATCATCTACATGGATGATCTGATAGTATTTTCAAAAAAGAGAGATAATCATATTTTAGATTTATGCAGAGTTTTCCAGAAATGCAAAGAGTTTCGCATATTGCTTAATCCCAAGAAATGCATCTTTGGGGTAACAAAAGGTAAGTTATTAGGGCATATTATCTCTGAGAAGGGGATTGCAATTGATCTAGAACGTATAGAGGCTATTCTCAAGATCCCACCGCCTGCTAGTAAAAAGGAAATGAAGTCATTCTTTGGCAAAATCAATTTTGTCAGGAAGTTCATCACTGGATTTGCTGAGATAGTTAAGCCATTGAATGCCATGCTGAAGTAGGAGACCAAGGTGGAATGGAATGCAGAAGCAAAAGAGGCATTTGCAGAGATAAAGAGAGCTATTGCTAAAGCTCCAATTTTAGTAAGTCTCGACTATGCCAAACCATTCTACATATATTCATTTACTTTTGACCACTCATGTGCTGATATATTAACTCAGAAATTTGATCAAGGCAATGAACACCCCATAGCATTTATGAGTGCACCATTGAAGGATGCAAAACTGAAATACCCAAGTGTGGAAAAATAGGAATATGCCTTAGTCAGGGCAGTCAAAAAATTTAGACATTACATCCTCAGAAATAAAATCTTTGCTATAGTTCTTGATCCTGTAGTCAAGCTACTCTTGATACAGAATAAACTGGGAGAATGAAGGGCCAAGTGGGTAACTATTCTACAAGAATATGATATGGAAATTCAGCCCATGAAGATGGTAAGAGGGCAGGGGCTCACAAAAATAATGGCAAAGACAGGCTTGATCTTACAGCCCAGGCTTATACTTTAAAGAATGTTTCTCCAGGAGAATGGTATGATGATGTTGTTCATTATCTCTTGACTCAGAGATTCCCTAAACATATTAATCCAATACAAAGAAGGGCATTGTGCTTAAAAGTGACAGTTTCATGTTGAAAGGGGCTATTTTATACAAGAAAAATCATGAAGGTGTGTACTTGAGATGCCTGGGAAAGGCAGAATCTGAAAAGGTGATGATAGAATTCCATGATAGATATGGTACAGGCCATGGATCAACAACATCTACAACAAACCAGATTCTCAGAGCTGGTTACTATTGGCCTACATTATTCAAAGACACCCACAGCCATGTCAAGACATGCCATGTGTGTTAGACTATCGCTACTAGGGAGAAGTATGCTGCACTCCCACTCCAACCGGTTTTTGAGGTAAAACCTTTTGCACAATAGGGGATGGACTTCATTGGCCCCATCAACCCACCTTCCTCTGCTGGTCATAGGTATATTCTCACCATTACTGATTACTTTACATGATGGACAGAAGCTCTTGCATGCAAACAATGTACTTCTGAGGTAGTGATTAATTTCATTGAATCTGATATCCTTAATCATTTTGGGTGCCCTATGTCTTTGGTTTGTGATAATGGTCTTGCATTTTCATCGTTAAAGTTTTCTAACAGGGATTTTGACCATGGGATCATTATAAAATTTGCATCCAATTACTATCTACATGGTAATTGGTTGGCTGAATCCTCTAATAAGAATCTTCTGACAGTCATCCACAAGTTATTAGGAAGGAACCCTAGAGACTGGGATACCCAACTCAAGTTTTCTCTTTGGGAAGATCGTACAAGACATAAAGCTTCCATAGGAATGTCACCCTACCACCTAGTCTATGGACTAGAACCGGTGTTTCCTATACAATTGAAAATTCCTACCCTTCAGTTCATTAATGACTATTATGAGGAGGAAGATAGACGTGAGGCTAGACTTGTTGAATTGTTACATCTTGAAGAAAAAAGAGACAAAGCCCTCGATAACTTTGCTAAGCATCAAGGGGTTGTCAAGAGATGGTTTGATAAGAGAGCCAAGGTTAAGGCTTTTAGGATTTTTGACTTGGTTCTTTCTTGGGATAAAGCCCATGACCATAAGGGAGAGCATGGAAAATTTGATAAACTTTGGCTTGCACCTTACTAGATCTCAGAGATCCTGGGAGATAATGCTTTCCATTTGAAAACTCTCACTAGAGAGGATATCCCACTGACTATCAATGGGAAGTATTTGAAGCATTATTTCCAATCTCTAGCTATTTTTAGCTTTGGTCTTGTGTATAGTTAGATTAGGTTTTCCCTTTCTGCTTTACTTTTGTTTGTTTTGGTTGGTGTTGGTTTCCTTTTGGTTTGTTTGTTTTTGCATTGATTTTGCTTTGGGGATTTCTCTATTTTCGCTTGGATGTGTTGCACCTGCATAGAAAATTTATCTTCTCTAGAATTGTTCTACTTATTTTGTCGGTGAACTTTAGTCTTGCATCTTGAAAGGATGGTTGAAATATTTGTTGTTGCCAATAGTTTTAATGTCAGATTTATAGAAGACTGAGTCACTGGTGAATTTGAACTTGAAGTACTCTAAAAATGTTATATCTTTCATATATCTTAAGAATCCTGATGTCACTATAGGAACCCTTGCAAAGTCTTGTCAAGTGAAAAATCCTATTTCTGCTTCAGTGCCACTGTGGTTCTCAGCCCTGAGTGTGAACTTCATCATTCACAGGTTGAAATGAAAGTGACATATAAAGAATATCCAAAGAAAGAAAAAATGAAATATTGAATATCAAAAGAATAAATTCAACTTATCAGGGGTTCTTGAATATCTCTACCAGGGCTATGGATGCCTGGCTGGCAGTAGAGCTATGTTCAAGAGAGTCGCAGCGATAACCTCATCAGGGCTATGGACGCCTGACTGGCAACGAGGCTCTATCTAGGTTGCTTTTGAAGTTAGAATCCTTACGTAGCCTGACTTGACTGAACTTGGTTTCTATAATGACTCAAGGAGGGAAATGAACTCATGCACACACTTAGATTTTTTAGTTTATGGAAGGTTTGGTCTATCGTTTGGTTCTTGTTCTTTGAATCTTTGCATTTTGACTTGTTTGTTCGATGGTGAGATTGAAACCGAAGTTTCTGGGTTCTTGATTCCTGTTAGTCATCAAATGCTCTGGAGCATTTTCCCAGCAGAAGTCACCATTTGTTGTGCAGATTTTTGCACACATGCCCTGTTGAAAGCAAGGACCCTCTTTCATTTCAGTTTTGGTGTTTTGGCCCTTTCTTTTGAGGTTTTTTCTTACCTTAGGTAGGTGCTTGAATGTTTATTTTTATTGCCTAAGTGTTCCCCCTGGGTATCCATTGAAAATTTTAAGTTCTAGGTGAATTTCAAGCTTTTGCTCGGATTCAGGATTTTCTACCTTGGTCAGATTTTCCTAGATCCTACTTGGATTCTGGATTGGACCTTATTGCTCGGGAATGTTCGGTATCTACAGATTTCTGCTTGGGCCATATTTTCCTAGATTCCACCCTGTTGTCAGTTCCCTGGGTTCTCTGGATGCCTTTCCAAACACATTAATGGCTCCATGTGTGTTTTGAGAAGTGTTTTAACTTGATTTTGAAGTCTTTTGTGCCATTATGTTCACTATTTGCCATCATTTGAGCTAAGGAGTGCTTTCCTATGATCGATTAACTTTGTTTTGGGGTGTTTTGGATTGAATTGATTGATTTGGTGGCTATTTCTTGTGCGTTCTTGCGTCTATTCGTTGTAAACCCCCTTGAGCTTCATGTTTAATGCTTCTGAGATCAGTTCTCGCTTCTAATGGTGTGTGTTTGATTGCTCTGCTTTGAATTGAATTATGAATGGCACGTTGGTAGTGTGAGGGCTTGTGGGATTTGAATTCCTGTGTGTTTGTTTATTTCATGCTAGGGTTGTTCAGTATTGCATCCTTTGTCATCTCCTATGCGAGTTTTGAGCTCTTTTGTCTATTTGCATTTTAATGAATCTTGCCTGAGAGGAATTAGTAAACCCTAGATTTGACTCAACAGTTAAACAACTAAAGTTTGAGCTTTCCTCTATGTTAATGGCGGATGAGTAGGGTTCAGACTTAGGGCAGTGCCATATCAGGTGATTTCATCTTAAGATTGACCTTGAATGCAAAGAAAATTCATGAAAGATCCCTCCCTGACTTTCCCTAAGTTAAATTGGTCAAAATCCATAGTCAATTCAGCGTCTGGACGAAATCAGGACTCTCCATCCCTTCTAGATTCCCTTCGTTGTGACCATTCGAGTTCGCTGAGATGTCATATCGACCACCTTGAAGTTTGCCAAAGTGGTCTACCTAGGTTCATGTTGAATCGCTGTAATGCTATCATTTTTACACTGATGAAATCTTTTATGCATATCAGTCGACGAAACCTTCGCTTTCGCCAAGACCTCACCCCACGAAGAGATGTCCTTGTTCATACTTGCTTTCAGTAAGACAAGTCCCAGTTGCCAGGAGGTTATGGAAGGATCCAGTAGCTTCCCCGATCTTTCGTTTGCTTCGCTAGGACATCCGTCCTTTGATGAGACCTCCCGTCGAGCATGTTTGCTTTCACCTAGCTTTATTCCTTTCAGTCGCCAAGACATCCATCTTTTGCTAAAAGCTTACTGCGAGATTCCAACTCTTGTTGATACCTTCACATGATTCGCTGTGACTACCGGCGTTCGCAAAGACGTTGTGGAAAAGCCTTCTTTTCTTTGCGAGCCCAAGTCTTTTCACTGAGATCTCTGGCTGAATTCAAACCAAGCCCTAGTTGGCAGGACATCGTATCGATAAACTCTTGTCTGGCCGAAGTGATCACTTGAACCCATTAGTCAGTGAGACGTGAGACATTTTCCAAGACCTTACCCCGACTATCCTTTGATCATATCGATATTATTTGCTTCGCCATTCGCCACGATATTCCACTGATACCACCATGTCTTGGCAAGACCTTTTCTGATAAGCATCTTTCAGCGTAACCTCGTGGCTTCGCCAGGACTTCTTCGCGAGATCCCAACTTTTGCAGAAAATTTTGCTTTGGAATCTCCATTGGTCCGAAATTGTGCCTAAGTCATGGATGTCTATCAGGTCTGGATTTCTCTGAAATTTGTCATCTCCAAGATCTCTCAAAGTTCCTCTTTGGCCTGTTCTTCGTGGAAATCCATCCCTCAAGGATTTCCCCAAAATTTGGTGAAATGCAAACGGGCATGAAATAATTGGATTTGTTTATAAGTTGTGATGCATTCGATGATTATTTCATGTCATATTTGGATCTCTCATGTGATTTATTGATGGAAAATGATCAAGTTTAAAGATTAAGTAGGTGTTTCTTGGTTACTCTGTTGGAATCCGAGCAAACTAGAATTTCCCAAAATTCCTCTTTGGCTTAGATTCCGCGGATGGTCTTGAAACCCGAAACTCATTGTAGTCATTTAATAGGAATTTTAACAACACCTTGACCATGTGAGATGTGTTCTAATGGTGTTTTGAAGGATTAACCTTGCTTTCCTATGATATTTATTGTGTTTTCATGTTCAATGCAGGCTGAATCAAGCAAGGTGGTAGTTGGTTCCTCGTTGTCTGATGCAGAGAGGATTAAGATGGACATGAAGAGCAAGGTCCCTGAGAGTAAGATCACTTCTATCTAGTCAGAAGTCACTGATACAAATGTTGGCCTTTGGGACTATGAAGAGTTTAAAGCAAGGATGGCAGCCGAGGATCCTCCATTGGTGACTAGAAGGCTGCTGGAATTGGGCTTGTCCCATGTAGCCGGTTTCCCTTCTACTATGCAATGCTATGAGCTTGTCCTTGAGTGCGTTAGGCACTACAATCAGGACACACAGAGGATAATTGGGCCTCAATGGAGAGTTTTTTCCAATCTCAACTTGGTCTCCATTGCCCAAACTTTTGATAGGCCAGACAAATCTCATGTGGTGGGATTCACCATTGAGGCAGCTCAAGAATTCTACGATGACCAGACTATGAAGTCACAGTAGTTAATCAATTCTTGGTTGGGGAAGCCCAAGTCTCACTACTCCAAATTTCCAAAGCAATTGTTCAAAGAAAAATTCAAGAAGGAGTACTACAATGCCATCACCTTTTTTAGCAGGGTGGTTCGATTGAAGAGTGCTAGTATATTTGAGAATTGGATGTGCCAAGCAATTGTAAGGATGGAACAAGAGAAAATTGACTACCATTGGGTAGGGTTCATTAGCCAAGTAATTCATAAAAAACTATCCAATGTGTTCTAGACTAGGACCTTCACCATGACCTCATATTTGGTCTATCCACTTGCTAGGTTCCATCCCTACAGGGGATTAGATACAAGAGGCACCTTTGGGCAAGATATTATTTACGAAGTTTTCCCTCAGTTACATTGGGGAGGTTCAAATTATAGGAGAGCAAATGATGCATTCACTATGCATATTACCAAAATGCTTCAGGAGGCAGAACATGTCAGAATTTTGGATCTGGCTAAGGAGCTCATCAAGAAATATGGAGCTTGGTTTATTCAATTTCCAACTTTCTCCTACATTCAAATTGATGGCTTCCAAAAATCCCCATATAGACTTCCAAGGTATCCCACTGACCACATCATACTGCTGGAAGTAACTAGACAGATTTGTGATTTCGATGCCATTGTCAAGAAGGACAAACACAAGACTGGATTTGGTGGAGAGTTCCCACTAAGGATAGGCACTGGGGAGGTATGTCCTTCCATTGGTTCTACCCAAGATTCAGAGGAAGAATTGAGTACTCTTGGCTTGTCTTTCCACTCTGAAAGGTCCAGATTTGATATCACATGAGAGGCTCAAAAGAGGGCCAGCAGAGAATATTGCCATAAGGTTAACTTAGAGGACTACTGGGCAAAATACAGTGATGAATTTCAAGTCAGAAAGAAGAAATTCTCCCAGCTTCTGGTTGAGTTAGTTTGAATATATAATGTAAGGGTAGTTCCTGATCAATTGGAAGAGGATGGGAACATAATTCAGGACCATGCCTATGAAGCGGTAAAGGACATGCCAATTGGTGATGTGGATTGGTCAAAAGAGGAGAGGACAGAACTAGAACTATTGATGGATCTAGTCCTCAAATTTACTAGGATGTGGCTCAAACACACTTTGTGGGAATTGGACAATAAGGGTGTACAATGCACCTATGCCCTGATGGGGGACTTAGATTCCCATTCTACTACTAAAGAATCCACCGAGCAGGATTCCAAGGCCAAGGGCAAGCTAGATTCTCCTGCCAAAATCAAATCTAAAGGTGTTCAAGGAGAAGAAGCCCAGGGAGCAGAAAAATAGAGGAAGCCAAAGGCCAAGAAGAGAACAAGGACTAAGAAGTCTGAGTAGAGTCCTGAGGCTGATGCTCTTGTGCCTAAGAGGAAAAGAATTGTCAAATTATCAAAGAAGGCTAGCTTCAAGGTTGGGAAAGAAAAATCTACTCCACTAGTAGTGGATGTTGAAAGTTCGAGGGAGAAGTCCAAAGTATATGAAAGGAAGTCTAAGACCCCTTCTCCCAGGGATAGTGTGCCTAAGGCTGACCTACCTCCGGTGGCTTCTCATGAGAAGCAACACGATGATGTGCCCCCACTCACAGAGTTTAGGGTGAACCAGGTAAAGAGGAAAATGTTGAAGATCATCTAGATATTGAAGATGAGGAATTTCATGAAGGGGAACTCCACAGTGCAGAGGCAGAAATTGAAAATATAATGCAATCCCCTATGGTTGCACATGCAGACTCTCCTATTAGAATTGAAGCAGTTGAATCTCTCCAAGGGAAGTAGACGCAGTGAAAGATCCATCACTTGAACAGGAGGAGGAGCATGTTGAAGAAGAAAGTAAGATAGATGAGACTCCTGATAAACAACATTTGAATGAGGAGGCACCTAAGGGTCAACAAGGAGAAGAAAAATAGGCTAAGGTGCAATTGGAGCATGTTGTCCCAGAATGGTTGGACAAGGAAATAAAAAGAAAGCAGGTGGTAGTGGAGGATAGTCTACCGAATTGGGATGCACTACTAGCCAGGATTGGAAAAGATAAAGGAAAGAAGGCTAGGGTGATCTCACAGGTCGAGAGAGATGAGGCACATAACAAGGTTGTTCATATTGCTACCCCTATTCCAGAAAAAAATAGACACGATGTGGCTGCGAGTGATTATAATCTATAGACTTTTAATCTTGGGCCTACATCAGTTGAGCAGGATATTGAAGACTATGAGGTCTCCAGTGCGGTTATTGTGGATCGATTGAGGAGTGAAATGAATACCAAGTAGGAGTTGAGGAGAGAAAATGAAAATCTCAGGAAGTGCTTGGAGGAATTAATGAAGCCTCTGCAATCCATTAATCCTTCTTCCTCTACTACCAAACCTCTGCCTTGGGAGGCCATAACTGAGCTAGAAAAGATGAAGGCTTCCACCCTTGCCACCGTGAATTGGTTGAAAGGGTTGCAAGAAAAGGGTGATGAAGCTATTAAGGAAATTTTCTCAATAGTGAAGGATGCTATTATGGCCACTGATTGGTTGAAGCAGGTGCTGGGGCAAGATAAGGAAGATATGGACCTCCTTCTACAGAAAACTATAACTCTAATGGAGTACACCTGAAACAGGTTGGTGAGCGATGGGATCCTTCCTTCTTCCAAAGCTGTCGAGTCATGGGAATGGTTTGAAGCATTACAAATCAGGCAGAAAGTGTTGAAAAGGATTTACCAACAAAGGAAGCAGATTGATGATGCCCTAACTGGGGTTTACAATGGTTCTATTGCCTTCTTTGAAATCATGATGGGAAGAGGAAAGATCGCGACCAAGTACTTGAGCCTAGAACAGTTGAGAGAATGGTGGCATGATGTGTATGCACCACTTTATGATGGTTATGTTTTCGAGCACCAACTGGATGATGTGGCCACCTACCTTGTAGTTATTGATAAGCATGTGACATACAAGGTAGAGTGGGATAAGTCAATCAAACACTCAAGGGATGAGATTGCGTCCATTGAGAGGTGACTTAGGGTTCTGCTAGTACCACCTGTAGCTGACTTAGATGGAGCATTCTTCAAGCTACATGAAGAGTCAGATCAGCATGGAGATAATACGGAAGGGAGATAATGATAGGTTGCAGTGCGATTTGTGCTTCCCTATTATCTTCCTGTGCATCATCCAAGGTACATCGCGGATCCTAGACCGACCTCGACGAGATGTGCATTTAATACCTATTTGACCCATTTCAAAGACTCTCCTGGTCAGGTGGTTGTGCAAATTTATTACTGCGAAACCCTTACCTGGTCGATGGTTTCTTGGGGATTTCTATATATTGGGCATGTCGCCTCATTTGTAAGGGGTTAGAGGGTTAGATAGCTGGAAATAGTTAGAAAGTTAGCACGTAGTTGCTCTCAAGAAAATATTGTAATAGTAAGCCAGAATTGTTGCTACAGTAGATGATTCGAATGAATATAAGTAATGTCATTGTGATTTGGTGCCATATTGGTATTCTCTTGTCTTGCATGGTTCTAGTTCTTCTATCTTAAAAAATTGCTTTGAGGAGATTAAGATTTAGATTAGATTCAATTTGATAATGTTTATGATTTGATACTTGAATGTTGTAGCAGTCCCTTGGTTTATACTTTTCACAACCAACTGATTGTTGGTTGCTTTGCAAAGTTAGCCTAGACATTTTTATTTTCATTGTGCTTAGTTCAATCGTGAGTGTCTGTTTGTTTCAACTACAAGAACGGGTTGTGCGAATGAATGTTCATGATTTGAAAATCTTAAGAGCCTTAGAAGATTGCACTATTTTTACAAGATTGCAGATTCATCTGGGTCAAGTAGAGATTGTTTTTTTTTAGGGATTGGTCCATTCTGGATGTTGGTCATTTTCATTGTTAATTTTAGGAGTAGTGTTAGATTTAGAAACCTCCTTAAAACCCTTATCCTTTTTATATTTCTTTGATCAATAGGTTAAAACTAGGATTGAAGCATCTTCAGATCGTTAGATCTGATAAAATTGATTTAGTAGTTGCTTGTAGTAAGGTCCCATTGTGATTACCAGCATTTTCACATTTTATCACTAAGTTGTTTATGCATTTGCAAGACCTGATGTTAGAGACCTTGGGTTTATCTCTTGAGGCTTGCTGATAGAGATTTACCTTTCAAGAGAGATAGGATATTGCATCTTTTCTACGTTGTTGCTGTGCAGAAAACACTGATCAACATTATGTTTGTTTTATGTATGGTTTCATGCATTTTTGCATGTATATAGGTGCTTTTTGTGCAGAGATTAACTATGTCCCATTACATTCTTATTGTGTACTAATCAAATCTTTTTCATTACGTTCTTCCTGTCTATATAAGTGCATATTGGAAAACATTAGGTATGTAATCAAATCGAGCTGAGGGGTGACACACCAATTGGGTTGTTACTACTTTGATCACAATTTTTTTTGAATACTTTCTTACTATTTTCTAAAAGACCAGGTTGGGAAATGTTGGGTGTTATAGAAGTTGTAACCCACATACTGTTCTAAAATCCTTTACAAGTAGAAACCCAATTGCTTACTCATGCTCACCTCAATTTGGTAAGTTTTGTGGTTTTACCATGTGCAACTCCTCGCTGTGCTCTTCACCCTCTGGGTTTGATCATGGAGATTGAACCACAGAGTGTTATCCAATGTGTAACTATTTTGTGGATTATCATATTTAACCAATGCAATCACTTGCTATTTTTTGGTCAAACAAGGTGATCACCAAGTTTTTCAATGACTTAACATTTATTCTTGAATAATCAATGCACACTATGCTTTGCATCCAATGTGTCTTACAATAATCTATATTTTTTTAGTTATCTGTACAAGTAATGAAAAAATAGAAGTTTGACAGTGGTTTGTAGTATCTTTCTTATGTGTCTTGTCTGCCCTTGTTGATTATGCAAGTGATTTCCTCTTTCATATTGCAGGAGAGATGAGTTTGAGATATATCTGAATGAGTGTTCATTGCTTCATAGTTCCAATAGAATGGAAAAATGGTAGATATAATTGTTGATATATATTACTAGTGTTAGCGATAGGTTAAATTGGAAATTAAATTTCCATCGTATAGATTAATATGTTTGTTTATTGATTGTACAAGTTGACATGTTGCAGTTAGCACAACATATAATCCAATATTGGTGAAGTTTGGAATGAAGTGAATTCTTTGTAGCACCAAATTTCTTTAATTTTCCAATTTAATCTACTGCTAACACTTGTCTTTCTTCTAGGTCGTTGATATAGGCAAGGAAAGAAAATTGAACAAAACAAGGGTAGGTGGATTGAGAAGGATGCTTCAAGAGATGTGAAGCTTTTGTAGTAAATACAGGTGATTTTGGATACCATAGTTTGAATTTCAAGTGTACTTAATAGTTAAATTTCCAAAATTTAGTATGTATTAGAAGTTCCAATTTGTTTGAAATTATGAAATTTTGGGGTTTTCAATCATCTGTCATTTTCCTTTGATTCTCAAGTGTTTTGTGCTAATTTTTAATCTTTCACCAAAAGATTTTATATGTGGACATATATGTATGTGAAATTACTTACAAACAACATTCAAAGTGGAGAATCTAGTTCAAGTGAAATGCATGTACATATTTTGAGTTTGGACCATATTCGTGCTTACCTAAAATTCTATTAGTATCTAGACAAGGTGTAACAGCAATTTCTTCACTTGAGTTGGGTTCTTCACTTTGAAATGTGAGCAGCAGTAGAGGCTTTTGTGAGTATTTCCTATTCTATGCAATGGTCAAAATATTTGCTCTTGAAAGTCCATCCTATGATCTTGTCCTAATTTAAACCTCTTTTCTATCTCTCGAGTTGAATATTTCTCCATATTTAAAAGTTCTATTTAATGTTAGTTTTCCATCATCTGTCATTTTTCAGTAGTTCTTAAGTGTTTTCGTAATAGTTCTTTTTACAATTTCCCTATTAGTCTATAATATTTACTAAGTTATAAATGGTTTGTTATTAACATCTGATTACAATGCTCTAGAATGCTATTTCTATATCCTATTTCTATTCTTTTTCAATATGTTTTGATTTGACCACCACATCGCAAAAGATGTGCAAATATAACAAGTCATTACTTGAAATAGTTCTACATGCACTGTATTAAATAGAATTCATAAATTCAATGGGTAGAAATAACCTGTGAAAGATAGGTATAACGTCATAGACTTAATTGAAATTTTGAGCTACATTACTTGGTACAAAATATTATAGACAAACAGACAAATTGTAAAAGAGCTATTAGAATAACAACATACATGGAAACAAAAAGTGACGAAACTGGCAAATGGGACCAAACATCTAAGAAATGGTAGGTAGAAGTTAATGACACCTTTAGGTCAATTTTCCCACCTCATGCCAGCCAAAAAAGGTGAGCGCCTTAGCTTTGTTGTGAAGTTTTTTTTGTCTGGTGCAGGAAAAGTGGAAGGGAATGACATGGACCTTTTCTGTTTTGAGAAAGAAAGGTGAATAATATTTGTTTCCAATCTGCACATTGAAAGTTGAAGGTTTGAGTGCATGTGGAGGATTTGGAGGAGAAAACTGGCCAAATTGAGGTGACAGGTACTATCCAATAGTGTTGTAGATGATTTTACAACAATATTTAGGTTGCTTGTTTCTTACCATCTAGGGTTTTCCACCATGAATTGTTACAAAACAGAATGAAGTGTGTACTATGAAGCACACTATGTGTTGATGATTAATTGAGTCCCCCTTAAATGAGAGATGTGTTATTTGATAAAATAAAACACCATCTATACATTTGTATATTTTCATTACAAGACAAAGGTTGGGTATACGTAAAGGCAGGCTTCAAAACATATTGTGTTTTCCAACATGCACTACACAATGTTCACCACTTTCAATGAGTTTATTCATTATTCCTAATAATGGCAAGAAATTGGTGTTCTTTCACTTTGTAGTGCACACCTACATATACAGGTTTAAAAACCAAAAGGGCTTGGTTATGTTGTGATGTGGAGGTTGAAAAATGTAGTGTGTTATGAAGCATGCAATTTATTATATACTTGAAATTTAAACACAACAATGGAAGGTGTGATTTTGAAGACATTCATACTATTTTGTAACATTCCATATTGCAAAAACATGGGTGTTAAGAAGCAAGCAACCCACCATGAGACACCCATTTACATTTAAACAAGGAGATTCAAATAACTGAAACCCAACACTATGTTTTCCCAATTACATTTATTTTGTGCAACTTTTTTTCAATCATGCAAAATTTAAACACAACAATGGAATGTGTGATTTTGAAGACATTCATACTATTTTGTAAAACTCCATGTTGCAATTCCCTACGTGTTAAGAAGCAAGCAACCCACCATGACACAAACCTTTACATTTAAACAAGGACATTAAAATAACTGAAACCCAACATTATGTTTTCCAAATTTCAATTATTTTGTGCAGATTTTCATTTAGTCATGCAAAATTTAAATGCATTTTTTTCCCAAATTAAAAGTCCTTATAAATTTTGAAAGGGATTTTTAATACATTCAAACTGTATTGTGTAGTAGAAAAACGGTCCCTTGTCATTTTCATGGTATTTTAGGTCTTGTTTCATGGTATTTGATATATTTGGCTTTGATTTTATGTTGAAACATGGCTTGAACATGCATATTTGGGTACTACAATTCAAATAATCATGTCTTGTGAAGGTGTTGTGAAGTGTTACATAAGATATTTCTACATTCTTCTAGACTCTATTCATTACAATTCACCTTAAAATCACTTTAAAATCACCTTTCTACACATCATCAAGTCCTATTTTTAAGTGTTGTAAAGTCTTGTAACAAGATTTCACACTTTCCTAGGCACAACTTCACTATTTATCTCTTCTTATGACTTAATTGACCCTTTTATTCCCTCATATGCTTTAATTAAGTGTATTTTTGGATATTATCCCAACAAACAACATAAAATGTAACTTAATTCTCGACACTTGTTTTTAGGTCCTAGGTGGGACCCATTCACCATGGGTGGTGAATGAATCTCCCTTGGCCCCAAATTCAAAATATTTTAAATTTCTTTTTGGGATTTTATTAAAAAATCACTTGATGTCGGCCTACGATGAGGTGTGAATAGGAAACTATGACACAAGAGTGTATAAATAGGCATTTTTTACTTCATTTTACATCTCCTACAATCTCATTCATTCAAGCAATCTCATACAAGCATTCAAGCATCGTACATATTTTTGAGCAACATTCAATCACTTTGAAGCATCCATTGACATTACTTCAGACTTACATTACCAAGGGTTTGGTGAGTTAATAGAAATTGCATGTTATTAGTTTATCTTTCCTTTACATTTCATTCTTCTATTAAGGGTTTGATTACTACAAGTGGGGTTTGACCAAAGAAAACCCCTATTTGCTAACCCTTAACCATTTTTCCCTCTTACATGTGTGTTTGCAAACTTAGGTATGTAGATTTATCAAGCATTTACGTGTTGAAAAGTGGAAAAAAAGTCAACTAGGTGTTTCAATTCAACTTAAGTATATTTCAAGCTTGAAGAGAGTTTTATGTTCGTTTCTTGTAGATTTGACTTTGGCAACCTGACAAGCAGACATTTCTAGATTTGGTGTTGTAGATTTGTCTTCTGATTTTCCAAAATTTTGGGAGAGGACTTATTTTCCATTAGTGGTGAATGAGTCCCACCCTAGGACTGAAAAATCTGAGTTTTGTTAGATTTTGGATCCCAACTGTCAAAAACTAGTTCTCGACACTATTTTACCAAGAGTTGGACTAATTCACCACCTTGGGCGAATGAGTCCCACTATGAAAAATTAGTAATTTTCATCAGCATCTAGAACACTCTAGAATCATCACATTTCATCTAGGTGCACTCAGATTCATCCGTTGTCTTTCCATTCTGCATATTTTCTTCATTTAGTTCATTATTTCATTACATAATGTGTTTTCAAACATAGCTTTAAATTGCAGTTTTGCATTTGTTTTAATTCATTTAGATCAATCAATTGCATTTATTTTATTTCATTTAGGCTAGAAAACATCACATAACATTAATTGAATGAACCCCATGCATTTGTGGGTCTTATCTCTCTCCTTTTAGGTGAAAAACCTTAGAAGAGCTAGAGTTGTCCATAGTGACCCAAAAATCTACGGTTCATTTTGGTGAACCCGACTTTTGGACACTTTTCATTTCTGATTTAATTCTCATACTGCATCCTAGTTTACATTTTCATTAACATTCAATTAGGTCATTGTTTTGTTTTTACATTCTAGGTATTTCATATTGCATTAGTGAAAACTCCATTTAGACTTCATTTTTGCATTGCATCTCATTGAAAAAATAGAAAATCTGCATTCTGCATCCTTAGTTGCATTCTTTAGAACATTTAAATCATCTTGAAAATTATGAAAAACACAAAAAAATTGCATCTTGGGACTCATTCGCCACCCTGGGTGAATCAGTCTCTCTACACATTTTAGACAGTATTTCTAGAATTTTTCCTACATTTATGCTTTCTATAGTTTGTTCTTTGTTACAGTTAGTAGTCTCTTTGTTATTTGCATTTAAAAATCTTCAATTACCTTGAATTTTACTTCAACCATTCCTTTGTGGTACTTGTATGAGTGTTTGGTGTCCTGTTGATAATACTTTAGTGAGAATAAGTTCTAGACTCTTGGCTTCCCATGATAGCACTTTCATTGTGGACCTTGGGATCTCACGAGCTCCTACTCCTAGTATAGACAATGGTGCATTAGGAATTGATCATACCACTTCCCTGCCTTCACCCTTCCATCCATTGAATGTTGACAACCAAAAAAACTCTCTCCCTCAAGACAAGGTCATTAGCCTTCATGAAGAATTTTCACATTTACAACAAGACTTGACACTTGAAAACATTTCTCAAACTGCCATACTTGCCATTGATAGTCTTCATCATTTGATTGAAAGTGATGAAGGCTTACAAGTGATGAAGAAAATTGTTGAGGTTTATAATAAACATGCCTCTTCCAATACCCAATCCACAAAAAATATTGTAAGCCAAGGAGGACCTTCAATTCCTCCCCCTTCAACCATAGCTTCTATACAAACTTATACCAATCTGCAAGTCACTACAACTATGTAGCAGATTAGTTATATATGGATCCTTCCTTTACAATTCCACCTAACATTCCTACCTCTCTTGTGAAATCACAAGTCCCTTCAACTACCTTCACACCCCTTAGTATTTCTTTCACTTTACCTAACATCCCTTACACTCCACCATTTTCTCTTCCATCTCAATCTCATACCCCGATCCCATTATTACACAACTCCTTACTACTATTTCTTCCATGCAACATCAACTTTCAAAAATTAGTCAATTTCACATTGCTCCACCCACATATCATTTCCATAGTAGTCCCTTATCTTTAGAAATCTTACATACCCCAATGCCACAAGGGATAGAAATGCCTCAGTTTGAGAAATGCAAAGGAAAAGGAGACCCTATCAACCATGTTAATGCTTATACAACTTTGTGTAGTGATTTTGTCCTTGATGAGAGACTTGTAGCCAAGATTTTTTTGAGAACCTTGAAAGATACTTCATTAGAGTGGTTCTCCAACTTGCTTAATCACTCCATCCATTCCTTCAATGAACTTGTAGATGATTTCATAAGTAACTTCCAAGTTCACGTGACACCTAAGAAAACAATGGCTGACCTCATGCAATGTAGACAAAACACAGATGAAAAAGTCATGGATTTTCTCTCACGATACCAATCCTTGTATACCCAAATTGATGTTAAGATTCTTGATGCGCATCTGCAAAATATGTTTATAAAAAACTTGCACACACATCTTTAGGATAAGCTAACTATGATGAAATTCCCTTCATTTCTGCATTTATGCACAACCTTGTGTGAATATCATAATTTAGTTTCAAGTTGTGATTCAAAATCCACTTCTTACCGAGCTGACAAACCTGAACACAACAATCAAAACAACAATAACAATCAAAACTTTCATAGACCAAATAGAGGATTTTTATCTAGTTTAATCCACCTCCTCAACAACCACAACCAACCTAACAAAATCAAAATCAAGTGGCAGCTATTAAGGTAGCAGTCCCCTATCATTATGGGGACACTAACAGATAATTTACTCCCCTACCCAACACCATCCATAATACAATGAACCAATTAATACAACAATGCATGCTCACTTTGCCACCTGTTCGACCACTTGATCCAAATCATCCATTAACACCTACATTCAAACCTAATGCTTATTGTCATTTTCATCACCAAAATGTACATGACACTGAACATTGCAAGTGTCTAAAACATTTAATTCAAGATCTCATTAATTCCAGACATTTAACCATTATGGGTGTTAATGATAAAGGCAATAAGTTTGTTGCACCCCTAACCATAATTTACAAATCTTCACCAATCCTATGCCTAAACACACTACTTCATTTGTCAAGGCTAGTGAACCTTCCAAAATTCATGTAATGACTATTGATACAAATCATGAACATGACAAAACTCCATTTGTTACCCAAGATCATCCTATGGATATACTTGTGGGTGCGATAGACATTATCCCTCAAAAGGGCCAAACAACTAAATCTCTTGATATCACTTTTTCTACTAAAGACATTACAAAAATTTCTTGATGGTCCTCTCTACATAGCTGGTAGAATCTATGATAATCCTAGTAATAGGATATTAATATATCCCACTTGTGGTGAGAACGTGATCACAGAAGAATTTATTATATTACATGAGCTACATCAAGATGATTATAATAAATCGACTGCATGGACTAAGACACATACTGGTTTTGCATGCCCCACGATCAGATTGATTGCACTCCCTTCACAAATAGGACCTAAAACTTTGGAGGTAACATTTTCAATTATTCCACAATCTAAAAAATTTCATTTGTTGCTCGATCACCCTTGGCTTCGCTCAATGCAAGCAATCTCATCATTTTTTCACAAGTGTTTGAAGTTTCCACATGGAAATGAGGTATTCACCATACACCGTAGTGGCTTTATTCATTTATCTTCCAAAGGAAATTTCTCATTAGAATCCTTTTTTCCTGAACCCATGGAGCCCATTACACCTCAAAAGGAATTCTTTTTCATAAGATATCAAAATTTAAAAGCCAAGAAAATAACTAAATTATCTCTTTGTGGCATGTCCCCATCCACTTCTACACCTCCCATCATAGATGAAACCATGCTTTAGCCTGAATCAGACATTAAGCAAGCCATACAACCTTATGAACAACCACCCTTAGACATTTCTCTGCCATTGTCTAAATGACCAAGAGAAACTGAAACTAATCCTATCATACCTCCTCGTGTTAAACAAGTGTACAAATCAAAAGAGAAAGTGGTTGACCCATCTTCTTCAACTTCTTTTGTTCTTCCTTCTTTGGAAGTGGAAGAACCTATGTTGACTCAATCCACTCTTACACCTCAACAACTTAAAAACTGCATTAATAGAAATCATGCTAGTAGGGAACGTTGGCATCATCATTGTCTCCTTGGTCATCAATCTAGAATAGAAGAAAAAAAGACAATCCACCTCCGCCTTTGATAGAAGTAATAGATGATCACCCTACCTCTTCTAACCCACCACTTGATAGTCCAATCCAACCTTCACAACAACATAAACCAATCCAATAGCCAAAAAAATTGATGCATCCATCTTTACAAATCACCCTTCGTCCTCCCATTGTCATTAATCTTGATGATGATGACGATGTGGAGATTACCAAAATTGATGAAGAAATACACAATAATTTAAACTCTTTATTCTCATCCACCATGAGCATAAAATATAAATCATCTTCATCAAGTGAAGAACCTAGTACCACTCCTAGTTCAACACTTGAAATTCTTCCTTTGGAAAACCAACCACCCTCACATTACATTGAATAGGATTGGGAGGCAGATCACTTGTTAGATGGTTGACTTGAATTTTCCTTGCTAAGCTCTTTTCCTTTTCTTTTTTTTTCATGTGTGTATCATGTTCCCCCGTGACATTTGTTTGTTGTTCCCTCTCTTTGTACACTTCTTCTATTTGTACCTCTATTCTTCTAATTGTCAATCCTTGAATTTTCTTTTGTTTTTTGTTTTTTGTTTAGGGATGATGCAAAGAATAGAGACACCCTATGTCTCTTCCATGTTGACCCAAAAGGTCTTTGATTTTTCGCTTTTGTTTTGTGTTTTCATTTTGGGAATGATACAAAGCATTGAGATCAAAATGTCTCCTTCATGTTGACTCAAAAGATTTTTTTCCTTTTCATTTCCTTTTGGCTTGTGTTTTCCTTTTGGGGATGATGCAAATCATTGAGACCGCAATGTCTCTTCCATATTGACTCAAAACAGACTTTCTTTTTTCTTTGTTTTTGCTCTCTGTCATTCTTCTAGTTCTATGTGTATTTGGGGAATGATGATAGTTTTGATCTCTTTCATAAAAAACATTACAACAATGAACATACTGATCCCAAATCCATAGATCCCTTATGTGTTTGGTGTGCTTTCTTTTCTAGGGGGAAACTCCCTTTCTTTGTCTTTCATTTTCCTTGACATGACGTAGCCTGACTTCGAAACATATGACTTGGCATAGAGCTTTCCGAGTTGGCTCTTGTGTCTTGTTTTCTTTTTTATTTTTATTTTCTTTTCTAATTTCAAGTAATTTCTCATAGAACAATGTGTATCAATTCCTTTAAAGTTGGGGGCATACATTACCATAATTCATTTGCATTATTGGTTCCTAGTGTAGCCTTGTTATTTTTGTGATGTGTTTGTTACTTTGTGGATGACATTGAGTGTGATGTCCTTCATAAGTGTGATCTATCTTAACATATTGCATTCCTCTTGGTGGTTTGATGCAATGCACTGTATCCCATAAGTTGTGAATATACTATACTTTGATTGTTCCTCCCTTGGAGACATTAGACACAATGTTCCCTAAGTCACTGACCTTGCATAAACTTAACAAGACTCCTCTGAATTTTTTTTACATTTTTCATTTTTCCACCTTGCATAATGCAACTTGCATGATTATGGTACATTTGTCTTTTTATTCATGGCATTTTCCTTGTGGTTCCTTGTTAAATTTATCAATGGTCATAACTTTAACATGGTTGAGTGGGAAGCCTGCCTAGTGGTATGACTTTTCCCTTAGCCACTTTTGTGTTTGTGAGTGCATACCAACTAGCATATGTATCTTACCTTTTTTGGGCCTTCTCACCGTATGGACAATTAGTTTTGTAGCCCTAGAGTGAGTACATTTGTGCTTTCTCACCCAGTGTACTATCCTTTGTTTTGTCACCCCAAATTGAGTACACATTCTCTTTAGGCCTAGATCTTATCCACAACTAGTTGGATAAGTGATCGAAACTTCATTCAATTCATTTCAACACTTTTCTGTTCCTTTGTTCTTATGTTTAGTTTTCCACGGGATCTTCGTCTTGGGGGCTTGATCATGTCTCTTGATCATTGTCATTTCATCTTGCTAATGTAAGTGCATTTGAACCCTCCTCTTAATGTTCATCACTACTTTATTGTGAGTTTGAAGCATGGTCATCCTCTCACTAAAGTGGGGGCTAAATGTGTCATAGAAAAATGGCCCCTTGTCATTTTCATGGCCTTTTAGGTCTTGTTTCATGGTATTTGCTATATTTGGCTTTGATTTTATGTTGAAACATGGCTTGAAGATGCATATTTAGGTACTAAAATTCAAATAATGATTTCTTGTGACTTGGTGTTGTGGAGTGTTGTACAACATTTCTACATTCCTCTAGACTCTATTCATTACAATTCACCTAAAAATCACCTTTTTACACATCATGAAGTCCTATTTTGAAGTGTTGTAAAGTCTTGTTACAAGAATTCACACTTTCCTAGGCACAACTTCACTATTTATATCTTCTTATGACTTAATTGACCCCTTTATGCCCTCATATGCTTTAATTAAGTGTATTTTTGGATATTATCCCAACAAACAACATTAAATGTAACTTAATTCCTCACACTTTTTTTTAGGTCCTAGGTGGGACCCATTCGCCATGGGTGGTGAATGAGTCTCCCTTGGCCCCAAATTCAAAATATTTTAAATTTATTTTTGAGATTTTATTAAAAATCACCTGATGTCGGCCTGTGATGAGGTATGAATAGGAAACTATGACACAAGATTGTATAAATAGGCATTTTTTACTTCATTTTCCATCTCCAACACATCTCCTAAAATATCATTCATTCAAGCAATCTCATACAAGCATTCAAGCATCTTACAACATCTTTTCAAACAACATTCAAGCACTTTGAAGTATCCATTGACATTACTTCAGAATTGCATTACCAAGGGTTTGGTGAGTTAATAGCAATTGCATGTTATTAGTTTATCTTTCCTTTACATTTCATTATTCTATTAATGGTTTGATTACTACAAGTGGGGTTTGACAAAGGCAAACCCCTATTTGCTAACCCTCAACCATTTTTCCATCTTGCATGTGTGTTTGCAGACTTGGGTATGCAGATTTATCAAGAATTTATGTGTTGAAAAGTGGAAAACAAAGTCAACTAGGTTTTTCAAGTCAACTTAAGTATATTTCAAGCTTGAAGAGATTTTTATGTCTGTTTCTTGTAGATTTGACTTTGGCAACCCAACAAGCAGACATTTCCAAATCTGGCATTGCAAAGTTGTCTTCTGATTTTATAGAATTTTGGGAGAGGATTGATTTTCCATCAGTGGAAAATGAGTCCCACCTTACGAATGAAAATCTGATTTTTGTCAGATTCCAGATCCTGACTGTCAAAAACCAATTCCTAACACTTTTACCAAGAGGAGGACTAATTCGCCATGCAAGTGAATGAGTCCCATTGTGAAAAATCATTAATCTTCATCAACACCTAGAACACTCTAGAATCATCATATTTCATCTAGGTGCACTCAGATTCATCCCTTTTCTTTATGTTCTGCATATTTTCTTCATTTAGTTCATTATTGCATTACACATTGTGTTTTCAAACATAGCTTTAAATTGCACTTTTGCATTTGTTTTAATTCATTTAGATCAATAAATTGTATTTAGTTTACTTCATTTAGGTTAGACAACGTCACACATAACATTAATTGAATGAACCCCATGCTTTTTTCACATTAATTGAAAAATCAGGTAGAAGAGGTAGAGTTGTTCATAGTGACCCAAAAATCTACGGTTCATGTATATATTACAAAATATTTTGAAGGCATTATTTCTATTTAGTAAGAATTCTTGTTGGAAATCCCTAGGTGTTAAGAAATAAGCAATGCATAAAATGTTGTAAAACTCTATGTAAGTGAGAAGAGACAGTGTGTTTTCCAACACTGCAAATAATGTGAGCATTTTATTTGTTCCAATCAGATAAAGAAAGTGAAATGACATTTGGAATATAGCAAAGAGTTGTTCAAAAATTTGAAATTGGACTGCATTATATTCTTGGACTAGCAAAATAAAACTCGTCATAACGAACAAACTAAAATGGGACAGTTTGCTACAAACAATCTATAACAAGTTTGTTCCTTGCGGGTTTCATAATACCTACTATTTTCCAATTTCTTTACATTCTTGGCACCTCATTTTTCTATTTGCAAATAATGGTTTTGAATTGCATGTTTTTTTCAATTTTTGTCCATTCTGAAATAGGATTTTGAAAACCCGTCGGTGCTAACATGTTTTCCCGGTGATGGGACATGCCATGGTAGGTTGGAGTTAATGTCTAACTGTCAAGTCTTTCCATTGTTCCTATTTTTCCATCTGGCCACCTTTTCCATTGAGGCATTTTGTTTCGATCAAATGAGGAAAGTGAAATGAGATTTCGACTATAGCAAGGTGAACTTTGAAAGTGGACTTCATTACATTCTTGTAGCATACCAAGACAAAACTCTTACATGTTTTACATGGTTTTTGGTTTCTCTAAACATTATTTAGTAATTTCACTCATATTTCCACAATGGGTTGTTAGTTATTTCATTCAAAAATTGTAAAATTTCATATTTCCTGTTGCTCTCTACCAACCTGCAAAACGTCGCTGTGGAAAATGGTGACGAAAATGGGACCTTGTCTGTGCTCTTTTCTATTTGCAAATAACGGTTTTCAATGACACATTTTGGGCTTTTTGTCCATTCTAAAATATGATTTTTAAAATATGATGACTATTATGATGCATGTGACATGCATTTTTTTAGGGAGAATAGCCTCCTCCCAATTGCAGAAGGTGGTATCCTCGCAGTATGGCTTAAACATGATAATGTATTGCCCTTCTTCAAGGATAAGACATGTCTGATTATCATTGCTAGTTGATTTCTAGATTCAATTCTATAAGAATTTTTGCATAAACATTTCAGATCAGACTTTGTGATCCAACATTAGGATGATTGATGCTCTCTTCTTCATCCTGATGTTGGATCAAGGAGTCTGATCTTAAATGTTGATGCAAAAATTCTTACACAATCAAATCCAGAAATCAACTAGGAATAATCAATATGGATTGTGGAAAATTGATATTATTTATGTTTGATTATGTTATCATTTCAAAGACATGTTTTTTCAGGGATAATAGCTTTATTTTACTATATTTCGTAGGGATATTAACTTCTGCATTGCAATTGTATGTCACTATTATCCCTAGAAGAATGCATGTAAGAGGCATCATAAAGTCAGCCCCTCTCTCCTATAGTTGGTCAGGTCGATAAACATCTTCTGAATCAACAGAAAGGACTAGGTCTATATGTAGATATGAAACTAGTACAGGGCTTGCTTCAGTTGCTTATGATGCTACCTATGCCACTATTTCTTTTGGAACTACTTCAATGACTAGCTATGATGTTACTGATACTACTGGCGGTTCCAGCACAATGAATTTTTTAGGTCCTATAGCTTCAGTTCCTGTAAGGTCTAATCCCATAGGGTTTGCTCCTGCTGCTGGTCCTTTTGTTGGTCCTGCTACTAGATCTACTATCGTTGCAACATACAAAAACCATATGATGGGACAGTGTATTGCAAAAAATAATTAGAGGTTGGAAAACACTGTGTGTTGTGAATTATTCCATTTTTTACATTGAAAGTTGAAGGTTTGAGAGCATGGGGTGGAGTTGCAGGTGTGGGATATATAAAAGCATCCAAATTCAACTAAGGGTTGAGTAACTAATTGGGATGTTACTTGTGAATGGTTTGTAAATGGTATTTGGTTTGTAGGTTTAATAACACCAAGTGTTTTCCAACCTAAAATTACACATTGTTGGCCTTGGGATTTTATGAAAAGGTTGACTTGTCAATTCCCGATACAAGCATTAGATAAAAGACATGAAAAAATTTCATGAAAATTGGGCATCTTTGGAGATACTTTGCAATATTTGTAAAACAAGCTCTTCTCTCCAGCACACATGACCACCTCCTCCACACTCTCATCCACTTAGGTCCATGATGTTGAAAGGTGTCATCGATGTATGATGGAGAAAAGTGCATGTTTTGGAAATGAGAAAGGTATGCTTCAAAGTTTCCCAGTTGTCATGAAATTTTGTCACACTGGCAGGGGGTAGGGGGCACAACCCTGTGTTTTTTCCATCCTGCAACTTTTTTTGTGCATCTTGTGTTCCAAATGTATAATGATATTGAAATAGAATGTTTTCTGCAAGTAAGGGTTGTTATAAAATAAGCTGATGAACTTGAATACACTGTGTTGTTATAGTCTACATAACAAAAAGTGTTGTCTTTGAACAAGATTTGAGAAGTGAGGGACAACCTTGTTAATCAAATTGAGGTGGGGTGAGTAACCAATAGGGTTGTTACTTTTAAAGGGTTTTAGAACAGTTTGTGGGTTGCATGATTTATAACACCCTATGTTTTCCAACCTAAAATTTCAAATAACAGTTTGAATGTCTTGAAAAGCTTTTCTTATTTAGAAAGTGTGAATTTAATAAAAGGAACCTCCAAAAATTACAACTGTTAGTTATGGTATAAATTACAATTTAGTATATTCATGTGGTTGTTACTTGTATAGAGTTTTACAATAGTGTGGGTTGTACATTTCATAACACCAAGTCTTTTCAAGCCTGCAATTTTGTTGTCAGTAGGAATGTATTGAAAGCTATGTTTTATTTAGACACAGAATGTAATCAAAGGCACCTTCAAAATTTATCATAAGTTTTAGATAGACTAAAATATGGATTTGAAATTCTTCTTATGATTGAAAAGAAATATGCTTGATTACTACAAATGGTGCAATAAATTTTGGAACTTTAATTGTCCATAACACTTGCAACAATTTTATAGTTTATAGGAAACCAAGGATGCGTGTTGTAAAAGGGAAACTGCTTTGTACACCAAACAATGTAATTAAGGTGGACAACACACCTAAAAGGGTATGTAGTAGTGCATCTTCTTCGGGGTGGTCGCATTCACCAAACATGCAGGTAAGATCTAGTAATTACAAGATGCAATCGAATGTATAATTTTAATCTCTCATTAGTGGTTACAATGTTGATTGGAAAATGGGAATGTTTTAATCAGGAGGCAACAATTGTAGTACACAGGAAGTCCCTTCATTTTAGGAAAACGCTAAACCCTAAGGAAACAACGTGTTCGGTAATTGATTGTGAACTTCCATTTTCCCTTTCCTTCCTATGCATCAATCAAAATGATTTACAATTTTAGCTATAAAATATCATGTTTGTTACAAATATGTTGATTTTGACAATATATCATTCCTTCGATTCAGGAAAATAATTAGGGAGACCATCACGCTCTTACCATAGTCCATGACCACAAGGAAGAGCATGCAAAGGGAGACCCTAAGGATGGAGAGAGACCCAATGAAGCACGAGGTGATGTGGAGGATGGGAAGGTAGATATAATAACTCAATTATTGCATCATTTGGTTGTGTCTATGTTGTGCATTCAAATTGTTTTAATATCAAATATATTAAGCAATTTTCTTTTCCAAATTTGTTGTGCAGGTTGTTGTTGAATACAAAAGAGAAGTGGATAATGGTAGATATGTATATTATTGCATTGTAGAAGAATTTATGAGAAAATATCATGATTGGAGAGTGTTCAATGTGCATAGGATTCAACATCACCACCTTCCTATTCTCGTGCCACCAAAGCATGACCAAACTACATCGGGGGGGGGGGGACCAAAACACCCTACTCCTCCCCCCAATAAATTGAAAGAGTACCTTCAAAAGAAGCTGGAAAATACGGAGTACCAAATGAATCTACGACAACATCTCGAACAAAAGCGTGTTATTAGAGTGTCTTTCAAAAGTATGGGAAACATAGCTTCCTTCAACTTCCCCAAGAAGGAAAGGATGAGTTGAAGAAGAAATGGTGTTATACAATAGTGAGGAGATGGAGCAGAGAAGGAAAAAAATATTAAAATTGTAGGAGAGAAAGAGAAAGGAAGGAATGGTAATGCCAAATTGAACTGTTAAATCTAAATTTTTGTTGGTTCATATTTTCTATTTTGATGCATACAAGGTTCACTTAATGTTAACTTACATGGCATGACATGATGATGGTCGAGAAGTGATTTCTACCACCCAATAGAGTAGTGTTCATTTGCTAGAGGAAGTTGTGCCCATGAAAGGCAAAGATGATGTTGTTCCTCCCAACCTTGCATCTAACATTCAAAAGAAGCATTGTACACGGTTAAAAGTTTGAAGGCACCCTCTGAAGAAGAAACGAGAAAAAATAGTGATCTCAAAATCCTCTGTTTAATGTTTGTTTTGATTATTTGAATGAATTGGTTGCATGCATATGAGTTTGATGCAACGTTTCAATTCCTCCTATTACATAGCAAGGATGAACAATGAAGTGTTTCCCTCGAGCAGGTTTTTGTTGTATTGGAAGATGAAGCAATGCCCATGGAAGCACAAGACGATGTTGTTTCTCCCAACCCCTTGTCTAACATTGAGAGGAAGAAGAAGCATGCACAGTTTAAAATTTCTTCATGCCCTCACAAGAAGAAGCGAGTACAAACAATGATTTCACTATCATCTATTTGATGTTTGTTTTGATTATTTCAATGAATTGTTGCATGCATCTAAATTTAATGTGAAGTTTCAATTCCTACTATTACAAGGCAACAATGAACAACAAATTCCTACCCTCGAACAAGATACTCTTGAGTTGGAAGACGAAGTGGAGGCCATGGCAGAACAAGATGATGTTGTTCCTCCCAACCTATCATATAACATTGAGAAGAAGAAGGAGGAGCATATATAGTTTAAAGTTTCCTCACACCCTCACAAGAAGAAACGAGAACAAATGATGATTTCCAAATCTTCTATTTAATGTTTTTTTTCATTATTTCAATGAATTGGTTTCTTGCATCTAAATTTGATGTGACATTTCAAATCCTGTTATTACAAGGAAATGATGAACAACGAAGTCCTGCCCTTGAATAGGATACTGCTGATTTGGAAGACGAAGTGAACACCATGGAAGAACAAGATGATATATTGTTCCTCCCAACACACTATATAACATTGAGAAAAAGAAGAAGAAGGAGCATATACAATTTAAAGTTTCCTCACGCCCTCACAAGAAGAAACAAGAAGAAATGGTGATTTTGAAATCTTTTACTTAATTTTTTTTTATTATTTCAATGAATTTGTTGCATGCATCTAAATTTGATGTGACGTTTCAATTCCTGCTATTATAGGGAAATGATAAACAACAGAGTCCTACCCTCGAACAAGATACTCTTGATTTGGAAGACAAAGTAGAGGTGATGGAAGAACAAGATGATGTTGTTCCTCCCAACCTGTCATCTAACAATGTTGAGAAGAAGAAGAATAAGGAGTGTATACGGTCAAAAGTTTCAAGGTGCCTTGACATGGAGAAAGTAGAAGAAATGGTGAATTCTAATTCTTTTATTTAATGTTTGTTTTGATTATTTCAATGAATTGGTTGCATGCAGCTGAATTTGAAGTGATGTTTGAGTTCTTGCTATTACAGTGCAAGGATGAACACCGGAGTGATGGCCTTAACCTAATTGGCCATGTCATTGCAATTGAAATTGGAGAGGCTAATAGATATGGACATGCGGATGGGGAGAGCACTGGCCTGCAAGTGGGGTAGGGAAATAAATATGGACATGGGGATGAGGAGAGCACTGGTCTCCAAGTGGGATAGAGAGATGGACATCAAAATGGGGAGAACACTCACCTGCAAGTGGAACTGGGTAATAAAGATGGACATGGGGATGAGTAGAGCATTGGCTTGCAAGTGGGAGAGGGTAATAAAGATGGACATGGGGACGAGGATATCGCTAGCCTACAAGGGGGATATGGAAATAAAGATGGAAATGGGGATGGGGAGAGCACTGGATTGCAAGTGGGAGAGGGTAATAAAGATGGACACGAGGACGGGGAGAGCACTAGCTTGCAAGTGGGAGAGGGTAATAAAGATGGGCATGGGGATGGGGAGAGCACTAGCTTGAAAATGGGAGAGGGTAATAAAGATAGAAATGGGGAGGAGGAGAGTGTTGGCCTGCAAGGGGGGGATGGAAATAAAGATGGACATGGGGACCGGGAGAGCAGCAGCGTGCCATCTATATTGGTAACAGACCCAACACACTTCCATGCTTATGTTCTTATTTCTTTATGAATCTTTTAATTTTCCCTCAGTTATGCTTCACAGCAATGATGTTTCCATTATAGCCAAATCCAGTGGATGAACAAATGATAGAGTTCAAGGGCATCACTTTTAAGGTCAGTGATCACATTGATCTTTGGAGGTAGTGTAAATGGGTTACCAAAGGCATTGTACATGTTGTCAACAAAAATGCTAAAACCCACACCTTTAAGCACCCAAAAAATTGTGTGAGAGTTAGCATTATTGAGGCCACTGCTGGTGAACACTTAGTTCCTTTTCCACGTCCTAGCATAGAGACTGTCGAAGAGTGCATGGGAAGATTCATGGTATGGAAGCTCTCCAAGATGAAGCATTCTATTTCAGAGGCACACAAACAATATGTTGTTGTATATATCATACTAGGTACTTATATTATTTTCATCCATGTGTTAATTGTGATTAATGGTCTGCTATAGGGTGAACGTGTTAAACCTTCCAAGGACAAAGCACAACCTATGAAGAAATCTATTGTTTCACGTTCATCATTTGTGAGGGTTCATAGAATTGGAATCACCCGTCCTGAAATACACAAGAACCCTAAGAAATGTGCCATATATTACACAAGCATGAACTCAATTGCAAAGAATAGGCAATGTAGGATATGATGAGGCAGGCTCAAAATATTGATTCTGCATTGTGGGCTTCATTATTTCATTATTCAACAATTGTGGTGTAGAGATATACCATTTTCATATGTTTGAACACTATGTCGTTATATAGTTGATATGATAATTTTCATGGCCCTTTGTAATTATTTGATTATTGAACAATTATGGTGAACATATATACTATTTTCATGTATTTGAACTCTTTGTTGTTATCCATTTCATATTACATTTTTCATAGCCCTGTAATTGTTTCATTACGAGCAAGAATGTAATGAAGTCCACTTTCAATTTTTTGAACACGTATTTCATATTTCCTTTTTGAATGTGATTGGAACAAATTAAATGCTAGCATTATTTGCAGTGTTAGAAAACACACTATCCCCTATCAGTTATTTCATTATGGTAAGTATTTGCTTCGTTACGACCAATAATGTAATGAAGTACACTTTAAATTTTTAGAACAAGTATTTACTAGAGTGGAGATGGCATATTTCCCTTTTCCATACAATTGGAACAAATAAAATGCTTGCATTGCTTGTAGTGTTGGAAAACACATTGTCTCCTATTAGTTATTTCCTTACGAAAAGTTTTTATTTCTCACACTCAAAAAATGAAGTGAAGCTCACTTTGAATTTTTACAACGATTTGGTAGAGTGGAGATGTCATATTTCCCCTTTTCATCTCATTGTAACAAATAAAATGCTTGTATTGGTTGCAGTGTTGGAAAAAAACTGTCCCCTGTCAATTATTTGCTTTTGAAAATTCTTTATTTTGTATGCTCCCAAAATGAAAAGAGGTCCACTTCCAATTTTTAGGACTATTTGGTAGAGTGGAAATGGCATATTTCCTTTTTCCATGTGATTGGAACACATAAAATGATTGCATTGATTACACTTTTGGAAAACACACTATCCCTTGTCAGTTATTTTCTTATGATAAGTATTTATTTTTTATGCTCCAAAAGTGAATTTAAGTCCACTTTCATATTTCATGAAATATTTTTCATTTCATATGCTCCAAAAATGTAATGAAGTCCACTTTCAAATTTTATAACTATTTGGTTGAGTAAAAATGGCATTTCCTTTTTCCATGTGATCGAAACAAATAAAATGCTTGCATTGCTTGCATTGTTGGAAAACATATTGTCCTATGTCAATTACTTCATTATGAAAACTTAATTATGTATGTCAAATCACTTACAAATGTAAGAACATGCAATGAGCACTTTATGTTCTAGGGATTATGAACAAAACAGTGTATATTGAAGTTCAACTTCATATTCTATAACAACCCTTACTTTCAGGAAATATTCCATTTCAATACTATAATACGTTTACAACACAAGATGCACAAAAAAACTTGCATGATGGAAAACACATAGGGTTGTCCCTCACTTCTTAATTCTTCTTCAAAGACAACACTTTCTGTTATGTAGACTATATTAGCACTATGTATTGAATTTCACCTTCATATTTTATAACAACCCATTACTTGTAGCAAACATTTTATTTCAATATCATAATACATTTCGAACACAAGATGCACAAAAAAGTTGTAGGATGGAAAACACACAGGGTTGTCCCTCACTTCTCAATGCTTCTTCAAAGACAATAGTTAGTGTTATGCACACCATAAGAACATAATGTATTGAAGTTCACCTTCATATTTTATAAGTACCCTTGCTTGCAATAAACGTTCCATTTCAATATCCCTATACATTTGGAAGACAAGATGCACAAAAAAGGTTGTAGTATGGAAAACAAACAAGGTTGTCCCTCGCTTCTCAATTCTTCTTCAAAGACAACACTTTTTGCTATGCATACTGTAACAAAAAAATGTATTCAAGTTCACCTTCATATTTTATAACAACCCTTACTTGCAACAAACATTTCATTTCAATATCTTTATACTTTTGGAACACAAGATGCACACAATAAGTTGCAGCATGAAAAACACACAAGGTTGTCCCTCACTTCTCAAATCTTATTCTAAGACAATAGTTACTATTATGCACACTATAAGAACACAATGTATTGAAGTTCACCTTCATATTTTATAAGTACCCTTGCTTGCAGCAAACATTCCATTTCAATATCCTTGTACGTTTGGAAGACAAGATGCACAAAAAAAGTTGTAGGATGGAAAACACAAAGGTTTGTCTATCACTTCTCAATTATTCTTCAAAGACAACACTTTTTGTTATGCAAACTATAATAAACACTGTATTCAAGTTCACCTTCATATTTTATAACAACCCATTACTTGTAGCAAACATTCCATTTCAATATTGTAATACGCTCTGAACACAAGATGCACAAAAAAAGTTGCAGGATGGAAAACACAAAGGTTTGTCCCTTCTCAATTCTTCTTCAAATACAACACTTTCTATTATGCATACTATAACAAAACAGTCTATTCAAGTTCACCTTCATATTTTATAACAACCCTTACTTGCAAAAAACATTCCATTTCAATATCCTTATACGTTTGGAAGATAAGATGCACAAAAAAAGTTATAGCATGGAAAACATAGAGGGTTGTCCCTTGCTTCTTAATTTTTTTTCAAAGAAAACACTTTCTATTATGCAGACTATAACAAAATAGTGTATTCATGTTCACCTTCATATTTTATAACAACCCTTACTTGCAGCAAACATTCCATTTCAAATATCTTTATACGTTTGGAACACAAATGCACAAAAAAAGTTACAACATGGAAAACACACAGGGTTGTCCCTCACTTCAAATCTTATTCAAAGAAAATAGTTTCTGTTATATAGACTGTAACAAAATAGTGTATTTAAGTTCACCTTCATATTTTATAGCAACCCTTACTTGCAGCAAACATTCCATTTCAATATCGTTATATGTTTGGAACACAAGATGCAAAAAAAAATTGCAGCATAGAAAACACGCAGGGTTGTCCCTCCTCAAATTTTGTTTTAAAAAAATAGTTTTTGTTATGTAGAATGTAATAAAAGAGTGTATTTAATTTCACCTTCATATTTTATAACAACCCATTACTTGCAGCAAACATTCCATTTCAATATCGTTATATGTTTGGAACACACGATGCATAAAAAAAAGTTGCAGGATGGAAAACACACAGGGTTTTCCCTCACTTCTCAAATCTTGTTAAAAAACAATAGTTCTTGTTATGCACATCATAAGAACACAATGTATTGAAGTTCACCTTCATATTTTATAAGTACCCTTGCTTGTAGCAAACATTCCAATAGAATATCCTTAGACGTTTGGAAGACAAGATGCACAAAAAAAGTTGCAGGATGGAAAACACACAGGGTTGTCCCTCACTTCTCAAATCTTGTTCAAAGACAACACTTTATGTTATGCAAACTATAACAAAATAGTGTATTTAAGTTCACCTTCATATTTTATAACAACCCTTAGTTGCAGCAAACATTCCATTTCAATATCATTATATGTTTGGAACACAAGATGCATAAAAAAATTGTAGTATAGAAAACACACAAGGTTGTCCCTCACTTCTCAATTCTTGTTCAAAGACTACAGTTTCTGTTATGTAGAAGGTAACAACACAATACAATGGTTGGAGAGAAAAGAAGTAGCAAATTTTTTTTCCTACAAATGAAACTTGCAGCTTAATATAAAACATATCTGGCAATCCTTGCTTGAAGAATCAGTCCTTTAATAGATAAATTTAGAACAGAATAGTTGGTACCCCTTTGTGTGTCATGGATTAAAAAATATCTGCAAAGATGGCTTAAAATACTAAGAAGAATACATTATATTGTTCAGTCATGTTGCAAAAATAGAGGACACTTACATTGAAATAAATATATTAAGGATCTTAAGACATTCATAGAGGCAAATTGCTCTCATTGAATTGGAAAGATTAATAAGGTATCATCAAAAGGGGCTTTGAACTTATTAGATCTCTGCTACTTTACCTTAATGACTGTCATCTCTGTGAATAGAAAAGTTACTGGATTGACAACACATAGGGTTGTGACAATTTTTTCAAATGTTTTTATATTTGATCTAAGATAAACAATTCGCATCACACAGTCAAATGTAAAAACATATTGAGTCAATATTATAGATTATGAAGAAAATTACAATCCATATTTAATACTGCTAACACTAACAACTATGTCAAGCATTTACGAATACGTATAATCTCTACATTCTCAAAATCTAAAAGGATTTGGTGCACTCTGATTGTCAAGGTGGAATTGACAACATACAATATTGGCACCCTGTAATTTGCATGTAGCAGCCTAAATGAGGGTCTAACATGATGGATCTTGAACCTAAAAATATGATTGAATTTGAACACGGCCAGCAACCATTCCTCCACAGGACCCATGTGATTACTAATTAGAGATCCCCCCTTGAGGAATCCCATAAACCTCATGCTTAGATGGTCCGTAGTATTGTGCTTGCATATGATTACTATTGGTTGAATGCACACCTTCAAAATGCATCCTGCTAGGAAAAGGTCTCAAATTTCTTGGTAAAGAGGCATTGTCCAATCACATAAATTTACAATCTCTATTTCTAGATTGTAATATTGAACGTGCATGCCCATTTTTTTCCATACACCAAAGACGTTAAAGAAGTGAGCACGATTATGATAGTTCAAATTTGTGTGGTTTGTCCCTTTTCTATCAAATTTCCTTAACATATTTTCCCACAACCTATACGGGAGACTCAATTCCTCAATTTGAGCAATAATATTGCATGGAAGATATAGGTAGTAGTTGGTCAACCAACTAGCCACCCATGCTCATGAACTATGCGACATCTTCTATACAACTGTAGTAGTAGGTACTGAAATGCCTGAAATGAAAGACAAAATAACTTTTTTAGAAGGTACACCTACATTCTCTAATTAGAAAGACACTCTCAATGCAATGGAAATAGTGAAAAAGAAGTGAGCAAAGTGGAAAATATACATAATGAAGAGATTGTACCTATTCTTTAGAACTTGACGAAGTAGCATGTGTGGTATCTCTAATGGGCATATGGCAATGCATGACTTGAACAACAGGAACTAAAATGCCTGAAATGAAAGACAACAAAAATTTCAACAGATACAATAGCATTATCTAATTAGAAACACAATCTGAATGTTGGCTTCATTACATTCTTGGAATGTAGGAAACATTAACATTTTCATGAAAAAATAGGTGATAGATGATCGTGTGTTTTCAAACAGTGCAAATAATGTGAGCATTCTATTTGTTGCATTCACATGAAGAAAGGCAAAAAGGACATTTGGAGTCCTGCAAGAACTAGTTGCTCAAAAAAATCAAAGTGAAACAAAAATTTTCATAATGAACTAACTGTGTAGGGACAATGTGTTTTCCAACATGGCAAATAACGTGAGCATTCTATTTGTTGCAATTAGATGAAGAAAGGAAGACATGACATTTGGACTGTACGAAACAGTAGCTCAAAAAATTGAAAGTGAAGCAAAACTTTTCATAGCGAACTAACTATGTAGGGACAGTGTGTTTTCCAACACTACAAATAATGTGAGCATTCTATTTGTTGCAATTGGATGCTTTTTACTAATGAATTGTAGAAAATATTTTTTTGTAGTTTATATTCATATCACTTATTACATTCATTGAATTGCACATCTTTCTAACTCAAAGCATTACTTCACATTGCATAACTAATAACTAGATGTTGATAGATGATAAAATTTCAATTATAATATAGTTTTTTACAAAGTCAACCTAAGTAGTTATGCAATTACTTCACATTGCATAACTACTAACTACAATCAGTTGTTAATTGCATTAGCTTGTCATGGAATTCCATGAGACCACATTTCTTTGAGGCATTTTTTCAAACATTTCACTGCCTGGTCTATGCTACCACATTTTTCATACATTTCTACCAAATAATTTTATCAAACAGTTCACTTCCTCACTTTTATCCAGCTAAAATCCTAAAACAAGTGCTTTCGAACAAGCTATGGATGCTTGGAAAATTTTTATCAAAGAATATAGTAAGCAATAGCATAGACAAGGTAGTAAAGTATTTCAAAAAATGCCTCAAAGAAATGTGGTCTCATGGTGATGGAATACCATGATGAATGCCTATGGCGATAGATTGTCATGGCATTCCATCACCATGAGAACACATTTCTTTGAGACATCTTTTCAAACAGTTCACTACCTTGTCTATGGTACTACATTTGTCATTGTGCTATAGAAAATTGGGCCCTCTTGAGAAAAGAAACAATTTCATGCATAATTAGACCCACTTTTGAGTCCCTTTACATCATTTACCCTTCAAAACAACATTTATAGGCCTCTTAGACCCATTAATTTTGATCTAGAAGCCTACTTTACCTAAGAAATCACATAAAACCTAACAAACATAATTTAATTATCTCATATCTCGAAAACCCACCTTCAAACAACAGTAGTGGGACCCATTCGCCACCTTGGATGAATGAGTCCCCTCTGGTGGGACCCATTCACCAAGGGTGGTGAATGAGTCCCCTCTGGTGGGAAAATTCAAATTTGAATGGGAATTTGATCATTTTAACTTTTATTTCTGATGAATGTCAACATCTTAGGTCTAATTAACAGGAAAATAAGGTTTTGTTGCTTATAAATATTCATTTTAAGTCATTTTCACACATCTTTTTATCATCTTGCTTAATTCTTTGTCATTCTTCAAGAGAAATTCATAAAGTCAAGTCTTCTACAACAAGTTTTATTAGCAAAAGTTGAAGTTTTAGGACAACAAACTAGGGTTTTTGTAGGTCTTGAAGCTCACTTTTCTTATCAAGATTCAACATTGTAAAGAGTTGACAATGGATGCCTATGGTGAATCATGAAGAAATCTAGGGTGAATAGGTGCAACTAGCCACTAAATCACACCTAAGGACAAGTGTTTTCCTATTGATTCCATCTTCCATTTTCACTCTATCTTCAAATTAAGGTTTGCATTTTGTTCATAATTTACATGTCATTTTATCTCTATTTTTCATGTGTTGTAAGGTTTCTAGGGTTTGAAATCTTGCATCACACTAGTTATCTTTGCATGTCTTATTCTAGATCAATATATAATAGGATTTTTGATATGATTCAGACTTTTCTAGTCTTTAACACATCTAAGGCTAGGTTTATTCAGATTTTTCTCTATTCAAAGGTTTAATTACCCAACTAGGGGTTTAACTAAGGAAAAACCCCCATTAGACAAACAATTTTAAGCTATTTTTTAGGAATTTTCTGAGATCTGAGATCAGGTTTCTTTCAAAAATTATTGTACGGGTGTCAAGGTGCAGAATAGAACTTTGAGATTGCACAAATCTAAAAGTGGACTAATTCACCATGCTTGGTGAATGAGTCCCTCCTGAGGTTCATATTTCAGGTCAGATGCAAATCCAAGTCCCCAACTATTAGAAATAGCTTATGTGCAGAAAAAGTCCTAATCCAGGACTAATTTTCCCAAGGTGGTGAATGAGTCCCAGTCAGCCCAAATTCAAGCTTCATCAATTTTCCAAAAATTTTTCTAGTCTACTTCAATTTTCCAAGTGCACTTATTCTGAGAAATAGCCTCCTACTTAGTTTAATTTGCATTTTCATTCATTCTTTAGAGTTTCTTTACAAATAGCACTATGTTTTCAAACATAGCATAGATTTTAGTTTTGCATTCATTTACTTTTATTTAAATCATTCAATTGTATTTATTTTTCTTCATTTAGCTTAAACAACATCTTTCATAACATAATTTGAGTGAACCCTTGGCATTTTTGGATATAATCTGTCTCCTTTTAGGTGAAAAACCTTAGAAGAGTTAGAGAGCGCATTGGGTCCAAAATTCTACGATTCAGCCATACATATCTACCAAAGCATTTTATCAAAAAGTTCACTACCTTGCTGCTATGGCTAAAAGCCTAAAACAAGTTCTTTTGAACAAGCTATGGATGCTTGGAAAAAATATATCAAAGCATAATAGTAAGCAACAACATAGACAAGGAAATGAACTTTTTGAAAAAATGCATCGAAGAATGAAATTCCATCACCATGAGAGCACATTTCTTTGAGGAATTTTTTCAAACAATTCACTACCTTGTCTATGCTAGGAAATTTTTCATACATTTCTACCAAAGTATTTTATCAAACAATTGACTACCTTGCTGCTATAGCTAAAAGCCTAAAATAGGTACTTTTGAAAAATCTATGGATGCTTGGAAAAAATCTATTAAAGCATAATAGTAAGCAATAGCATAGACAAGGCAATGAACTATTTGAAAAAGTGCATCAAAGAATGAAATTCCATCACCATGAGACCACATTTCTTTGAGGATTTTTTTCAAACAGTTCACTGGCTTGTCTATGCTACAACATTTTTCAAACATTTCTACCTAAGTATTTTATCAAATAGTTGACTGCCTTGCTGCTATGGCTAAAAGCTGAAAATAGGTACTTTCAAACAAGCTATGGATGCTTGGAAAAAATCTGCCAAAGCATAATAGTAAGCAATAACATAGAAAAGGCAATGAACTATTTGGAAAAATGCATCAAAGAATGGCATTCCATCACCATGAGAGCACATTTCCTTGACGCATTTTTTCAAACAGATCACTACCTTGTCTATGCTATGAAATTTTCCATACATGTCTACCAAAGTGTTTTATCAAATAGTTCACTGCCTTGCTAATATGGCTAAAAGCCTAAAATAGGTACTTTTGAACAAGCTATGGATGCTTGGAAAAAAAATGTCAAAGCATAATAGTAAGCAATAGCATAGAAAAGGTAGTGAACTATTTTTAAAAATTCCTTGAATACATGTGGTCTCATGGTGATGGAAGGCCATGACAGCCATAGACAGGTCAGTTGACATTGTGAAAGTGGACTTCATAACATTCTTTCTCACAATGATACAAAAAACATTTCAAAATGAACTAACTCACATGGGACAGTGTGTTTTCCAACACTGCAAATAATGTGAGCTTTTTTTTTTGCACAATAAACATATGGAAACACACAAGTGGAGTAGGATGTACTAGGATGCCTGGAATGAAGAAATGAACTGCTATGTAAACACTTGAAAAGAAGTGAGCAATGTGAATGAGATAGACAAAGTTTTCACTGAACAGATTCTTCTTGCTCTTCATGGGCTGACGAAGGACCATGTGCACTATGCTTACCTACAAACGAAGGTTCACTAAACTATGCTTGTGCAATCCTTAGTAAGTCTTGAAGAAGTAGCAGAGTGAAGGCATGTTGGTTGACATCAACCTGTCACTGTAGCCAAATTTTATAAGGAAGCATGGTATTGCATAAGGTCATACCAAAAATTGGAAATAGGTATGCATACTTATTAAATTTGAACCATACCTTGCATTGGGTTTACACTCACGAAATATAATCATCGACGAGGACTCCTTTCCCTAGATTAGAATGCTAAAGTGAACAAAAAATGCCAAAAAATAAATTAGAAAGTTTATGATGTGGTACAAGCACATACTGGAAAAAGAAATTTGCAATACCATTTACAAGATAGAAATTGAAATGGGTTTTATCATAGTCACTCATATTAGATGTTGTATCCTCTACCACATTCATAGCAGTTGTGCCTGAAATCTCACATTGCATATTGACATTCACATTCAAGCTATTGTTCGCGGAGAAGGGAAAGGAGTCATCTAGAGGGGTTCGGCGATCTAACTATTCTGCAATAGGTTTCATACGTTGAGTTGCACATTGACGACTATCCTTGCTTGCACTAAACCATGGATGCATACGAACAGTGCTATTTATAGCTTCATCAAGATCATAAATGATTTCAAATGACAATTCAGTTGTTTTTTGTAGGTCTTGTCGAAACCTCTCCATGCATTGTGTGTATGATTGCACATGTTGTAGACATTGTGGCGGTGTACACATCACTTTGTTCAAGAGTTTGTTTGTATCATTCCAAAGAGACATTTTGAGCACATTTTCATCATATACGTGAGTGATAGAAGGAGCTTATGTAAGGTGAGAACATTAGGATTGTTTTCTTCTATGCCCCCATGTGACAATGTCTCATTTAAATCTATCCCTCTATCAATTGGTTGACCTCGCCCAACTAAATGACCACATAGAAGAAACTTGTATTAGGTAGTAGAAAATGCAAAAAAAATTGACTCCCATAAAGTAATGCAATTCAAATTGAAATTCACTTACTGTGGACCACCCCTTCAATGGCAGATGATCTTTTAATCAAGTCAGCAACCTTTAGGACATGTTTGCAAGTGCTCCCCTGCAAACTCCAAGGGCACTCACAAACAAAAAGGTGCTCCTCAAATTTCCAAACAAGGTAGTGGTCGAACCTACTTTGATTTTTCACCTAGTACCATCTAGGATTTGTTTCATCGGGAATACAGTGATTTTTTGGAATTTCCTTGGCCCACTCCAAACTAGATCACATATTTAAACACTTTTGGTTCGTCAAAAAACCATAATGCTACAAATTTTCCTTTTTCCTATAGAATGGTTCCATTTTATACACAAGTGTGTAATACAAATAGTCCATTCTCCTGGTGCATTTTTTAGAACAATCACACAAGTACCGACTTTTGAATGCGCAATGGTACAACTCAATGGCCGCATTTGTATCCTAGTTGGCATGTGGGAATAGTCTACAATTTTTTGCCCACATGGCTATGAAAAAAAAATCCAATATTCAAGTAAACCATAATGTATTAGAGGTAACATCAAAGAATGTGAATGGTGTGAATTGTGCGAGTGTTGGCCCCATAGTTGTCATTGCACCAAAAGATCGACCTATTAATGCTTGATACAACCGTTAGAGTAAACAGATCCACGAGAGGCAATTTGTCCATGTCATGAATCCCGAAGGGAGCGCTAACCATCTACCAACAATCTCCCCCTCAGTGTTACTCAATGGAATTTGAACCTAACACCTTTGGTTGTGATACCAATTGTTGGCCCCATAGTTGTTGTTGCACCAAAAGATCGACTTGTTAATGCCCAATACAACTATTAGAGTTAACAGATCCATGGGAGGCGGTTAGTCCATGTCACAAATCCCAAGGGGAACATTGACCATTTTCCAACAATGAGGTGACAAAAATTGTCAACTCAGCAATTCGACCTTCTCCTTCATACCAAGTCTTGTTGAAGTACTGTAAAAATCGGGGTTGATCATTGAACTCCTAAAAGAAAGGGTTCAATAGCTAAGTGATGCTATCTTCACTATCACCGATTGCCATCATGATCGTGCCAAGTCTGCGGAAGATTTCCATTTCCCTTTCCTTGGCTACTACTTATATAAATTCTTCACCTAAGCCCTTTTGACATGCCAAAGGGATAGAAGCAGATGACATTGAAAGAAAACCCTACTAGACAATACAAATGATATTGTTTATTGCTCATCTACATGAGAAAGTGGTATTGAAAATAAATAGCAAATGAGAGAGGTACACAAATGAACAAAGGGATGCACATACTATATGGCTTGGATTTTTGCAATTGCATCATTGGTAAAAAATGCATTGATTCTCCAGTCAGGTTTGGCTCTTCTTCCACGGTCATGCAATACGCATAGCCACACAAAGATGTCCTCAATCTTGTTTCATGAGGAGACTACCCACACAACCAACACACCACTCTATTACTCATCAAAAATGAGCATAGTATACAATGGAAACTATAGACATAACAACTTAGTGTGAACATTTCCAAGTTTATATCCAACAAGATCATTGAAAAGATGAAGAACTATTTGTCAATGTTTGTAAGGCCTCACCCCATATTTGTTAGTTGCAGATGTGGAATCCATCAAGATGATTGAATTGTGTGAGTGGCTAACCATCCTATCCAACATCCATGGAGTCTAAACCCTAACAAAAAAAGGTGTATTGTTCTCATTGGGTTGTTGAAAGTAGAAGTTGTCAAAGTCCTATCCATTCCACATCAGGATACTTGTCAAATCGACTTTCTGTTTTTGTGTGTGAGTAGAATGCACCTTTCACCAGGCATTCATTACATCCTTTCTTGTAAGGAATTGATCTCTCTTTAACATCATTCCACATAAGATAGGATCATTGATGTGTCTATCCATTATTGCATTGACACTAATGTCCATGAGCAAAAGACTTTCAATATAGCTTTTGCACTCTGTGGATAGATTAGCGGAAAACATAAAACACTTATCTCCAATTTTGTCATGAATTCCATGGAAAAATTAACCATTTATATCAACGTGGAACATTTCTTTGTAGATAATATAGGAAACATCGAGTTTTCCATTCATAACCTTTACCATGAAGCAAGGTATTGACAATCTCACATTTGTATAAACGTCTTATGGGGTTTCTTCTCTGGTGGAGGCTAGTCTCTATTGTCTGCAGGACCGTATTGTCACTAGTAGCTGCAAAAAGGCATCATCTCATCATGTTGAAGCAAGATAGAGTAAAATATCATTGGACCATACAAATGAATGTTGAAAGATACAAACGTCTGATACCAAATTATTTTTCCATAAGTTTTGTCATTGAGGAGACGCATGGTGGTAGGTTCTCTTATTTTCTTGTGAAAAAATTTAGTTTCAAAACCTTCAACGAACATTTCACCATGAATGAAATCATCAAGTCTCATAAGAGGAATTGCTACAACAAGGTCGGGGATAGCATCCTTGTTGACAGAAATAGCAACCTCTTCCAAATCAGAGGAGGAAAAAGGAGAGCCTCCATTTTGTACATCTTGCACCTACAATTTGTCTTGCTTCTTCCATTTCAAACCTCTCCCCATTCTACAAAAGGAAAAAATTGGACAAATATTTAAAATTAGTGTGGATTGTGTCAAGAAAAATAAAAAAATCATTCATTGAACATAAATAAAATGTGCTTGCATTGTTGTCACCCACGTGAAACTAATAGGAGGTTGTTGGCTTCAACTAAGGAGAATTAAAGGCGGTAGATTGAAACAAGCTATGCATAAAATATAACACAAACATAGGCTGGTGTAGACATCTAAATTTAATCACTTCCATACGATTAATTTTATTGTCTCTGCGTCTAGCATAGTAATATTAATTTATTAAATTAATATCGCACCCTTTGTCTCATACCGATAAAGTATTTAATTTAATAATTGATACTTTGTCTTTTACCTTATTCCTCTCTAAATTAAATAAATGCACTAATTTAATTTAGTCATTCCTTCTCTTTTTGATCTAAAAATCAATTTAAAATTCCTCACTTTCTCTCTCCTTGTCACATCCTCCATAACCTCACCCTAATATGAATTAATTTAATTAATTCAAGGTTATGATGTGCATCCTCTTAATCAAAGATTAATGTCGCATCCTCCTACATTTGCCACTTACCTCTAATCTTCTGTTAATTAGCCTAATCCAATATTTGCACAACCTTAATCAAAGTCATTAGCTAAATTTAGCACCACTTTTTGGTCAATTCTTCCATTTTTCTTTTTTGGTTATTAACACCCTTTCCCATGTGAATTTTTAATTCACATTTATTTGCCCTAGATTCCTCTCCTTTAAATGTGAATTTTTAATTCACATTCCATTCTTCCAAGGCTTCTAGAACCTTGGACTTGTCACAATCTCCACATGTGACCAAGTCCCACCTTTTTGGAGCCCACCTTTTACCCTCTAGATCATCCTAGGAATGTGAATTTTTAATTCACATTTATCCCCAACCACCTTTCCTTTTCCCATGTAGATTTTTGAGGAATTCTAAAATTCCTCAAATGTCTTTCCTCCCACTTGGGGACAAGAAATCCTTTTTTGTGGAAATCCTCTCATCCCCCAAGGTGCATGTCCTTTTCCACCTCATGTACCCTCTTGACAACTCATTTCCACCTCATATCCTCTTGTCCACTTCACCCTCCACATGTCAAGATGTGAGGGCTTGTGGGATCTCAACCCACCGTAGCCCTTCATCTTGATCTTGTTGGATCAATCTTGGCCCTTGAATTCTCTAGAGAATTCAAGTTGCTCTATAAATACCCCCTCTCCATGAGCATTTCCAACACTTAGTCAATTTGCAACTACATGCTGCCACTTTGTGCACTCAACCTATTTGCAATATCATCCATTTGCATTTTACATCCAAGCACATAATAGTGATCTTCAATAGAGCCATCAAGGAGCACATAACCAATCCAAGCAAGGGCCAATCAAAGGAGTATCAGCAACAAGGGGAAGGTAAACTATTTGTCTTACATTATCTACTCTTCTCATTGTTTTATCACTCTTTTGGCTAATCTTGAGGTGTCCTTGATATTTTGTTTTTCATAGTTTTTAGTTGTTTTACCCATTTAGAATAGCATAATATCAAGGGTATACATTTCTGGCACGCCCGGTGGGACCCACAAACGGGCTCCCATATTTTACGTTTTCTGTTGTTTAAGTTTTTGCAGGAACGCGTCGCAGCAGGGCCACTTCACTCAGCTTCTTTTTCCCACAGGTATGCCACTCCACCCTTTTCAACAAGCAGAGGGCCACCACCATTTTTCATTGTACACTGTGGTGGATAATACCCATTTTTCACAAAAGGGCTGGCCATCTGCATGATACACTTTTTCACACAAAGGGATGGCCACTCTCGTATTTACTCCTTTTTCACACACTCTGTGGCCACATAATACCATTTTCACAAAAAGGCTGCCATGCCTGTAATACTTTTATTAATGTTTCCATTTTTCACACACACATCATTTTTCAAAAAGGGTGACCACTCAATTTTTCACAAAAGGGACACATCACTGCATGACACGCCCCATTTTCACGTATAATACCATGTCTCCATTTTTGTCAAGTATAGTAGCTACCTGCTTTGTTTCCAGGCATATGCCCCTGCTTTTATACGTAGTTACCACTCTAGAATACAGAATTTGGAACTGATTTTAGATCTCAGCTTGTTGTTTTCCTGATAACATTGTTCTTGTAAGATACATGTTTTGTGCTAATCCATAAGATATTCTGTAGTTGATGAGAGTTTTGATAAAACATCTAAATATCATTTATGTATTAACCATTGCTCCATTTTCTTTAAAATTATCCTTGTTGTTTTCTAAGAACATAGCTTAATTAGGAGGAGTAATATTTGCTACTTGTTGTTTTGTCTCTTTGTGTTACCCTAAGGGAGTAGTAGCTTGTTTCTGCTTTCCCCTTGCACTTCGTGTGAGCCTAGGGAGTAGTTGGAAGCGGTTATTGCTTTCTTCATAGTGGGACCTACTTGGGGATTTCATCACCCCAAGGGACGATTCCAACCACACGTACCGGCGGGGTATACAAAGGGGGGAGAGCGAAAGTTGTACCCCAATCCAGTCACGTCGTAATTGGTGGAGCGTCGAAGCTAGGGTGATACCTAGATAGACGTGAAGAGTTGGTCTGAGCCCTTCAGTATCTCGCTGGGGTTCCCGACTCACGCTTGTGACGGGTTGGTGTTCACGGTTGTGCCTCACGTACCGAGAGTATATCGAGGACTCCCTAGATACCTTGTGCATCCTAGATTAAGACCACTTTGGCCATACCCTTAACACTAATTATAGGGTTGTATTTGTTTGAGAGTGTTTTCTTGTGAAAAAACTAGTGAACTCTTAACAATTTGGCCTTATCATTATCATTTTAGTCCTCACATAGCATTTCAGACAAACCAAGCTCATCCACCAAGTAAGTGCACACTGCTTTTACTGTATGTACTCATGCTTTAAGCCGCAGTATGCACTGCCACTGTTGGTCATAGAAGTACCACGCCCCTATTTTGTCATAGCAGTAATTACCAACACTGAAATTCTCCATTTGGATTCACTTGGCCTTTAGACCTTTATTTCACCATTCCCAACCATTACCTCATCATCCCAAGCATTCGTTTCGTCACTTTAAACCTTCACAAATCTCCATTTATCCCTTTTAAACCTCCATCTCATTATTCCAAACTTTCGTTCAACCATTCTAAATCCCCATACATTCTCCACGATTATCCTTAACTCCCTATTCATTCTAATTTCTTCCTAATCCACCAATCATTTCTTACCATTTGCCTCTCCAAGCACCACCCATAGCCAAACTGTCCTAACCTTGTATTACTAAGTGGTTACCTAAATTGACCATAGCGCTTGAACTTGATTATTAGTCTTTAACTTCAAACCCAATCAATTCGCCTCTATCTTGAGGTGAATTCGGTGTTGCAAGTTATCATCCTCGGCCCAATCAATCCATTCCTAGCTTAAGGTGGATTCGGTGCCGTAATCATCCTATTAATCAATCAAAGCTCTAAGGTTACTAAGGTTAATCTCACGTGATCAAGCTTAAGGTCTTTCCCTCACACCTTTCATAATCCAATTCAATCCAAATCAAATTCAAATCCAACCCAATCTAAATCTAATCCAAATCCAATCTAATCCAATCCTATCCAATCCAATTTAATCCAATCAAACCCAATCCAATCCAATCAAATCCAAATCAAATCCAAACCCAATCCAATCCAATCAAATCAAATCCAATCAAATCCAATCCAATTTAAATCCAATCCAATCAAATCAAATCCAATCAAATCCAATCCAATTTAAATCCAATCCAATTGATCGAAGTCCAATTAGATCCAATCCACACTCCATCACAATCAAATCATTTGACAAAGGAATTAACCTACTCATCTAGCATTTGCATGCCCGTTCAGACCCGTTCACAAGCAAAGAAGATGGCCGACCTTCAAGCTCAAAATGCCCAATCCAACAATCCTCAAGATCTCAACAACACCTCATCAGATCCCAACAAGGGTACCAACATCTTACATGACCCTCACAATGGTACTTCATCACACTCCAACACTGAGAATCAGAATAACTCACCACATGGAGAAGAGAGCATGGTTAACCAACCTGAACTCACACTTGAGGAACATTTTAGCAATCCTACCAATGTGCAAATGACCGACCGTTTACTTGCAAAGCATGGGGAAGAAATCTTGGCCCACTTGATTGAGAAGGGTGTTAAACCCCCCTCCAATGTTGACTTGCCCAAATATAAGGGTCCCCCATCTCACGTACTCCAAGGGTCCCAAAATGCACCCGAAGGTTCATACTTTTCTAATGTTCCTCCAATTGAGGGTTGGCATCAACCTGAATTTGGCAATGCCGTCCTTTATCAGGTTAATTATCCCCCACATGCTTCGACCTCAGCTATAGGTGGATCCCAGGTGCCCGATCCCAATAATCCTTTCGTCTATGGCATGCCACAAAACATTCCGCAACCTCCGCCATTAGCATTAACCGCACCCCCTCCTTTGAACCCGCCAACAGTTAACATTGGGGGTACTTCCTTTGCTACATCGCTTCCTCCTCCTGGGACCACCAACACACCACCTCAACAGGTTCCCCAATCTACTATCCCGCCTCAAATACCACCACAAGGCGCACCCCAATTGAACATTCCGAGCGGAACCCAACAACCTCCTTTACAAAGTGTGCCCACACAACCCCCGCCGTCTCATCCGCAACAACCTATACCCAATACTTTGACCGCTTCACAACAACCATCCTACCAATCACAAGGCAACCCATCTCAACCGCCTACCCAAACCATATCTCCCTTTCTTGCATCCCTTTTGCGTCCAAAGGTCCAACCACAACATAATATCCCACCTCAGTCCATACAACATTCGATGCCGCAACAGCAACCTCCACAACACTACTACCACCATAATCAACAACAATTTCACCAACAACCGTTTTATGCAACCTCCCAACAATCACAACAATATCTTCAATACCAACAGGCCAACACGCAACGTCCCGTCCAAGTCCCTCAGCAACCTACCCCACACCTTCACCAAACAAATTCATATTATGTCCCACAACAACAACCCCCATATCAACAAAACCCCCTACCTTACCATCAAGTCGTGTCATCATCCAACCATCCAAACCCACATTTTAACAATCTGACACCCTTTCAACACGATCCCTCATCTTTCTATCATCCATATCCCCCCAACCCACCACCAGCTAGCTCGGACTTGTTGGAAATCAAAGCTGCCCTTAAGGACCTTCAAGCAGGGGGCACAAAACAATCATTTAAATTTGAAGATATATGCCCATATCCGTTCGATCCATCCATCTCATTGATCCCATTCCCTAAACACTTCGAGATTCCAAAATTTGACAAGTACAAGGGAGACAAAGACCCTAAGGCCCACTTGCAAGAGTTTTATGCACAGTGTCAAGAAGTCATGTATAATGATAACTATCTCTTACGTCTATTCCCAAGAAGTCTAGCGAGCCATGCCCTAGATTGGTTCATGACTCTTGAAAAGGGGTCTATAAAAACTTTTGCAGAGTTATCAGAACAATTTGTCTCCTACTTCTCCTTCAATTTGCGGAAGGATACTGACACCTTAGATCTCTTGAAAGAGAAGCAACGGGATGGAGAAACCTTTACCAGCTACCTCCAACGGTGGCGTGCATTAGCCAGTCGAATGAAAAATCCTTTGAAAGAAAAAGACATGGTCACTCTTTTTGTGGAAAATTCACATCCCGACATGGCCCACAATTTTAGACTACACTGTGTCACCACTTTCGCTGAGATAGTGGAAAAGGGACCTATCCTTGAACGTGCCCTTATCGCCAAAGGACACATTAAAATACACAGTCATGACAAAGAACGGTCATTCGGAGATAAATCACGATTTTGGAACAAAAACAAAAATGCAGTGAATGATGGAGTGACAGACACCAAACATGTCCAAGTGGCTAATGCATCCCAAGGGCAACAACAGTCTATACCCAACACCATATCAGTACTGCAGGGGGCACCTCATCCCCCTCAATAGTCAAACCAAAGAAATCAGGGGAACACCAAACGTCAATACGCCCAATTGGGTGAGCCCTTGAGTGTGGTTTTCAATAAATTGTTACAAATCAATTATCCCATCACATATCCTATCACCAAACCATTCGATGAGTCCAAACCCAAGCCGGCATGGTTTAAAGACAATGAGTATTGTGACTTTCATAAAATCAAGGGACACCTTGAATAAGTGTTAGGGTTTAAAAAATTATGTCCAAGATCTCATTGATCGAGGAGATATCAAGGTTGACCCCAGTCAACCTTCGTCGTCCAATGCTCAACTACAAATCTATCAAAACGCCTTCCCCAACCATAGTCAGGGTCCTAGCACTTCCACTAGTCATCCCCAAGACAACAGCACCAATAATGTGACTTACAAGAATGTGCCCTTCAATTATGAAGGCGTTATTCATTACATTGAGCAGGTTGAACCCCGAGTATCCATGATACACGTTAAAGCCAAAGACCCTCAATGTGCTGTGACTATGCGACGGGCCCACATCACCGTCCCTGCAGCCTCCACACCCGTCCAACCCACTCCTGTAAACTCTCAATATAACATTCTTGATCACCTAAAGAAGACCCCCACTCATATATCTATTCTGGATTTGCTTAAGTCTTCCCAGGTACATCAAGAGATCCTTAATAAAGCCTTGCAGGAAACCCATGTCCCAAACAACATCGACCCCACACAATTCCAAGCTTTGGTGGGACACTTGGCTTTGTCTCACCACCTCCATTTTAGCCAAAATGATATGCCCAACATCGGCATCAATCACAACCGCCCCCTACATATCGAAGTCATAATTGCCCGTCATAAAATAAAAAGGGTCTTGGTAGATAATGGCTCTGCCCTTAATCTATGTACTTTGAAATTCATAAAAAAGATAGGGTATTCTCAAGCGGACCTAAGCAACCAGATAATTACAATCAAGGCTTATGACAATGCAGAAAGAAATTCAGAAGGCATCATCAGTCTTCCTATACAAGTGGGACCTGTGCTTCAGTATACTACCTGCCATGTCCTTGATTTGGACTTACCGTATAATCTCCTCCTTGGCCGCCCATGGCTCCACGCTATGCAGGCTGTTCCATCCACATACCACCAATGCCTCAAATTCCCAGTTAATGAACAGGAGGTCACCATCTATGCCGACCCCCAACCATTTGAGTATTGCCAAGCTTTAGAAGCATCTTTCCCCCATTTACATTATTGTCCTGGGGTCGAAGTGGGGGCCTCCCAGTCATTATCCTCCAATCCATCATCCTCCAATCCATCATCTACTATAACAACCGCTCCATCTTCCACTGATCCTACAGTCACAAAAGTTCAGATCATTGACAAAGGGTGTGGCGAGTATGAAATGCATACTGCTCTTAATGTAGCAACCATGCCACCATCGCCACATGAGTATGGTCAACCTCCCCATGCTACCCCAAAGGAGGACAAGACTGTCACCTTCAGTGGAAAAAATATTCCTACCACCACCTTCGTATCTCCAAGTATCAAAACAGATGCGCCAGAAGAAGACATAAGTCAGTGGGTCTACCGCGAAGAGCCCGAACCAGAGACTCCTCTAAAGAAATATTTTCAGGAAAAATATCCTTGGCCAACAAAGTTCGTGGAAAAACATAACTACCAAGGTAGAGGCCTAGGTAAAGAGGAACAAGGGCGATTGCAACCCATTGATACGTCTCTGCTACCAAAAAATGTGGGCATTGGGTATGACAGAAAGCAAAAGAGTCCCGCAACATCATCTAATACTTCCAATAGTATCACTGTGGACGATGGCTCATTGGAAGACATACCCGAGGAGGAATCCATCATACATGCATACGATGATGTCGATCACACTGATTTATCCTCCATGTTCGAATGCCTATCTGTTTGCCCCATCAGCCTATCCCTTCGTCACCCTAAACTCATTGACTAGGACCTACAAAACACCACACCTGTCAGTATGACTATGGACACCTACGTCAACCTTATGGGATTGGGGGAGGATGAACACTCCAGTCGCAAAAATAAAAATCAGAAAAATAAAAAGAGGTCATCTAGTGAAAACCTCCCTAAGGCACTTCCTGACCTAGAAAAAGTAAAAATAAAGGATGCATCTGAAGGCGAAAACCTCGAAGAGGCGCCGGAAGATGGAGATGTTCATCTTCCCCTTATGGGAACTCAGCTATCTGCCAGATCATCTATCCTGATTGAAGAAACGCAAGAGGTTAATTTGGGAACTGCTGAAAATCCGAAGATCACCTATGTAGCCAAGTCACTCTCCGAACAAGAATATTCGATCTTTGCGCAGCTACTCCAAGAAGGCATCATCAATTTTGCCTGGTCATATTCAGACATGCCAGGTTTAGACCCTGCTTTAGTGGTTCATCACTTAGATATTCGTCCAGACGCCAAACCCGTCAAGAAAAAACTTCGTAAGATGCATCCACAAGTTGCATTGTTAGTAAAGAAAGAGTTGGAGAAGTTACTTGACGCGGGTTTTATCAGACCTATTGACTACTCTGAATGGATCTCCAACATAGTGCCGGTTGCTAAACCAAATGGTGACATTCGAGTCTGCACAGATTTTAGGGATCTCAACAAAGCCTGCCCAAAAGATGATTTCCTTCCTAATATTGACATGTTGGTCGCATTTTAGTTACAGTGGACATGAGATGTTGTCCCTCATGATGGCTTCTTCTATAACCAGATCCGAATTGCACCCGTAAGACCAAGACAAACCGCTTCTTCACAACTCCTCAGCACCTTCGCCATAACGTTATGCTCCTGGCCTAAAACGTGGGCAACATATATCGTGAGCCATGACCGTTATCTTCCATGACCTTATTCATATCATGATGGAAGACTATGTTGATGACCTATTAGGGAAGTCCAAGACACGAGCAGAACATCCGGCCATTCTGAAGAAGATATTTGAGCGACTAGAGCACTACAAGTTGCGGTTGAATCCAAAAAAGTGTGTCTTTGGTGTCACATCAGGGAAATTGTTGGGTTTCATAGTCTCCCGCAGAGGTATTGAAGTTGATCCCGCTAAAGTAAAGGCTATTCTGGACATGCCGCCTCCACGCAATCTAAAGCAATTAAGGAGCCTCTAGGGAAAGATGCAGTCTATCCGTCGGTTCATAGCCCAACTCTATGAGCAATGTCAACCTTTACTCATCTAAGAAAGATCTTGCATTCGATGGACAAAGACAGTTGTCAAATGGGTTTTGATAAAATCAAAGAATACTTAGCTCATCCTAATTCTTGATGTCAGCCATCCCGTGAAAACCTCCTCATGAGTATCTCCGCTACTCCTACACTGGGGTATTATCATGAAGATGATGAGTCACTAAAGAAAGAGAAGTCTACTACATCGTAATCCATTAGCTCCATGGTGAGTTAAATTACTTCCTAAGGGAAAGCATGTCTGGCGCTTAGTCTTCAAGATACGTAAAATTCTACGCATTACATGCTCAGTCACCCAGTCAAACTAATTGCTAAAATTGATCCTCTGAAATATCTGTTGTCTAGGACCACCTTGACTGGCCGCATGGCCAAATGGGTCATGTTGCTAAGCGAATTTGACATTGAGTATGTAGAGCGCAAAGCTATTAAAGGACAGGTTATTGCTGATCAATTGGCTGAAGCACCACTAGTAGACGCCTACCCAATAGACACTGAATTCCCAGATGAAGGAATCTACACTGTAACAGAAGCACCAACTTGGACATTATACTTTGATGGCTCATATACTCACAATGGATCAGGGGCAGGAATTCTATTAGTCACCCCTCAAGGTGACTACATCCCAAAATCCTTCAGAATAGCATTTCCCTGCACCAACAATATGGCAGAATATGAAGCCCTCCTAACCGGCCTTAGAATTGCAAAACAATGGCACATTACACATTTGAAAGTCTTTTGGGATTCCTTGTTCATCGACAAGCAGTCGATGACTCTCACAAATACGACAACCTGACCTATAAATCCATGGTGGACTTAATTTCGCGAAGTATTTCTTACCTCCCATACGCTTGGACCAAATCCTCTGCATAGCAGACGCTTATGGCTACTATCATTCTTTTGATTGACATGCCCAAAGATCGAACAAAGTGTGAGTTTCTCGTTGAACAACTGTTAATCCCTGCATATGATGTTCCTGACACTCACATGGTGTGCGATGTTGTAGGTCCTGCCTCCCCGTGGTACCAAGACATATATACTTACCTCCGTGAGAACACCATACCTCCGGAACTTACACGCAACCAACGTAAATCCTTCATCCATCGTTCATCCCGATACATCCTCGTTGGTGACACGCTTTATCGTCGCGGGTATGATGGAATCCTCCTGCGATGTCTGAATGAGACCAAAGCCCAAACGGTGCTAACAGAAGTACATAGTGGTATTTGTGGGGGTTTCACCTAAATGGTATGGCTCTAGTTAAAAGAACTTACTAGTCAATATTAATCGCCTACAATGGAACTGGGATGCTTCACAGGAATTTGTAAAAAAATGTCTTCCGTGTCAACAGCATGCGGATTTGGTCCACACTCCAGCACAAGATCTTCAGCCTCTCTTAGCACCATGGTCGTTCTCTCAATGGGGTTTTGACTTGATTGGAAATATTCACCCACCATCATCCGACGGCCATACATTCATCATCACTGCAACTAAGTACTTCACCAAATGGGTGGAAGCAATGCCACTCTCCCAAATCACTGGTACTCAGATTTCTAAATTCATCCTCTACCATATTCTCTGCAGATATGGTATCCCCTCCACCATCATTTCTGATAACGGAAAGCCATTTAAAAATCAAGCCATGAAGCACCTATGCGATACTTTCCATATCCAACATCATTGGTCAACGCCTTACTATCCTCAGGGTAACGGTCAGGCGAAAGCGACCAACAAAACTCTCATTCGCATCCTCAAAAAGGTGGTCAATAGCACTGGACGAGATTGGCACCTTCACATTCATCCTGCCCTTTGGGCATATCGCACATCCATCCGCACCCCTACAGGTGCCACCCCATACTCGTTAGTATATGGAGCCGAAGCCGTCTTGCCAATCGAAGTCGAGCTCCCCTCATTGAGAATTTCTTTGAAGAACCTCATCAGCGAAGAAGATGCTCGTGTCGCTCGGCTTGCACAGCTAGAGTTACTCGATGAACGTAGAATACGGGCCTATGATCATCTACAAGTATATCAGAATCGTCTCAAACGTCATTACAGTAAAAAGGTCCGCCCCAGGCAATTCCAGGTTGGTGAACTTGTGCTCAAGGAAAATCACCGCACTCAGCAAGACTGTGAAAAGAAAGGCAAATTTGAGGCCAACTGGTTAGGGCCATATATGATCACTGCCAAATATGGATCTGGAGCTTATAGGTTGACTACTCTAGAAGGGGACCCCCTCGACGAACCTGTCAATATTCTCCATCTAAAAAGGTTCTACGCTTAAAGTCCGCTTGGTCTACCCTATCAAAAAAATCAAAAAATCAAAAAATCAAAAAAATCAAAAAATCAAAAAAATCAAAAAAGTGACAAAAAAAAATCGTCCTATGGTGAAAACCACCTCTTGGTGGCGCCTTGGATAAGTATGGATGGTGAAAACCTGGTAACAGGCGTCATCCATAGAGGGCTTAATCATTATCTACCTCGTATCCTAGTTACTTTATGTTGTCATCCACACTTTCATCCCCCCGCATCAACCTAGGCCGCTTGGTACTTGTTGATTGAGCATTGGACGGCTCACCTTACCTATCCCTCATCCTGAGCTTCCTTGTATCCCACTTTGAGCTTATGTCTTTCGTCTGTCGGTCCGTGTCATCATATAGGATCATCCATCGTGTCGGTCTCCATCTAGATCTCATCCTCTTGTCCCACTTCTATCTTTTTATCGAACTACGTTGCCCCTGCGCTTTCACGTAGGCAAGGTTGGTCATTCGATCCTCCCCTGGGGCATTTGTCGGTCACGTCTTGTGTCCATCATCGGTCACCATTGTCCCCTTTCCGCTTTATCCATGGTCATTTTCCGTGAACTACGAGGGCTCTGCGCTTTCACGTAGGCAAGGCTAATCTTTGATTGGCCCCCGAGCCCCTAGGTCTTTAGGTTGTGTCTTGTCTCCCTTGTGATTGTGTCATCAGGCTATGCCCTTATCTTGCTGGTTCTTAACAAACAAGACCCACTCGTACCAACGAATCTAATCAATTCTGAATATCCCTCATCATACCGATCTCCTTGCTTAGCATCCACCATCATAGGTCTCAACAGGATGCATCCTTCCTAACAGACCTCATCACGCCCATCCATCCCATTGATCCTATGGCAAAGGACATTTGAAATTGATTATGATCTTTTTGATGCTTTTGGTTTTTGTTTATCATTTGAGCTCCCTACTGTCACTAATCAAGGCCGTCATAATCCATCATATTATGGCGTGTTTTGATTAATCCACATAGGGGCATATCTTGATATTTTATTGTGTTTTCTTGGTTGTCCCACATAGTCCCCCCCGAGATCCCTGAGCTCTCGTGTTGTGTTGGGACATCCTTGTGTGCTTGTGGTTATCTTAATACCGGACCCAAGCAAGGCCTTCGTAACTTTGCGGTATTGAGATAGCCTTCTTGTCTGGCGTGTTTGTCTCATGCATTAGACACTAATGTTACCTTGGTCCTCTGTACCTTGGTGTATCGTGTCCTATGCTATAGCAAAAACCAGTGCTCCAAAGATGGCTAATTGAATTAGGATTGCATTTTTCATAATCACTGCATTAACACTCACCCTATGGTTTTTGGTTGTGCAAATATTCTCCCCCATTTTTTTCCCATTCTTCTCAGGATACTGATACTTTTTGACAGATGCCAAAGGACATCCATCTTCACCGTTCCTCCATACCCACCTTTCATTACCATGACAGTTCTTATCGACATTTATGGCCGTGCATTACCTGCATCAAGTGCTAGGACCATATATCCATCGCCACCTGCATCACCATAAGTTAGATCCATACATACATCATCGCCTGCATCACAAACTATTAGACACATAGTACATCATATCCTGCATATATAAACTGTTCATACAAAATTCATCTCACACATATACATACATAACACATCTATCAACTAGGCATCCATATATCTAAACCATCATAGATTCCAATAGGTACACATAACATATCACCATTACCATACATCCATAAAAAATGCACAATCATTCATAAACATAGCATAACTAACATCTAGATCAACATTTCATGAATATAAGCATACATAAAACAACACATGAGCATAAATAAATCACTGCATCCATCCACGAAACACATAATGATACACATATGCATATAGTCCTCCATCATAAATAGAAATATACTACATGGTGTCAATAAGAACTGTCTCATATCAAAATACTATAACATCTATCCCATGACCATCATACATACATATATATATATATATATATATCCCTCATATGACAAAGTACAAAATCCAGAGATATCACACATCTCTGATCTCTGTCAATACATCCTACAAAAACCATCCGACATCTGTCAAAAACTCAATAGTCTGTCACCTCCCAAATGAACTCCCCACGTCTGATCTCTATGGAGACTCAGGTCCTGCCCCTCTGCCTGGTGAAAAACCTGGTGAATCACT